>BLSH010557418.1:695245-705661 GCA_018402905.1 Glandirana rugosa | reverse complement strand
TGTGTTACATCCTCTGGGAACAAGTTCCAGTACAGAGAGGGGCTATTGTGGCATGGTAACAGAATTTTCGTACCTGAGGAAGTACGTACCGCGGTTTTGGGATTGTGCCATGATCACGAACTCGCAGGGCATTTCGGTGCCTTCAAAACCGCTGAGTTACTCCAACGCACCTTTTGGTGGCCTCAAGTGAAGGAGGACTGTAAGCGGTATGTGGATTCTTGTACTACATGTGCCCAAAACAAGAGTAGTAAGAACAAGGCTTGGGGACTATTGAGACCTCTACCAGTTCCAGAAAGACCTTGGAAAATTATCTCAATGGACTTTATTGTCGAATTGCCTCTGTCGGAAGGATTTTCCTCCATTTTCGTAGTAGTAGACAGACTGTCTAAGATGGCCCACTTCGTGCCCATGAAGGGCACACCTTCTGCCCCTGAAACCGCCAAAGCCTTTATTAAAGAAGTCATCAGGCTCCATGGAATACCTGTCAACATTTTCTCAGATAGAGGAGTACAATTTACTTCCAGATTCTGGAAAGTGTTATGCGAAACACTGAAGATTGAACTCTCATTCTCCTCAGCCTATCACCCACAATCCAACGGGCAAACCGAGAGAACTAACCAGACTTTGGAGCAATATCTGAGATGCTTTTCTTCATTTTCCCAAGATGATTGGGTGTCCTTACTACCAATGGCTGAGTTCGCTTATAATAATTCTGTACACTCCTCCATCAAACAGTCTCCGTTCTTCGCCAATTATGGTTTTCATCCATCCTTTCTGCCCAGCTCCATCCCTGAAAGTACAGTTCCTGCTGTACAAAACACTGTGGACTTCTTCAACACCAATAACAAATTGCTACAGGAAATGATGTCCAAAGCCCAGGAAGATTACAAGAAGGTGTTTGATAAAAAAAGACGGGGTGAGCTGAACTTGGAACCAGGGGAGCAAGTGTGGTTGGCTACCACAAACTTGAAACTAGCTTGCCCATCTAAAAAACTGGGACCCCGGTTCATTGGACCATTTCCAGTTAAAAGAAGAATTAATGATGTGGCCTATGAGCTAGAATTACCAGATTCTATGCGAATTCATCCAGTGTTCCATGTAACTCTGTTAAAACCGGCAACCTCTGATCCCTTTCCAGGACGAAGCACTGAACCACCCGAACCTGTGATTATTGATGGAGAGGAAGAATTTGAAGTTGAATCCATCCTAGACTGCAGGAAAAGGGGTAATCAGGTGCAGTACCTCATTAAATGGAAAGGGTATGGTCCGGAAGAAAGTTCATGGGAACCCAAGACCAACGTTCATGCCCCCAGATTGATGCAGGCTTTTCAGAGAGCACATCCTGAAAAACTGGCCCGTTTGGGCATCCGGAGGCTGCCCATTGGGGGGGGCAATGTCAGGAAAGAAGAAGAACCCGTATTGCCGTACAAAGGAGCACAGTGCGCAGGCGCGTGCACGAAGGAACGGACGGCATGAACGTTCGTGCGCACGCGCGACCGGGAAGCGCGCACCCCCGTTTGTGATTATTCTTGGCGCCAAGAGGACTATTTAAACGGGACAATGACATGAGATCAATGCCGTTTGGTCTACAGCGTTCCTGTGTATCCTGTTACCTGTTCTTCTGCTTTACCTGCTCCTTGATTACTGGCTTGATTCTGACACTGCCACTTGCTGCCTGCCCTGACGATTCTTCTGCCTACTCCTTGGTACCTCTCCGCCCGCCTGTTGATGAACCGGCTCCTGTCTGACGATCCTTCTGCTTAACCCCTCAGTTCCTGCTCGGCCTGGCTGCTGCTTGTTCCAGTCTGTTTCCAGCCTTCTCGCCCAGCATCATCCGCTTGGTTCAGCCCTGCAGAGTGAATTGCCAGCTGTTTCCCGGAGTGTCTCCTCTGCTCCAGCTCGCTGCAACACCTGCCCTGCCAGCAACCATCGCACCTGTGTTCCAGTCAAGCACTCGTGCCATCCTGCACTCTTGAGCTTCCTGTCCACCATATCAGGGGTTCCTGAGTCAGGGTTGTAAGAGAGGCTGTCCTCGGCTATTGCAGACTCCACCACCAGGTACGTGACAGTATCCCTGCCTGTAGAATCAGTGTGCCCCTACTGTACCCTCTTTAGTAAAATCTGCCCGTCATTTCCTCCTTCTCTTTTTGAAAATCCACCTCCTCAATGCATATCCTATGCAGTCTTAGAAATTGACCCACCGGTATACCACGGATGACATGACGGGGATGCACTGAATCGGCACAAAGCAGTGCATTCCCAGAATTGGAATAATATATATATTAGATACAACCCGGCCATTGTTGTGTGAAAGCATAACGTCCAAAAAAGGATGGAATCTTCGCTCATGTGTCCCGTGAACTGCAAGTTCAAACTGTTATCATTCAGATATGTCAAAAATGTATTTAAATCACTGAAAGCATCAATACAGATGAACAATTGGTCGTCTATGTACCTGCTGTAAAATTTAATTATCAAACGAAAGGGGTTCCCATCTCCAAAGATGCGGGTCCTCTCCCACCAACCCATAAAGAGGTTGACAAGAGAGAGGGTAAAATGGGGCTCCCATGGCTGTACCGCATCTCTGGAGATAGAAAGCCCCATCGAAAGAAAAGTAGTTGTGGGTGAGGAGGTAGTCTAAACTTTCTATGATGTATTCTTTGTGTGTCAAAGAATAGTGACTGTGATGATCCAGAAAGAATTCAACAGCCCATAATCCCAACTGATGGGGTATACATGAATAAAGACTGGACACATCACAAGTTACCCATGTGTCCCCATCCTCCCATGTAATCTTTTCAAAGCATGGTAATAATTTTTGGTGTTCCTCAGATAGCTGGGGAGATCTCTTACTAAAGGTTGTAGTTGACAGTCAACCCAAAGTCCAAGATGCTCATTTAGAGAGCTGATCCCTGCCACTATGGGACAACCAACAAGAGAATCAAGTCCCTTATGTGTTCTGGGGAGATGGTGGAACACCGGGATGACAAGAGCCACAGGGATCATTTTTTTCACCCTCCCTATGTGATAGGATGCCTAAGCGTAACCCTTTTAACACTATTACATCTAAAATATTTTTATATTCATTACTAGGGTCACTTTTCAGTTCAGAGTATGTAGTCTTATCTGACAATTGTCAGAGAGCCCCTGACTTGTATGCCGAGGCATCCTGGACTACTACTGAACCACCTTCAATCAGAATCCTTAATCACTATGGTGGGATCTTGGCTCAAAGTCTCAAGCGCTATTCACTCTTCAGAGGAGAGGTTGTCATTGTAAATATGCCCCTTATTTCTAGAGTGTAGTGCTAGTTTAGTTAATTCTTTTCTACATTTTTCTGAAATGTGTTTAGACTCTTGCCTCTTGAATTGATGGGATAGAAATCAGATTGTGCTTTAATAGGGGCTATAATAGGAAAGGAGGTGGAACAAGTATAATCATTAACTGATTCACTATGTAACTCCTCTAGATCTTGAACTGCACATAATTCCCTGAAGTTCATGTCATCACGTAGTTCTCTGGAAACACTGGAGGCATCTGTAATAGCTGTTTGAGTATCTTGATAGCTGGGGAGATCTCTTACTAAAGGTTGTAGTTGATAGTCAACCCAAAGTCCAAGATGCTCATTTAGAGAGCTGATCCCTGCCACTATGGGACAACCAACAAGAGAATCAAGTCCCTTATGTGTTCTGGGGAGATGGTGGAACACCGGGATGACAAGAGCCACAGGGATCATTTTTTTCACCCTCCCTATGTGATAGGATGCCTAAGCGTAACCCTTTTAACACTATTACATCTAAAATATTTTTATATTCGTTACTAGGGTCACTTTTCAGTTCAGAGTATGTAGTCTTATCTGACAATTGTCAGAGAGCCCCTGACTTGTATGCCGAGGCATCCTGGACTACTACTGAACCACCTTCAATCAGAATCCTTAATCACTATGGTGGGATCTTGGCTCAAAGTCTCAAGCGCTATTCACTCTTCAGAGGAGAGGTTGTCATTGTAAATATGCCCCTTATTTCTAGAGTGTAGTGCTAGTTTAGTTAATTCTTTTCTACATTTTTCTGAAATGTCTTTAGACTCTTGCCTCTTGAATTGATGGGATAGAAATCAGATTGTGCTTTAATAGGGGCTATAATAGGAAAGGAGGTGGAACAAGTATAATCATTAACTGATTCACTATGTAACTCCTCTAGATCTTGAACTGCACATAATTCCCTGAAGTTCATGTCATCACGTAGTTCTCTGGAAACACTGGAGGCATCTGTAATAGCTGTTTGAGTATCTTGATAACATTTACGAAGGGTTAAACTCCTGGCAAATTTGTCAATGTCCAAAATAGTTTCAAAGTTGAAATGTTTGATATGGCAAAAATTCAAGCCTTTAGAGGAGTAGAGAGCTTTCTGATATAGTCAACATCCTTTGGGATAAATTCAAGACATTTGAGAAATCGTCTGCTGTTGGCCCCTGAGATTGTAGTGGCTTCCTTCTCCTTCCTCCTCTCCGGTTTTATTTGTGGGATATTTTTTCCCTTTCTTTTTCTTCTTCTTCTCAGGGAGGCTTGAATGGGGGTTTAAACGTGGCTCAGTCATTCCCACTATAGCCCCTTCAATGGATGAGTCAGAAGCGAAGCCACTCACAGTGCTATTAAGGATTTCAGCTTCAGTGTCTGAGAAACTCATGTGTTTTTTTACACCACCTGGTGTGGATCTTTCTTATGTTTGAACTGTGGGGAAGGTTTTTTTTATAAATGTAAATAGTATTGGATTCATAGTCAAAATGATCTCTAAGCCATTTCTCTTTTTCGATGATACCTTTTTCAATACGATCCAGTTTCTCTCCCAATTTCAAATCCAAATCTTTAAACGTAGGGTTTTTTTGGATAGTAAATCTCTTTTTTGATTTCTGTGATCTCTTTGTGTAGTCTGTCAATCTCTTGTTTTGAATTCAACAATGATTCTCATAAGCTCCAAGGAGCAAGTGTTGAGTACATCTGTACATAGCTTTTTTAAGATGTCATCAATGAGTTCAAAGTTGGGGAACTTCTTAATTCTTAAGCCCTGCAGGATTCTCCCAAGAGATAGATATTCATCCAGGGTGTTTCTGTCCCATAAAGCCTTCTAGTGCTAGTGTTAAAAGGGTTATACTTAGGCATCTTATCACATAGGGAGGGTGTCAGAGAATGCCTGTGTGTGGGAGCGCGCGCGCGCACGCAGCAGGTGCGCGCCGCCATTGGCGCCAAACAGCCTATTTGAATGGACCATGTAGCAAGTGCTGTCCATTCTACAGTGTTCCTGTGACCCCTTAGCGATTGTTCCTGAGTTTCCTGCTACCTGTGACCTGGCCTGACCTTGTTGATTTCTGCCTTCACCGATCCTGGCTTGCCTACGACTACTCTCCTGCCTGACCCCTGTGTACTTCTGCTGCCCGCCTGTTGCCAACCCTGCTTGTACCCAACCCGCCCTGCTTCACTACTCTCCAGTCCTGTACAAGTTCTTCAGTGGACCTTCACATACCATCCATGACCCGGTCCAGCCCTCGTGCCATCCTGCACTCCTGAACCTCCTGTCTGCTCTAGCAGGGGTTCCCAAATCAGGGTCATAAGAGAGGTTGCCCAGTACATAAGCCAGACTCCACCACCAGGTACATGACAGTAGTGGACAGCCATGTCCGAGTCTGTGCAGAGGCTCTCTCCTATGGAAGAACTGTGTACATTTGGCTGGGCTTACCCAAGCCATGAAGAATATACAAAAGGGTAACACCCGACTGGAAAGCAGGGTTTGGGAGCTCTCCTCAACAGCTACACCTGGCCCCAGCCAGTCCTATACCTGCACCATCGTGACCTTACCCAAGGTGCCCATGCCCGAACAGTTTGCAAAGGACCGTAAGAAGTTTTGGGCCTTTGGAATGCCTGCAAACTATATTTTGCTCTCCAACTCCGCATGTACCCCAGGCCTGGGTCCACCTGCTACTTGAACAGAAGACTCCTGAAACCACGGATTTGAACTTCTTCTTTCAGGCCATGGCACGGCTCTATGAGAACCCACACCAAGCTGCCACCACCAAAGCATGCACTCCAGCAGGGCCGCCATATGGCGGAGGACTATGGTTCAGAGTTCCAGTGCTGGAGCGCTGACACGGCCTGGAACGATGTGGCTCTCTGCTACGAATTTTGGCTGGGCCTCTCTGATCCGCTTAAGGACGAGCTAGCCCACGTGGGGGTACCCCAAACCCTGGATGCCCTGATCAACCTGGCTATCCATATCCATCGCCGCCTGCGGGAGCGCAGGGCTGAAAGGTCCACTGGAGCCATGCGGCCTACCTGATAGTCCCCGCTACCCTGGTCCCACTCCCTCAGTGACTTCCTCCTCTCCTCAAGACCACTCCGAGCCTATGCAAATTGGGCTCCTTCGTCCATCACTCTCCCCAGAAGAGAGAGGCGCCTGTCCCACAACTTGTGCCTGTACTGTGGGGGATCAGGACATCTGGTGGGGTCTTGCCCCGCCAAGCTTGGTAAGTGTCCCATCACTACCGAGGGAGAAGTGTTGCCTTTACCTAATAACATATCTCACCTTGTTCTCTCTAGCTCTCTGCAGCTTCCTAGTGGAAGTATCCAAGTCTCAGCTATCGTTGATTCCGGAGCATGTAGCTGCTTTGTGGACCTGACCTTTGCAGCCCAACATCGGATTCCTCTGCTAACTAAAACAACAGGCGGCCACTCGGAGCTCCTATTATTGGATGCCATTGTGTCCCCCCTCTTCCCTGTCATCCTAGGCCTACCTTGGCTCTGGGCGCACTGCCCTCACATCGACTGGGTCACTGGCAACATCCAATTTAAGTCTCCCTACTGCCTCCTCCATTGCCTGCCACAGTCCCAGGAGTTACCCCCTTTGTTATGTCTGGACTCTGACCCTGACCAGGAGACCCGCTTAGCTGTCCCCACTGCATACCATGACTTCCTGGATGTGTTCTGCAAAAAGGAGGCCAACGCTCTGCCACCTCATAGATCCTACGACTGCCCTTGAACTACTACCAGGTGCTGAGGTACCCTTCAGCAGGATATACCCACTTTCTGAAGTGGAACTAGCGGCCCTCAAGGCCTACTTGGATGACAATATGAAAAGGGATATTCTTTGTGGGGAAGACAGATCATTCCCTAAGGCCCTGCATCGACTACAGAGATCTCAACAAGATCACGGTCAAAAACTGATATCCCTTGCTCCTGTTTCCTGAACTATTTCAGAGACTCGGCTCAGCCACCATCTTTACCAAGTTGGACCTCAGTGGTGCTTACAACCTCATCCGCATCCGGGAGGGCGATGAATGGAAAACGGCTTTCCGAACCCGGTTCGGACATTATGAATATTTTGTCATGTCTTCCAGGACTACCTTGATCTCTTCATTGTAATTTACCTGGACGACATCCTCATTTTCTCCCCATCCCTGGAAGAACATCGCAGGCATGTGAAAAGTGTTATAGAACGGGCTATATGCGAAAGCTGAAAAATGTGCGTTTGAACGCCCCAGCATCTCGTTCTTGGGCTTTGTCATTTCTGTCACCATTTCCTCAAAAGGTTTCGGCCATCGTGGACTAGCCAACGCCAGCGGACAAGAAAGGGGTCCAACATTTTGTAGGCTTCGCAAACTTCCACAGGAAGTTTTTTAAGGGGTACTCTGCTGTCATTGCCCCCATCACCCAGCTCACAAGGCAGAATTCTCATTTTCCCTGGACCCCCAAGGCCCAAATGGCCTTTCAGCTACTCAAGAAGTTGTTCACCTCGGCCCCTGTTCTAAAACATCCGGATCCAGCGTTACCCTACATTCTGGAGGTGGACGCCTCAGAGATGGCAATAGGAGCAATCCTTTCCCAGAGACGAGGCCCAGTGGTCTCACTCCACCCCATTGCCTTCTTCTCTCATAAGCTTACTCCTCCTGGGAAGAACTACGATGTTGGGGACAGAGAGCTCCTAGCTATCAAGTCCGCTCTGGAGGAATGGCGGTATCTGCTGGAGGGTGCCTCACTCCCTGTCCTGGTCTTCACCGACTATAAAAACCTTGAGTACCTGCAAGCCGCCAAGAGACTAAAACCTGTCAGGCTTGCTGGGCCCTCTTCTTCTCCAGATTTCAGCTGCATATCACATACAGACCCGGGTCGAAAAACGTAAAGCCGAACGCTCTGTCCAGAATGTTCCACGAACCTGGAGACTCTACTTCACCGGATACTATTCTCCCTACCCAGAACTTCTTGTTGACCCAGGAGGATCTGCTATCCCAAGTAAAGCGATCTCTGGCCAGATCCAGTGCTCTGCCGGACTCCAGACTAATACTGAAAGATGGGTTGTGGTGGTACGGTTCAAATTTTTTTTTCCCAAGGAACACTGTCTGACAGCTTTGGAGCTCTGCCATGACCATAAACTAGCTGGACACTTTGGTGGTCGCAAAACTGCTATCACGCTCCTTTTGGTGGCCCTTAGGTGACAAGGACTGTAGGAAATATGTCAGCGCCTGTCCTACCTGTGCCTGGAACAAGCCCAGCAAAACCAGGGCCTGGGGTCTATTGAACCCACTTCCTATCCCAGAACGCCCGTGATCCCAAATATCCATGGACTTTATAGTCGAGCTGCCCCCATCTGCAGGGTTCACTACCACCTAACTAAGATGGCGCATTTCATCCCTATGAAAGGCACTCCCTCTGCAGCCAAAACAGTGGAAACCTTCATCAGGGAGGTAGTCCATCTCCACGGGATCCCAACCAATATAGTGTCCGATCGTGGGGTACAGTTCACATCCCGGGTCTGGAGGGCCTTATGCTCAGCTTTAGGGATCAAATTGGCGTTCTCGTTCACCTACTACCCGCAGACGAATGGCCAGATGGAAAGGACCAATCAGACCCTAGAGCAGTATCTCCACTGCTATGCCTCGTTCTCCCAGGACGATTGGGTGTCACTGCTGCCAGTAGCCGAATTTGCCTACAACAATGCTGTTCATTCTGCTACCAAACAATCCCCATTCTGGGCGAATCTCGGTTACCACCCCACATTTCTTCTCAACCTGATTCTGGAGAGTGTGGTGCCCGCCATACAGGAAATCACGGAATTCCTAGAAAAGAATAAAAAACTCCTGCAGGAGGCACTATCCCCGACTCAGGAGTGCAACAAAAGAGCCTTTGACAGGGGAAGAGGAGGAGAGTTAGCATTACAACTGGGCAATCAAGTCTGGTTGGCAACTAAAAACTTGAGACCGTCTTGCCCCTTCAGTATTGGAAATGTTAAATGACTTTGTGATCCACCCCTGACCCAGGTACATTTCACCCTGAAAGCACACTCTGGATCCCCAGTCTGAGACTATTTTTTTCCAGTGCCACAGCCACCCTTTGGGCACCAGCTACCATCCTTCATTGCTCAAATAAATTAGGGCAGAGATTCACCGGACCCTTTCCTGTGAAGAGGAAAATCAATAGGGTGGCATACAAGCTAAACCTTCCCCCTTCTCTTCGTGTACATCTGGTATTTCATGTTACCCTGCTTAAACCTGTGACCTTGGACTATTTCCCGGGGCGGAGAACGGCCTCACCAGAACCAGTTCTAGTGGACGGAGAGGAGGAGTTTGAGGTTGAAGCCATCCTTGACTGCAGGATGAGGAGGGGGGTTCTACCCAATTTCTGGTCAAGTGGAGGGGATATGGCCCTGAAGAAATCTCCAAAGAAAACATTCATGCAGAAGAGCTCATCAAGTCTTTCTGGAAGAGCCAACCAGCTAAGATGGCCCATTGGGGCATCTGGGGGCTGCCCCTTGGGGGGGCAATGTCAGGGAACACCTTGCGGGAGTACGCATGGCCCAAGTTGCAAGTGCTGTCCATTCTACAGCGTTCCTGTGACTCCTTAGTGATTGTTCCTGAGTTTCCTGCTACCTGTGACCCGGCCTGACCTTGACCTTGTTGATTTCTGCCTGCACTGAGGAAAGAATCCAGACCTTTTTTAACCACTTCAGCCCCGGAAGGATTTCCAGCTTTAGGACCGGAGCCCTTTTTGCGATTCGGCACTGCGTCGCTTTAACTGACAATTGCGCGGTCGTGCGACGTTGTACCCAAACTAAATTTGCGTCCTTTTTTTCCCACAAACAGAGCTTTCTTTTGGTGGTATTTGATCACCGCTGCGTCATTTCTGATCGCCGCTATAAACAAAAGAAGAGCGACAATTTAGCAAAAAAACCCAAATTTCTTACTTTTTCCTAAAATACAAATCCAAAAAAAAAATATAAAAAAACATTTTTTTTCACCGTTTTTGGCCGATTTATATTCTTCCTCATATTTGCGATAAAAAAAATCGCAATCGGCGTTTATTGATTGGTTTGCGCAAAAGTGGTCGCGTTTACGGATGATGAGAATTCATTTTTGGGGTTTTTAATTTTTTTT
>BLSH010557418.1:673759-687225 GCA_018402905.1 Glandirana rugosa | reverse complement strand
TGAGAGTGGTATGAGAATCCTCTCGGTCTTTTTACCGTTACTTATTTTACTCTAGACTGGAGGACTTTGGGTTTTACCGGGTCCGATTATTGTGATTACCGGATTACTCTTAATGATGTGTCATACCCCGGGTCACCCCCCCTCCACCCATTCTAGGACGTTGTAGTAACTGTATATGAATGGACGAGATTTCTAGAACTTCGGTAACAACCGAGTTCTGATCTCAACTCGCTTGTGGACCTTCAAGCCCAAGACGACCAGGCAGGCTTGAAGCCCTGTTTCAGGCCCAGGCCCAGGCCTGCCTTGGGCTTGCTAGCGTGCCTGTTGCTTGGGGTAACTTCGTGCGATCGTTCGGGTTCCGTCCGGACCCGGACCCGGACTTTGTCCCGAAGTTCGGACGGACCAGCAGAACCCGAACTTCCAGGTGTTCGCTCAACTCTAGTCTTGAGCCAACAATGGCTTCAAGATCTTTAGAGCAGGTAAGTATATGTCAATGATGTTGCAGGATCTTACCCACCTCCCCCCCACTGGGCCCCATACTGTGTAGTAATTCTCATTAGGCCATTAGTGTTATTAGCCTGGGCCATTTTGGGTTTCAGGAGGTCAGATCTCATTTTATTCATTGCCATTTTTCTGGCTCTCCTAAGAGTATGGTGAGAGTATCCCCTGAATCTCTTATAGAGTTCATAAGCCTCATGCCTGTAGTCACCTTCAGTGGCACAGTTTCTATGGATCCTAAGAAACTGTCCAACTGGGATGTCCTAAACAAGGGGTCTTGGATTATGGCTACTGGCATCCAGCAGGGTATTAGCTGCCTTTTTTTACATAAAGTTCTGGTGATTAATCTATCATTGTCAATACAAATTTATAGATCAAGAAAGGAGATTTCTGCTACCTTTTGTACTTCAATAAAGTTTTTCTAATCAGTAACACTGCGGGTGGTCCTTATTTACAACTACTTGTTGGGTGGTCGGTCTTTGACTCCCCATTGCCTTTTGATTAATGTTTCTAAAGTTACTTTGAGTGAAACATGTAGCTGCAATCTCTGTTAAACTTTATGAGAAACTGAAAATTACTGCATGGGTCTTTATGCCATGCTATTAACAAAATTATGTTAAGTCCAGAGCTTGCAAACTGTATACACTATACAACAAATAAATGACAAATGCTTTTCAAATGTTACAAAAAACAAAGAAAAAATGCAAATAGTGTCCCCCTGTAGTACCTCCTGATATGCAAAATATGTGTTCACATTGGTAAGGAACATTTCCCTTTGTTTGGGTGGAAGTTTTCACTGGAACAACACAGATATGGCCCAATGGGATTTTAATGCAGCACTATGATCCCCAAAGAAGTACTGAACAAGTAAATAAAGAAAGTGCAAAGTTTTATTAAGTCAAGATTAAAATATCACAAGGGAAAGTGACATATAAAAGCGCAATAAGAACCACTCATAACAAATTACACAGTGTTAGGACAGAAGGCCAGCCAGGCCTGTGGTGTGGCCTGATAGTTGCTGGTAAACTGTAGTTCCAACATGTTTCAAAGTTTAGTTTTGGTTTGATTTCTTCCTCAGGGAAAGCAACCAACACTGTTATATAATGGTTCTGCAAGATAACAACAAGCATGAGTACAATATAAATGTGTATATGATACATTGTGTGCCAAAAACAGTATATGTACAAACACGTGACTGTCAAATATGAGCATGCATAGTCCCAGATAGAGGTGATACATACCCAAATATACAAATAGTTAATGGAGAGTATGGAGATACAACGTAGATATGGAGTTGTTAATATAAGTCCCCCTCAGCGAATGCCCAGTCGGCCAGAAGTATAGTCAGGGAGGCACGTTCGCTGTCCTCCTCCTTTTGGTTCTAGTGGGGTAGATTGGGCCTGCCAGGAGCCATATGTGGGCTGCCACTTTCTGCCTCTACAGTTTACTACAGTTTACCAGCAACTATCAGGCCACACTACAGGCCTGGCTGGCCTTCTGTCCTAACACTGTGTAATTTGTTATGAGTGGTTCTTATTGCGCTTTTATATGTCACTTTCCCTTGTGATATTTTAATCTTGACTTAAAGCGGTAGTAAACCCATCCATTTAACAGTTTAAATACCAGTTACATTTCCAGCACGTGTCGGAAATGTAACACTCCCATTGGTTGTGCTCTAAACCAAACTGTCAAACCATCCAATAGCTGGTGTCAAAGCTGATCAAATGTGCAGCATCATGGCAGCTGTAGATTAAACAGAGGCCAACATGGCAGCTTTCTTGGCTGAAAATGATAGGAGGATTTACTACCACTTTAATAAAACTTTGTACTTTCTTTATTTACTTGTTCAGTACTTCTTTGGGGATCCCAATTCTGTGTTAAAATCCCATTGGGCCATATCTGTGTTGTTTGAATATTGTTAGGGATGCAGCTCTATCTCCCTGTCTAATTGGTGATGTGAGTGTAGGGGTTTTTTTATTTATTCTCAAAGTTGTCACTGGTGGAGTTTTTTTATGATGGTGGAATTTGTTTATGATAAACTCACAATCATATGCAGTATACACACACAATTATATAAGTTTGGTTATTACCTTTTTTTAAGACTCTTCTGGACACTGGTGCGACACATATTGTGAACACATATACTACACATAATTTTGTTCATATTGTTGGGGGTATAATTTTTAGCATGGCAGTTTGGTGTTGTGAACTTATTTATTTATTTTGTTCATTGTTTATTGTATTTTATTTAAAAACACTTCTGCAGCACAGAGGGGGTTAAACAGCCTCTTTATTTGGATTGCACAGCCTACAGACAGAGGGCCAAAATGGCCCCAAATGCCATGATTTTTGAGCGAATTGGATGATCCAAATTATCCAATGTTAGGTCTTGCTTGTTTCATAGGCCCATTAATTTTATGAATGTGGAACAGTGGTCCCCTGGAACAGTAGAAAAAAGACACAGTAAAAGACTAGTTTGCATAATTGTGTTCATCAGATAAGTGAAACATAACGACACAACTACTGGTATTTTTAACTTCACCATGTCCCTCCAGTGGTATTTATTCAGAAGTCGTTCAGTCACTTGTTAATGCTGTGAAAAATTATACAGTTTCTATTAACAGCAGTTTATTAGGTAGTGATATTGACTTTCACTGGTGAGATGATACTGAGTGAGTTCCCATCTTGCTTTTAAAATATTGGTTTCAGTTTAAGTTCTCAAGTAGTGCTGATATAATTGCTGTATCTCAGTTGACTTTATGTTTGTGGGGATCTGTAACAAAAAGATGACAGTGGAATCAAATGAATACACACTATCTCTCAGTAAGTTAATGCATTTAAATGTAGGGATACTGTCTATAGCAGCATAATAAAATTATTGAGGTCATGCAAAAGTCAAGAGCCAGCAGAGTAGATTCAGCAATAATTATAGTTTACCATGAGATGGTCTGTTGAGATAAATAGCTGGAATGATGATGGCAAAACATGGATAGATGAATGCTAGATAGGAAGATAAATAGATATAGGAGAAGCAGATAGTCGGATATAGGAGTTAAGGAGATCAATAAATGAATTTAAAAACACCTTTTTTTTGCAAGTCTAAAAATTTAATTTCCCTACTAGCACATTTCTTGCAGCTCTTGTACAAAATTATAGAGTATAAGACAGTTGCGAAGAATAGAGTCCAAACTTAACAGTTTATTGATGTGAACATTAATTAATAAAGATATCTTTAGAGCCTTCCACTCCACTCTTCCAACCCTTCAGAATGATTTTATGATGAAGTGCTAATCAGTGTTTGTTAAAAACAAGCCCATCATTTCTGGTGGCAGCAGATGTTCCAGGAAAAGCAAATAAATGATAATTACCACGCAGAGTGTACTGGAAAATGAGAAACAAAATAATGTTGAGCATGTAAGTGTGTTCCTCCCTGTCACATTTCACCTCCTCCAGTGCCTAAAGATGTATTGCTTGACTTCTCTTGGTATACAGGGCATGTCGCACTGCGGTAAACAGTTGTCAGAGGCATTAAACAAATTAGCAAAGTATATCTCTTTTTCATAGGATTAAAGAATTCTTTTTATATAGTGAATACATTGTCTTTTTAATTTATGTAGGTATGCCATCATCATAATATAAATATCTATATATTATATGTGTAGATATATAAACACACACACATATGTGGGAGAAGCCATATTTGTTTGTTAGCTATATATGCTTTATTTTCTGCTTAGCAGTGCAGCACAGTGATTGTGTTTTACAGATTCTTTGAATGATGCAATAGACTACCTACATAGTGACTATATTTTATCTCTTGTTCTGCAGAGATGCTGACAACATTTAATATGCAACTATGGTCAAAAAAGAAAATTAAATGTTTGTTGCAGAATAACATGTATTTGTATGTGTACCTTATTATTCCAAATAGTATATTTTTATAAAAAAGGAAATGGTAGGATCAAAATGATTGTTTCTCTACCCACGCAATATGGCTATACCTGTGTTGGAGCTGCTCGCTGTAAAGATAAAAAAGTCCAAATATGTTGTAAATAATTAAATTAAACCAAGCTCACATTAGAAAGTGCAATAGTGCATGAAATGACCACTACGGGGTCCAAACAACCCTATTGTGCATAAATTACAATATGACCATGCAAAATATGATAATAGTTCATAACAATAAATAGTTTGTATAAATAAAGTTGAAAATGTGCAAAAGTTCAATTGGACTCTATTGAACGCTTGCACTTTATCAACTTTATGTATCCAAACTATTTATTGTTATGAAACATTATCATATTTTGCATGGTCACATTGTAGGTTTGTTCAGACACCTAGTGGTCATTTGTATGCACTATTGCACTTTCTAATGTGAGTGTGGTTTAATTGAATTATTTACAACAGTATGTTTTTATAACCACAAAATACTTTTTGGGCCTGCCAGAGAGTTCACTGCTTTGGGATCAGAGGTTACATTGCAGCATGCCATGTAATTTCCAGATTTCAGTCTAGAGCCCTTTCACACTGTGGCCACGGGTCCATTAGCAGTAAAGCACAGCTAGTTTTGGCGGCGCTTTACCATTGTTAAAGTGGCGATTATTGACCACTAGTGGGGAGCTTTTAACCCCCAAGAAGGGGTTAAAACTGCCTGTGTTGTGGCGCTTTGGAAGCGCTGCCCATGCATTCCAATGGGCAGGGGCGGTTTGGGTTTGGGATCGCTGTATACAGCGCTCTCAAACCACCCCAAAGATGCTGCATGCAGGACTTCTAACGTCCTGCAAGCGCACTGCCCGAGTGTGAAAGCACTTGGGCTTTCATACTCGGGAGGCATGGGAGGCAGTTTTCAGGCACTTTACAGGAGTTATTTTTAGCGCTAATTCGTCTGAAAACTGCCTTCAGTGCGAAAGGGCTCTTAAAGTTATAAATGAGTTTATAAACACTGGTCTGGAATCTACGAACAATGGTTACTAAAATGCACCCTGAGTTTGCATTTAAAAAGATTAACAGACTAGGTTTATCATCATTGCAAATAAAATCCAAAACATTTTTTTAGAAAGGAATTCCACACAATTTTTGAACATACAAACAGCTTTCACTCATACATCCATAAAACATTATATAAGACAAAATAATTAACCACCCCTTAAAATAGCAAAGCAGTAACCCTGTGCATTTGTTACCTAACTTGAATTCATTTTTCCATTTATTGCTTTGATTGCCTATGGAAGGAAGCTCTCTCTGTACCTATTTGTTATAACTTTAATATTTCTGCAGTGTCTACCCATGGGTAATAGTTCAAATAAGTGATAGCCAGGATGGAATGGATGACTTATTATTTTTTCCGCTCTTACAAGACAGCAAGATTCATACACTTTTGCTAGGGATGGGAGTTTACATCCCACCATATTCTGCACAGTGAGAATTATTTTCTGGAGCGTTTCTGTCAGCAACAGTACAATTTGGGTACCTTACTAAGATACAGTAAACCAGTATGCTCTCAACTGAGGAGCGATAGAAAGTCTCTAATACTTTTTGCCCTAGAACATTCTTGCTAAGTAGTCTAGAGTGGCGGCTGGTGAAGTTTTAGGATGGGGGGGCGCCAGGCCCCACCCTTCCCTTTTGACCCCTCCTACTTCTAACAAGCCCCACCCCTTATACAATTTACCCACTCCATCCCCTGTATTCCACATATTGTGTCAGGGGTACACAGCTCAGCATCACAAGACACAGTATACAGCTCAGCATCACAGGACACAGTATACAGCTCAGCATCGCAGGACACAGTATACAGCTCAGCATCGCAGGACACAGTATACAGCTCAGCATCGCAGGAAACAGTATACAGCCCCCAGCATCACAGGACAGAGTATACAGCCCAGCATCACAGGACAGAGTATACAGCCCAGCATCACAGGACAGAGTATACAGCTCAGCATCACAGGACACAGTATACAGCTCAGCATCAAAGGACACAGTATACAGCTCAGCATCACAGGACACAGTATACAGCCCCAGCATCGCAGGTGGGGTAAATTACAGCCAATATCCCAGGTGGGGTATATACCCTGTTTCCCCAAAAATAAGACAGTGTCTTATATTCATTTTTGCTCCCAAAGATGCGCTAGGTCTTATTTTCAGGGGATGTCTTATTTTTCCATGAAGAAGAATACGGTACACAATTATTGTTAAATGAAAATAAAGGAAATGTATTACCTGTATACAGTACGGTAGTTGTCAAGGATCAGAGGGGGCAATTAAAATGACACAGGGGGATCAGAGGGGGGAATCAAAATGGCACAGGAGAATCAGAGGGGGATTACCATTTTACCGTAGTAACTCCTTTTGATCCTCCTTTGTCATTTTGATTGTCCCCTCTGATCCTCCTGTGTCATTTAATTGTCCCCTCTGATCCTCCTATGTAATTTTAATTGCCCCTCTGATCCTCCTGTGTCATTTTAATTGCCCCCTCTGATCCTCCTGTGTCATTTTAATTGCCCCCTCTGATCCTCCTGTGTCATTTCACCGTAAGTGATCCCCCCCACCCCTGTGCCAGTGGACACCTTCACCAGACACTGTCACTGCGCTGGCCTAGCTGGGGCCTGCCTGGCCCTGGGGAGTGTCACTGGGCTGGCTGGGGCCTGGACCTGGGCTGGAGCACGGTCTGCCACTGACATCATGAGGGCAGCTGCGAGCATCAGGCAGTGTCACCAGAGACAGACAAGCACTTACCTTCGCCTCGTCCCGTCTGCTCTGATCCTCCTGTTCTTCACACCACAGTCGCGAACGTCTCCTCCTCCTCTCTCCCGCCCTGCGCTCACCGCTCACTCTGACCTCCACTCCGCCTCCACACAGCAGTGACGTAGTAACCAGTTTACGGTTAATTACCGGTAATTTTCATTCCGAGACAGAACCGGGGGGCCTTATTATCGGGGATGTCTTATTTTTGGGGGATGCCTTATATTTCACACAGAAGGAAACCTGTAGGAAGGTCTTATTTTCGGGGGATGTCTTATTTTCGGGGAAACACGGTAGCAGCCAGTATTACAGGTGGGGTAAATTGCAGCCATTATCACAGGTGGGGGTAAATTGCAGCCAGTATCACAGGTGGGGGCAGTTATGCAGCCAGTGACACAGGTGGGGGCAGTTATGCAGCCAGTGACACAGGTGGGGGCAGTTATGCAGCCAGTATTACAGGTGGGGGCAGTTATGCAGCCAGCATCACAGGTGGGGGCAGTTATGCAGCCAGTATCACAGGTGGGGGCAGTTATGCAGCCAGTATCACAGGTGGGGGCAGTTATGCAGCCAGTATCACAGGTTTGGGGCAGTTATGCAGCCAGTAGCACAACAACCAATTACAGGTCACTATATAACAATGTACGATGCCAATCTGGCAACAAACAGCACATGATGAGGAAATGAATCCACGTTGTGTATTTCATGAGTGCCCCCTGTCACTACCAAGTGTGATGACATCACTTCCTACGCATGGATAGTGCCGTGGTTACGTCACCGTGCACAGCTGTCCCACACCCTCACAGCAGAGGGAAAATACCCAAAAGTGGGAAGGGAGGAACCAGGGCAGGAGAGAGGAAACTCCTTTCACCACAGGCAGCCCAATCCACACACAGGTCATGTATAAAGCCCCAAATTCCCAGAAGCCATCCTAGGGTGGTAATCCAGGGCAGAGGCCCCCAAGTGCTGGGTGTCAACCCCACAGGGTACCCCGTAGGACAACCAAAGGATGCACATAACAACATTCTGTGAGATTATGCGAGGCAAGGTTATAGAGGGATGCTATGTGTCGCCCAGCATGCGTTTATTTGGAGTGGACTAAGGTGGAATCCGGTCCGGGTTTTACCAGCCACCTTGGCAGGGTTGGTTCTGGACCAGATTTTGTGGTCCACTGGAGTTCAAAACTGGGGTTTAAATAACTAGGAAGAGAGCTTACATATGGAAGTTTGCTTATGGACTGAGACAAAAGGTTTGCACTGTCTATGTTTTGTGGGTGTCCCGGAGATGCTTTGCACTGCTCAGTTAAAAAAATCTGAAATATTTAGTTAGTGCCTGCATGGCGAGGATTTATTTTCTGTTTTGTGTTATTTGATTTCTACGTGCAACCTTTTCAATAAACCTGGCTACATGCCAGATTTTAAGCAAAACTGCCATTTGGACTGACTTTTTCCAGGGAAGGTAATCCCCATTGAGCTAACCCCCCACACGTGGTGGACTTGGCGGGCATTTTCCCGAGCAAGTAAAAAGATGGAGGATGGATTAAAAGCCCTGTTGCAGGCCACTGCAACCCAGCAGGAAACGAATCGCCAGATTGCACAGGCTACTGCAGCGCAGCAGGAGGAAAATCGCAGGGAGCATGAGGCGAGTCACCCAACCATTGCAGCCCAGCAGGAGACCCTGGTGGAATTAAAGAAGGGGCCTGCAAGTTCTTTAATGGTGGAACAGAAAAAGGTGCGTGCCAGATTTTTCCTGCAAAAGATGACACCTGCAGATGATGTGGAAGTGTACCCAGCAACTTTTGAGAGAGTCACTGTTCGAGAAGGATGGCTAAAAGAGCAATGGACAGGACTGCTAGTGCCTTTTCTGACAGGAGACCCCAAAAGGCCTATTCTGACCTGGAATCAGAGGCTGCCCAGGATTATGAGACACTAAAAGTCGAGATGCTTGCATGCATGGGCGTCTCCATTGCAGTCCGGGCTCAACGGGTGCATTTTGATTTGATACACCTCACCAGGAAATGGCTGCAGCCAGAGACTTTGCCGGGCCCTAAGATTGTGGAGCACATTGTCATGGACCATTATTTATGTACGCTCCCTGCTACTTTGAGGAAGTCGGTCAGCCATGGGGACCCTAAGATTGCAAATCAGCTGGTTGACCTGGTGGAGAGCTATACGGCGGCGGAGACTTGTTGAACCCATCCGTTCCCCACTCCAATATCTCTAGGGGTGAAAAATCCCTCAGATGATCCGGTAAGACTCTTCCGGGAAGAAATTACAAGTCTGTTGCCACAGATAATGAGACTATGGGCTCAGGACCTGGAGACTGGCCAAACAGGTCAGGAAGGTCTCTGAGGCCGTTTAGAGGACTGGGTACAGAACATATAAAATGTTATCACTGCCATGCGTTAGGTCATATTGCTGCTAACTGTTCCCTAAATGATGAACCAATGCAATGTGATAATACTTGAAAAAACACATGTCTCTTTTTGCACAGGTAGCATGTACTGCAGCATGTCAGGAATGCATGGAAAAGCAATTGTGTGTAATTTCTGTTGATGGAAAGCCAGTCACAGCTCTGCTAGATTCTGGTAGTGTGGTGGCCTTAGTCAAAGGTGATTGTGTAAATCCCGCAAAGTTACACCCTAGCACTATTGGGGTTATTTGCATACATGGTGACACATATGATTACCAGACTGTTGTGGTTGAGATCCATACCCCTTGAGGCCTGGTGACACATCCAGTGGGGGTGGTACCCTCACTGTTTCCTTTTTTTTTTCTCTCAATCAAAAGTTTATTGGTCAAAAATTTAAAACAGGTACAAACATTAGTGTACATTAAGTTCTTACATTTTACATATAATTATTTATCTTAAAATAAAGTTGAAACAAATAACAATTCAAGTCCTTCCCTTCCCACCTTTGAGTCAAGGGTTTTTTCCGAATATTTACCAAATAGGGGGAGAGGTAGGAAAAGGATAAGAAAGAGGCGAGAGAGTAGGAAACGAAAAAGAAATAGGAAGAAAAAAAAAAGGGGGGGGGGCAACATATATTGTTTTGAAGCGACGCTTTTTCTTTAGAATTTAAATTGGTCAAGGTCTAGAAGGGGGACAGTTAGTTGGAACTATTTGAGTGTTGTTTATCTATGTTTAAGTAGTGAGTTGGGAAAAAGACTCAGAATCAAGGAATAAATACCAGTTTTTCCAGGTCTTATGAAAAACATGTGTGTTCTCTTTTTTCATCGCACTGATTTCTTCCATTTTGTAAAACAAATTTACTTTATTGACCCAATCATTTATAGTTGGGATGTTTGAGGATTTCCAGATAAGGGGAATGAGGCTTTTAGCTGCATTTAATAATGGTAATGTAAGGGTGTTTTTATATTTGTGAATTGAGAGATGGTTGATGTTTAGCAGACAGGCTTTTGCGTCTAACCTGATTGTAGTGTCAGTAATATGTTTTATTAGGTGAATAATCTTCTGCCAGAATTTTTGGATTAGAGGACATGTCCACCATATGTGTATGGGGGATCCAAACTAGCTTTCACACCTCCAGCAAAGATCTGAAGTATCAGGAGTCCACTTCCTAGCCATCTGAGGCATCACATACCAGTGTGACAACAGTTTATAAGCGGTTTCTTGAGTTTCTGTGCTCTGTGAGAGAAAATACAAGCTTTTTCCCATTGTTTCTCTGACAGAGATGCCCCTAGTTCTTTTTCCCATTTCTCTTTAAGTTTCATTGAGAGTTTGCAGTCAGCACCCGCTAACCAGGCATAAGAGATTGATGTTGTTTTGTATACCGTTTTTTTTTTGCATACAGATTTCTTCAAGAGCTGTGAGTGGTCTAGTAAAGACATTTTTTTGCTGTTTGTTCTTAAGGAGGTCATGTAACTGTATATAAGACCAGTAGCCCCCAAGTGGGCCCCCCAACCCACTGCCAAGTTCTGTGAAGGGTTTCAATTTACCTTTGTTTATACACTGATGGACCAATAAGGTATTTCTTTCTTGAGAGTGTGATATCTGTTGTGGGGTCTTCTTATTGTTTATTGGCGTGAGGGGTCATGGGTAGGAGGTCAAGAGTTGTTTTTTTGCAATTTTATGGAAGATCTCTATTGTAGGGCCAGTTAGAGGGTGTGTTTTGTTACTCGGTGGTAGGAATGGGTGGATGGCCCAGGGTAAGTATTGCAGTTGAATGTTATTGCAGTCCGCTTCTAATTCTACCCAATCTTTAATTAAAGAATGGCAATGCCAGTCTATAATTCTACTCAGATGGGTGGCATGGTAATATTTCACAAAATCCAGTATTCCCAGGCCTCCCGTGTTCTTTGGGAGTGTTAAGAGGTTGAGACTGATCCTGGGTCTTTTTTGAGCCCAAATGAATGATCTTTGGAGTTTGTTCAGTGTTTTGAAAAATGAGTTAGGGATTTTAATTGGTAAAGCATTGAAGTAATATAATAGTCTTGGAAGAATGGTCATTTTCAAGATTGTGACTCTTCCAAACCATGAGAACTGTTTGTTAACCCATGTCTTTAAATCTGATTCAATGCTCTTAAGTAGTAGGAGAAAGTTAGTTGCATATATGTCAAAGATATTTGAAGTTAATTTAATGCCCAAGTATTGCAACGACTTGTTTTCCCATTTGTATGGGCAGTTATCTTGTGCAAGGCGTAATTGTTCCAGTTTCAGTGAAATATTAAGAGCCTCTGATTTATTGTGGTTAATTTTAAAGTTTGATATGTAGTTAAAAGTTTTGAATATGTTGTTTAGGTTAGGGATAGAGCTGTGAGGTTGTGTCAGAAAGAAAAGCATGTCATCCGCGTATGCAGCGATTTTATATTCCTTCTATTTGACTGCAAACCCATGAATTGCGTTTTCTAAGTTAGGATATATAATAAGGGTGATAAGGGGCATCCCTGTCTTGTTCCATTATGTATTTTTAGAGGGTTTGAATATGTATTGTTAACTTTAATTTTTGCTTGGGGTTTAAATATATTCCTTTAATCCAGTTTAGCATATTATCTCCCATACCTATGTGTTTGCAAGTAGCAAAAATGTAAGGCCAGGCCACATGATCGAAGCCCTTCTCCGCGTCAGTGGACAAGAGAAGGCCCTCTATCCTGGAATGCATCGCCCAATGGATCAGATTGATTGCCTTAATGGTATTATCTCTTGCTTCTTTGCCTGGCATAAAGCCCACCTGGTCTGGACCAATTATATTGCAGAGTAAAGGTTTCAATCTGTTAGCCAGAACTTTTGTTAAACGTTTTAGATCAATATTTAGCAATGAGGCCTATAATTTTCGCAAAGTTGTTGGTCCTTTCCAGGTTTAGGTATAATAGAAATATGTGCCATCAAGAATGAATCAGATCCAGAGTTTGTTTTGATTAAGGAGTTAAAAGTTGAGGCTAAATGTGGTGCTAAGGTATCTGCATAGGTTTTGTAATATTGTGAGGTAAACCCATCCTGTCCAGGGCTTTTGCCTGGTTTGAGGTTTTTAATCGCTAACAATATCTCTTCTGTTGTAATTTCTTGTTCTAATGATTTTGCTTCCTCTTTAGATAAAGTGGGGATTTTACTATTTTCCAAAAATTGGTTTATGGTGTCTTCTTTATTGGAACTAATGTGTGAGGATTTCCTTTGGGGTTGGAGGTTATAAAGTTGTGTATAGTAATTATGAAAGACCTTGGCTATTGTCTCAGGTGTATGGATCAACTTGCCTTCTGTATCACGTATAGCGTGAATTTGTCTACTGAGATTGGTTTCTTAGCCAAGATCTTTCCCGACTTGTCTCCTTGTTCATAAAAAATGTGTTTGCAATAGAAAAGAGCTTTTTGATTTTTTAGGTTTAAAATTGTTTGTAATTCTTTCCTATAGTTTGTTAATTCTGTTTCAACTTTCAATGAAAGTGATTGTTTATGTTGGGCTTCTAAATTAGATATCTTTTTTATCAAATTGTTGATTTCCGTTACCCTTTCTCTCTTTTTCCTGGCTCCCCATTTCAACAGTTCACCTCTCATTACACTTTTGTGGGCTTCCCAATTATTTAATGGGTTTGTGTCTTCATTTTTGTTTTGAATAAAGTAATTTGTGAGTTTATTCTGTATGTCCGATAAAATTGCTGTATCTGTTAGAAGGGCTGCATTCAATCTCCAATCAAAAAAGGATTTTTTTCTGTTTTATCTTTAAGTGTCAGGGAGACCGTGGCATGGTCAGATAGTGTTATTACTCCTATATGCTCT
>BLSH010557418.1:615026-633227 GCA_018402905.1 Glandirana rugosa | reverse complement strand
CGACTAGGGACGCGTTTCCCTAACCCTCACTAGATTTCTTCATTTCGTCGGTACCATTTTGTAAGTAAAACTGTCGTAATTACAAAGGATAGGTACTATCAGGACGTCTGCTGGTGCTTGCGTTTAGCCGGCGTTACCAAAACTTATTACCCCCTATCAATCGAACCTTGTCAAAAGGTTAACACAGACAATTAACATACGGATTCATTCCCTCTCTAACCCCCCGGGTTTACTTCCCTTTTAAACAAAAGTAAACAAGATTCTAACTACTACCCTCACTCTATAACTCTCGGTAGCTGAAACACCATAAATGACATTCTGGACTCTGGAAAGGCTTCAGAGAATCTTAGAACAAATGAAAACAAATTTTCCCTTCATTTGGGCCCCCCAATCTCTCCCTTACTTAGGCATACAATTAACAGACACAATTGGAAAACTGTTCCAAGCTAACTATCCCCCATTATTCAAAACCATTGCGGCCGATTTGCGTTCGTGGTCGTCTGCAGGACTATCATGGATAGGAAACATTAATGCTGTCAAAATGAATGTTTTACCATGGCTGCTTTACTTCTTTAGATCACTCCCAATCCCTTTGCGCAGGGATCAGCTTCGTAGAGTCCAATCTCTCATTATCGCTTTTGTTTGGGGGAAAAGGGGATATAGATTCCGGAGGGAAACACTCTTTCGCACAAGGAAACAAGGAGGTCTGGGCTTACCATCGCTTTGGTCCTACTATCAAGCAGCTCAACTTGCACAGATCTCGGTAGTATACTCTAAAGGCCCCAAACCAGATTGGGTAGCAATGGAAAGGCAAGCAATCCCCAACTACACAATAGATTTTTTACTCTGGTCTCCTGTCAAAACTCGTCCTCCCATCATGGCCCCAACCCTTTCACACTCAGTAGCATTAACGAGCAAATTGTATAAGACACACGCTTTAATTTCCTCAAGCAAACCACTATCCCATTTATTTAACAATCCTTCATTTCCACCAGGGTTAAACGCTCAGGCTTTTAAATGGTGGTTCAATAATGGATTATTCCGAATTGGCCATTTCCTCACTCGGCAAGGTCCGATCTCCAAAGCCCACTGCCTCTCTAAACTTGAAATGCCCTCCAGTGAGTTGTTTAGGTTCTCACAGATCTCCCATTTTCTACAAGGGATATGGGAGGATAGAGACAAACCCCTAACTCCGACAGATTACGAGATATGGTGCTCCGAAACCACAGAACAAAGGGGAGGCATCTCTATAATATATTCACTATTGACCCAAGACAATTCTAAACCAGCCTACGCTGAGGCCTGGGAAAAAGAACTAAATATTCAAATACAACCAAGGTTATGGCACATGGCAACCCAGAAAGCACAAAAAGGTCTTATGAATATTACACTTATAGAGGCTAACATTAAGGTCCTGGTAAGATGGTACTACACACCAGCGCGTCTGGCCCAGATGTACCCTACCTCCTCTCCGTTGTGTTTTCGGGGCTGTGAACTTGGGGGCACCATGTCTCACATCTGGTGGACCTGTCCACGCATTAGGACTTATTGGAAAAGATTTTTTATAATGGCAAAGCTAGTTACAGGTCCCAAAATCACACCATCTCCAGAGGTGGCTCTCCTAATGCAGGGGGTAACGGGTCTTCCCAAATATAAACAATCTCTCCTCAACTTCATGCTGGCAGGAGCCAAGTTGACCATTGCTAGAGCATGGAAGAGTCCCAAAGTATCTCTTCCAGAAACGAAGAGAAAGATCTCTTGGATAATGGCACAGGAACTCATAGTGGCCAAATTACTAGACAAAGAGTCCAGGTTCGAAACAATCTGGGAACCATGGGCTCAATATATGAAAATCCCACTCTTTTCATACTAAGGTCTGGAGGTTCGCTGAACGTGACTCTTTCTTCTTCTTTCCCTCGCAGCTTCTTAGCCTGATTTCCTCTTCCTTCCCCTCTCCCTTTCCTTCTTGTCTCAATTTCTTCCTTTCCTACATGTATTTTACGGAAACTTAACAGAATGTTCTTATGTTCGGAACAGGGTGACTATTTCCCAGGAGGGGGTGTCAGATGGAGGGGGGAACCCAACCCCATCTGAGGTCTATGGGGTCCATCCTTCATCTGACTATCTTTTGGACCCGACTTAGGGTTCCTAAGGCTCCAGATGGAGCTCTTTTGTATGGGTTGTGTCGGAGTATAGCCCATGCCCACAGTTCTGCTCCCATTGGGGTGGGCTGGGCTGTTCCCGAAGGGGGGACATTCCCCAAACTCCGGGAACAATCATTTCTCTGAGCTCCACGAATGCACACAGTCTCACATCTCATGTAACATATTCATTTTTTGCATTCTAATCCCCACCTTGGGATCAACTCAGCAAAAAGTATTTGTCATAAGCTGTTATAATTCTATTTGATGACCTACTTCTCTTATACAGTTACCTTATGACCTAGTGAGATATTCTCACAAGCATCATGTTTTAACATGATGCAATTGATCTTCACTTATTATTATTTTTGTCATTGAGATATTTTTCTATGCAATTTTATATACTTCACTTTTTTCAAAATGTTAAGTAATGCTTTGTTAAACTGAATTTTTCAATAAAAATATTGAAAGAGAAATGCTGTCATTCCGTCTGGTGGACATGGACAGTTTTCAAAACCTGATGGCGGTGGCTGTCACACAGTACGTGGTTCCCAGCCGCCACTACTTTTCCAGGTGAGCCATCCTTTCCTTGCACAAACAAGTCAGGGACAAGATCAAGTGTGCACTGCGCAATGCCATCTGTGGTAAGGTCCACATAACCACTGATACGTGGACCAGTAAGCACGGGCAGGGACGCTATATCTCGCTAATTGCACACTGGGCAAATGTAGTGGCGGGTGGGTCTGAGGCGGATAGCAGTTTGGTGCATGTCCTTCCATCACCGAGGATCGCAGGGCATTTCTCTTTGCCTCCTGTTGCCTCCTCCTCCTACTCCACTTCCTCCTCCTCTACCACCTCCTCATCCGGTCAGCGTAAAACACCTTCACCACCAACTACAGCACATCCAGGGGGAAACAACAGCAGGCTGTTTTAAAACTGATATGTTTGGGGGATAAACCCCACACTGCGCAGGAGCTGTGGATGGGCATTGAACAACATACCGATGAGTGGTTGTTGTCACTGAGCCTCAAGCCCGGCCTGGTGGTGTGCAATAATGGGTGAAATCTCGTAGCAGCTCTGGGCCTAGCCGGTTTGATGCACATCCCTTGCCTGGCGCATGTGCTGAATTTGGTCATGCAGAAATTTCTAAAAAACTACCCGGATATGTCAGAGCTGCTGCATAAATTGCAGGCCGTCTTTGCGCGCTTTCGGCGTTTTCACCCTGCTGCTGCTCGCCTGTTTGTGCTGCAGCGGAACACCGGCCGTCCTGCTCACCGCCTCCTATGCGACCTGCCCACAAGGTGGAACTCCACCTTGCACATGCTGGAGAGACTGTGCGAGCAGCAGCAGGCAATAGTGGAGTTTCAGCTACAGCGCGCATGGGTCAGTCGCTCTGCGGAACAATAACACTTCACCACCAAGGAGTGGGCCTCCATGCGAGACCTGTGTCCTCAACCTCCTACTTCACATCCACCTCTTCCTCCATTTTTTATTTTTTTATGTGATTTTAAGTTATTTCCCTATCAACATTTGTTTGCAGGGCACGTGTCCTACTCTTACCCCCATTTTGCTTCCTTTTGCAGCCCTCTAGCCCTTTCCAGGACTTTTTTAGAGCAATTTTAGTGCCCAAAAGTTCGGGTCACTATTGACTTCAATGGGGTTCGGGGTCAAGTTCGGGTCAAGTTCGAACATCCAGGTGCCTGCTCAACTCTACTTGGTGGCCCATTTTTAAAGGATGATGTTTTATAAGTACTAGTGTCGCCCAATATACAATGCATTTCAGCAGTGTATTGGCTCTTGTCAAGGACAACTATCCCTCCTCCTTTGTCCGGAGGGCGGATGACTAAGTCCTTTTTTTTTTGCATAAACTTTCTAGGCCCTTTTTAATATGGGCTTGAGTATGACACTTTTTTACTTCCAAATTTTCTAAGTCTTGTAACACATGCTCTTTAAATACATTAACAGAAGGTGCTAGTTGACCAGGGGGGTTAAAAAGAGAAGGGTTTGCCAACCCTGTGTTGATATATTTATTGTTATCAACTCAAACTGGTTTAGCAATAGGGTTGGTGATAAGATAATGTTGGACATTGAATTTCCTGATATACTTGTGCACATCAATAAATGCGCCAAATGTATCTAATTTCTTGGGGGGGGGGTACAAATTTAAGACCTCTACTTAAAAAATTAGCTTCTTCTTTAGTGAGTACACACTTAGGTTGAATATCCCAGAGTGGCTTAGGTCCTTATTAGTTTGCCTCTGTATTCTCCTCCCCCCTCTGGAGCCTGTATGATTTCCTCTAGGAAAATCCTGAGGGGGGTGGATCTGATTGTATCTGAATGGGGACCGGCGGGCCTTGTCATCCTCCCTATTCATATAGGGGTATGAATGATTGTATGAGTTATCCCTCCTAAGTGGGGAAAATCTGTTTGCAGTGTTAACAGGAAACCAGGAGAGTTGTAGGAGGGTTAGGGGTGAGGCCTTGGGTTATGATATTTGTACTGAGCTGTAGTAGGGGCTCTAGGTCTCCCATACTCATAGGTAGTTCCCTGAGTATTCTGGGAACGTCCTTGATGCGATCCTCTGTTGTTAGGGAACCTCCCCTAGATTTGGCCATTCTTCTCCGCTGATGATTTTTTTTTGCCATTTAAAGACCTGCCCAGTTTTATAGTCCTCCACATCCCTAGAGTATTTCTTTTGTTTTTTATTTTTTTGGTCTCGTTCTTCCTTTTCTAAATGGTTTCTAAGGTTGGTGGACAGGGAAAGGTATTCTGCTGAGTGAGGTAGACCTGGATGTTTGGTTTAAATATTACAATGAGGCTGGGATCAAATCACTAGAGTTTTTAAATACTAGGAAGCAGAACAAGCTTTCTACTATAGACAGGGAAATTAAGCATTTAAAAGATAAACTCCTGCCCTTCAAGGGCTTAGCAGAATACCTCTCCCTATCCACCAACCTTAGAAACCATTTAAAAAAGGAAGAATGAGACCAAAAAATTAAAAAACAAAAGAAATACTCTAGGGATGTGGAGGACTATAAAACTGGACAGGTCTTTAAATGGCAAAAAAAGAGGCACACCCCTCTGCTCAGAATGAGGAGATGGAGGTAGCTTCCAACACAGGAGATACATCTGGTGATGTCTCTGGACAAAGCCACCATCCTAACCTATCTGCAAGGGGTAGATCTAAGCGCAGACCCCACCCAGATTACGATAGAGGGAGATCTCTGATGTTATCGCTCTCCTTCTTATCATTAGCGGGGAAGAATGGCCAAATCTATGGGGAGGTTCCCTAAGAACAGAGGATCGCATCAGGGACATTCCCAGAATACTCAGGGAACTACCTATGAGTATGGGAGACCTAGAGCCCCTACTACACCTCAGTACGAATATCATAACCCAAGGCCTCAGCCCTACCCCTCTTACAACTCTCCCCGGTTTCCTATTAGCACCGCAAACAGATTTTACCCACTTAGGAGGGATAACTCATACATTCATTCATACCCCTATATGAATAGGGAGGGTGATGAGGCCCGCCGGTCCCCATTCAGATACAATCAGAGCCACCCCCCTCAGGATTTTCCTAGAGGAAATCATACCAGGAAAAGAGGCCCAGACACAAGAGAGGCTCCAGAGGGGGGAGGAGAATACAAAGGCAAAAGAATAAGGACCTAAGCCACCCTGGGATATTCAACCTAAGTAAGTGTGTACTCACTAAAGAAGAAGCTAATGTTTTAAGTAGAGATCTTAAATTTGTACCCCCAAGAAATTAGATAAATTCGGCACATTTATTTATGTGCACAACTATATCAGGAAAATCAATGTCCAATGTTATCTTATCACCAACCCTATTGCTAAACCAATTTGAGTTGATAACAATAAATATATCCACTCAGGGTTGGCCAACCCTTCTCTTTTTAACCCCCCTGGTCAACTAGCACCTTCTGTTTATTTAAAGAGCTTGTGTTATGAGACTTAGAAAAGTTGGAAGTAAAAAAGTGTCATACTCAAGCTCATATTAAAAAGGGCCTAGAAAGTTTATGCAAAAAAAAAGGACTTAGTCATCCGTCCTGCGGACAAAGGGGAGGGATAGTTGTCCTTGACAAGAGCCAATACACTGCTAAAATGCATTGTATATTGGGCAACACTAGTACTTATAAAACATTGTCCTTTAACCCGACTACTAAATACAAGAGTGAACTAATCAAATTAATCAATAAGGGCCACCAAGATGGTATCTTGGATAAAAAAGAGAAAAATTATTTGGTCCCGTTGGCGCCTAGGATTCCTGTTCTATATTGTCTACCCAAGATACACAAAGATATAGAGAATCCACCGGAACGCCCAATAGTGAGTGGGATTGATTCGGTCACCTCTAGGATCAGACAATAAATTGATTTCTATTTGCGACCACAAGTTAGGAGGATGCCTTCTTTCTTCAAAGACACCAAGGACACTATCCGATTATTACAAAATATTACCATCAAAGACGTTGATTTGATAGCCACAGCAGATGTGGATGCCTCCATCCCCAGGACACAAAGAAAGTTCATATCAGATCTCGTTGTGTTTGCGACTAGGCACAACTATTTCTGGTTTGACAATAAATTCTATTCCCAAGAAAAGGGAGTGGCCATGGGAGCGAAATTCGCCCCCAGTTCGGCCAATTTATTTATGGCCAAGTGGGAGGAGGATGTCATCTATGCCTTAAATAGACCAGAATTGGTCTTGTGGGCCAGATATATAGACGCAATCCTCCTCCTATGGAGATATACCCCAGAGTCATTACTGGATTTCTTTTCCGTTCTGAATTCTAACGATAGGGGGATTCTCTGTCTTTGGAGTTTAGCCGTGAAAATATCCATTTTCTAGATTTACATATTGACATCACATGTGGACAGATAACCACTAAAACTTTCTTTAAGTCTACAGACCGTAACGGTTTCATATCCACTGATAGTTGCCATCATTCTTAATGGCTTAGAACAGTACCTCGCAGCCAGTTTATGTGGTTACAACGTAACTGCACTAATAGTGATGATTTTTACAATCAAGCCCAAGTCCTTAAATCCAGGTTTGTTGAAAAAGGCTACAATGGGGTAGTATTAGATCAAGAGATCCAAAGGACACTAGATGTAGATAGAACACAACTTTTAGCAGACAAACCAAAGGTGCACGATTTTAAAGTATTTGATCAAAAGGCATTGGAAGGTTTTGAAAAATGATCGGATTCTTGGACCAGTTATACCAGAAGTACCTAAAACAGTATACAGAGGGGCTCCTTCGCTTAGGAATAAGCTAGCACCCAATGTTATTGACCCTCTGAAACAAATTTCCTTTTTCTAGGATTTGGTTAGCTATTTCAGGTGCAGAAAATGTAGGGTGTGTAACCTCAATGTCTGTCAGGATAAAAAAAAATTGAGTTTTAGATCTACTACCACAGGATGAATTCATAACATGAGGCAATTTTGCTCATGTGAAACAAAGAATGTTGTATATCTTCTCACTTGTCCCTGCAATAAACAATATGTGGCTAGGACCATCAGATCATTTAACACCAGGGTCAATGAACATATTACAAACATATTAAAAGGGAAAACCAATCATATTGTTCCCAAACACTACTTGCGGTGCCACAATAGAGACCCTGGGGTACTCTTTTCCAGATCATTGATAAATTTGTCCCACCCTGGAGGGGGGGTGACTAAATGAGGTGTATCCCAACTAGAAGTATTCTGGATACATCAGTTGAAGTGATACCATCCATATGGCCTTAATATCAAATGGGATATTAATGCCTTTATTAATAAGGTATAGGGTACCCCATTCAGGAATTTACGGGCCGATTTATTGTGTCCAATTTTCATCCTGTAATCTGTTTCTATTTAGATAGATTTGTAGATAGTTTCTGATATCCACATACCAAGTTATTATTTTTTGACCATTAGGGGTACATTTTAACTTTATTTCTTATTTCTATTTTATTTTATTTTATTTTCATATCTATACATCAAGGTTTGGAGTTTCCATGTGATTTTTAATAGTCCACTATTATTAAAGCACACGTTTGAATGTATATTGGTTGTAAAACTGGAGTTTATTCATAGATAAGGTGGCGCCCCCTTTTTATTGTTCCCCCTTTCATTGCTCTCAAATTTTTTCCATTCACACTATATATGTTATGCTTGCACTCACAGCTATAAGAGAAATGGCTCACTACAATCTCTTACTACAAGCACTTTTTATTTACGCACATTACATTTTGTGGGCGTAGTCATACTATAGATTAATGTTTGATGTATGCCTTTTAAATAAACCACCTCTATGTGACTCCTTAATACACAGTTGGACTCCAAGGTGGCAAGTGATTTTCCCTGCTGACACTGAGTGCCTTACTTTCCGGTTTGCAACTGGATGTGACGAGTGCTACCTTCACATGGTGTGAGATGCATGCGGATGTGCATCCGGTCGGGACCGGATGTTTTTGCTTTGCTGTGATCCACCAATTGTATACACTATGGCGGACGACATCATTTCCACTGGAAGTGCGTCACCCCGTGCGTGGTGGATGCTGGTTTGTTACCATTAGCGGTTTTCATCATATGTCAATAATATGTAGAGCAATCTATATGGGCACATTTGGATTTATATTAGATTTTATTGCACATTTTATCTAGTTCATATGGGCAGAGTATTAGTGGGTCTCAAAATGAGGCGTGACACGCATATAGTCGGTGCCATTACATTCTCCATAAACTCCTATGTATTCCCAAATGAGGCGTAGAACGAACGCCGTCGGCGCCATCTTGACTATTGGATTATGACACCCGTTAAGGCGGTTCTAATGTGCCCAATGTGATTAAGCCTTAATGTCTATATATATATACGTAGTGTTCTGGGAGGGGACACCCCAGAAGACGTCCGATTAGAGACAAAACGCATTGGGTCTGGTCCCCCTACAACAATGCAACCTATCCATTGGATGATGAGCTCATTGTTTTTAGATTCTAAGTAAGTGTTTACACCACTTTTTAAATTAATGCTTAAAGGTTTTTATGCTATGGCGAGACTTCTTCTTTATTTTATGACATGGTGAGTGACCCCCATGACAAGATTTTGGGTTGTTTGATGTGCCTTACTCCTATGTACCATTGATGGGAACAGCACATGAGGAGGAAGTCAGAAGATTCAGCCCTGTAGCCCGCTACTGAAGCCAACACTTGCCACATTTATACTAACAGTGGTCCATGCTGGTTACTTACCAGTTTCTGATAAGTTTTCAATTCACACAGTGGAGGATTCCCCACTTTATTTTTGCATGCGGACACTAGTCTCTTTATTCATCATATGCTTGACACCTATACCACCACAATAAGCACTGGAACTTTATATCAATTCCACTTATATATATCAGATTTGATTTACACTACGGACTATGAACTGTCAATAATTGAATGTTTTCATTGCACCTTTTGGTTTTGTCATTGTGGCATGTACAGAGTTTAAACTGAGTGAACCGACCTGGATAATCCTGATAGGTGCACTTACTTAATTCTGTGGTGCCCATTTTACTGTATTTTAATTTAAGCGCTGCACTTTTATATTCACTGTGTATACACTGTTTTGCCATTGTGTTGTTCCAGCAGCTGTTTTATCAGAGATATATAGTAAGCGCGGTATTTCCCAATCTATTTTTTTAAAAACCAGCGCAGTTTTCCGCAGAGTAAACCGGAAGTGACGTTGTGACGTCGCTTCTGGAAATGTACAAAGGAGTCCCGATTGAAGCTGATTCCGGCTTCCACAAGGACTCCACACATTGGCCAGATGCGTTGGATCGGGAGACTGGAGAAGAGCGGCGGAAGGTGATGGGAGGGGGGATGGTCCCTCCTACTTCCTGGGATAACTACCGCCCTCCGCCACCGCCACTCTTCTTGGGCCTCCTGTCCCACCGGAAGTCCGAGCTCCAATCCGGCACATCCGCCGGCTGTGTGGAGTCCCTGTGGAAGCCGGAATCGGCTTCCATCGGGACTCCTTCATACATTTCCGGAAGCAACTTTACAACGTCACTTCTGGTTTACTCTGTGGCTAACGGTGCTGGTAGTAAAAAAAATGACAGTATTCAGAATCACCGTTTTTGGCGATCTGAATACTGTGAAGTGTAAAGGAGGGATGAGGGGTCTTTTAGACCCCCCATCCCTCCATAAAGAGTACCTATCGCCATATATTACTATCACAAGGGATGTGGTAGCTGATTATAACAAACTTGTGGGTAAAGACAGCACCCCGTGAGGTTTGAGAGATAGGAAAGTTGTAACTCAGTTCAAAGTTGTATTGTGCACCAAACACCATCAAACTTCACCTCGTGGACCACTCCCATAGGACTTGCACTTACCGCAAACCGGTAAATAATGCCCCTTTGCAAATAGCCCAATCTCTCTCCTTCAGATCATCACAGGTATCCCGTCACACTCAGGCATATCAAAAAACCAGAACGCCAAACATAGTGTAATACCTTCTTGGTTTATTTAAATGCCCCCCCACTAAAACATACTTACATCATATTCAATCAATTATCGCATAAAACATATAGTACTTCACTGCCACACCAGTAATCCGAGCGTCGACTTCTCACACAAGCTCGATGCTGCACTTCCTGGTAGTGGAGCACACAAGTCACTTCCTGATGCTGCCGGGTCACACCCTGACGCGTTTCATCATCACGACTTCAATTGAAGGCGTTGCCCGGCAGTGCGGCACATTAGTTATATGCAGGGCCTCGATAGACTCCACCCACCGATGTCACCTCCCAGCCTCAACAGCCATGCACCAGAGAGGTGAGCGTCGGGATACGTGATTATTTCGAACGATCGTGCGGTACTGCGCATGCCCACCTGTTACTTGGTGACAAGAACAACCCGAATATCCATCCCTGGGTGATCATGCGCAGCACAGACTCGATGCCCTCACATAAACTTCATCACATATTAAAATCAAAAGTATTTCACTGGAACATTTCATAACATAAAAGTGTTTCTGATTCAGGAATTCATCACATGTAACATGACACATGTGGTGTATGCCTTTGAGTGTCCCTGTGGGTTACTCTATATTGGGAGAACCAAGCGACCTCTGAGGGTCAGGATTGCTGAGCATGTACGAAATATCAAATTAGGATTTAAGGTCATAATGTGTCCCTCTAACTTTAAGACATATCATCAACAGGACCCCTCAGGACTCAAATTCTGGAGGGTAGATAGGATCAAACCAGTGTGGCGGGGTTCTAATTTGGTCTGCGATTTGTCCAAGCGTGAAACCCAATGGATCTATATGACAGATTCTTTGGCACCTAGGGGTTAAATATCGATCTTGATATCAATTGTTTCATTAGCGACTCCTAACCATTCGGTGATATGTGAGTGACCCCTGATGATGATTTATTATATGTGGAGTCAATATTCACAAGAAGAGTGGTAAAATATTTTTTAGGAGCGTCTGGGGTCTCCATCTAGTAGTTATTAATAGGTCTCTAAAGGGTTCTATCTAATAGTGATTTACTCAATTATAAAGTTTAAATTTATTTTCAGATGCTTTTAGAGCAATTTGCAAATAGAGAGTATAATGTTATGTTTTAACACTTTTATTGTACAATTTTATATATTTTATGTGTGTGATATGGATTGTGACATTGGTATGGGTCATGTAGATGGTTGGCTCATTCTTCTGTTACTATTACTCATTTATGTTATGAAATGTTCCAGTGAAATACATTTGATTTTAATATGTAATGAAGTTTATGTAAGGGCATTGAGTCTGTGCTGCGCATGATCACCCAGGGATGGACATTCGGGTTGTTGATACCCGTTCTTGTCACCAGGTAATGGGCGGGCATGCACAGTACCGCACGATCGCTGGACATAATCACATATTCCGACGCTCGCCTCTCTGGTGCACGGCTGTTGAGGTTGGGAGGTGATATCGGTGGGTGGAGTCCATCGAGGCCCTGTATATAACTAATGTGCCGCGCTGCCGGGCCACACCCTCAGTCGAAGTCGGCGGCATCAGAAAGTGACTTGTGTGCTCCACTACCAGGAAGTGCCGCATTGAGCTTGTGTGAGAAGCCGACGCTTGGATTACTGGTGTGGCGGTGAAGTACTATATGTTTTCTGTGATAATTGATTGAATATGATGTAAGTGTGTTTTACCCACTAATTTATACCTCGACCCCTTTGTGTATGTGTCCCTGTTCAGTGTTCACTTGGACCTGACATGCGATTCTGGCATTGCTGCCTCTCAGTTCCAAGTACCTTCTCTGGGACCACGGGGATGGGAACAGTGTGCATCTTGTGATTCTATCTAGTGAGCGATACAATGTTTTGGATGTTGTATTATGCAAAATAACTGTTGTGAAATAATTTGAGAATTGTAAAATAATGATGATTGTTGTTTACATTAGAACCTGGAAGTACGGGGTTACCCCTGAAAAAGCATACATCTGCGAAAAGTTGGCTTGTGTTCCTGTACTTCATATTCATGTTCTTATATATCGTTCCAATGAAGTAACCCAATATATTTATTACATAATGTGAATAATACATTTTCTATGTTTTAACCTATTTTGGTCTCATCGCTCACTGTATTTCGGGTGTCCTGTAAAATCCCTGGTATATAACTGCTGACCCTAGCAGTTACTATCAATCTTTTCTAATTTTCTATCAAGTATAAATAATAGAAATCAATTAACCACTTCCGGACCGCCCGCCGTCAAATGACGGCGACAAAGTTGCTCGATATTGCGAATTGCCGCCACCTGACTGCGGGCACGGGAGTGAGTGTTGTGAGCTGTGTAGCGGGGGAGCTAATCAGTGGTGGGGGCGGACTCGATGTCTGCTGGCCATCCGCAATCGCTCTACGGCAGTGACAGAACGGTGGTCCGTGTATGTAAACACACGGATCTCCGTTCTGACAGGGGAGAGGAGTGTGATCCTCTGTTCCCTGTATATGGGAGCAGAGATCACTCTCCTCCCCCAGCCAGCCCAGCCCCCACACAGTTAGAAACACACCCAGGGAACACACTTAACCCTTTGATCGCCTCCTATTGCTAACCCCTTCCCTGCCAGTGAGATTTACACAGCAATCAGTGCATTTTCATAGCACTGATCGCATAACTAAACTGATAAATGCCAATGGCCCCAAAAAAGTGTCAAAAATGTCCAAAATGTCCCGCTAAAAATCACAGATCGCTGCCATTACTACACATAAATGAATTCTCATTGTTCGTAAATGCGGCAACTTTTGCGCAAACCAATCAATATGCGCCAATTGCGGGGGTTTTTTTTTACCAAAATTGAGGAATAAATTTGTTTGTTTATATTTTTTTTTTGATATGCATTATAGCAAAAAGTAAGAAATATTTTTTTTTTCAAAATTGTTGCTCGGTTTTTGTTCATAGCAGTGATTAGAAGTGACACAGAGGTGATCAAATACCACCATAGGAAAGCTCTATTTGTGGGATAAAAAGGACGCAAATTTTGTTTATGTACAAAGTCGCAAGACTGTGCAATTATCAGTTAAAGCGATGCAGTGTCGAATCGCAAAAAGTGTTCTAGTCCTATGGGGGGAAATCCTTCCGGGGTGAAGTGGTAAAAAAAAAAATATTGATCAGCAGCTGCAACTGGCAGGTCAGGTGGGAAGGATTGCTCCATATACCTCATTTGTGTGGATGGAGAAATCTGTTTTGTGACTATATTATTTCAGTAGGTTAGGCACTCCCTATATATGTATTTTATATCTGGATTTAGCTTTTTGATTGAAGTTTGGCTTTAAGGCTAGGTCTCTAGAAAACAGTTAGTTTAACTTGAAATTCACAGTGTGGAATTTAGTGCACTATCCAAGTAGTTTGTCTTAAAACTGATCTTCTGGCGTGACCAAGATGGCGACCGGGCCAGACGCGTAGGTACCGAGCTCCGCTGCCAAGACGATGGAAATCATCCTGCATACCCATTCTACAGCCTCTAAACCCTGTTTGAGGGCATCGGTGGGTCCCTCTGCCTCATGCAGATGTGCAAAAAGAATCAGCAGGAGTCTAAAGGACAAGGAGGGACTCCAGTTAAACCAGTGGGATGAAGTTGCACGCCGCAGGCTCTTTCAAGATGGCTATGCAGCGGGGGACTCGACACCAGCCTTCATAGCACAAGCTAACTTTGATGCCTTAATGCAGGCGATAACGAGTTGCCAGACAGCTCTCACCACAAAAATTGACTCTCTACAGATGGAGATGGGCCTAGTCCGTAAGGACATAGATAAGATCCGACATCAGGTGACGGAGGTGGAGCGACAAACGGTGGACACGGAGGATGTAGTGGGAGACCACACATCCACCCTGCACTCTGTTCAGGTGCATCTAAAGCACTTGGAGTCGCAGGCCAAGGGTGCTGAAAACAGAAATAGACACAATAACCTCAAGGATCCTGGGCCTACCTGAGGGAGTGGAGGGCCATGACATGCCGGCCTTTACTGAATGCCTCCTCTGCACCCTCTTCCCGCCATTTCTCCCCAGTCTGTGGTGGATGTTCTCAGCTCGTGGGGCTCCGGGGACACCACCACGCACATTCATCTTTAAACTGATGAACTTTAGAAACCACAGTCTAATCCTCTGAAAAGCCCGGAAAATGGAAAACATCCACCATGAAGGTGCGAGGCTTATGTTCTTCCCCCGACTTTTCGGTAGATACACAGAGGCTTTGCAAGTCATTTGATCAAGTTAAACAATCCCTCTGTGCTAAGAATATCAAGTACACTATGCTGTTTCAGGCCCATCTGCGGGTGGTAGATGGAGAGACCACCCGTTTCTTTACATCACCGGAGGAAGCAGCTTAATGGGTGAATACCTTACCCCACTAACCACACTGCTGGGCTTCGCTTCCCCTTCCCCTTTCTCTTCTTGGGGATCTGTTTAGAGACACCTGTGTGATCGGATGCCGTGCCAACCTCTGAACCCCCCACATGTGAGCACTGTCTGATTGCTTTACCACTCTGCTCTGCCATTATGGCAGTGGAAGTGTTTGATACATTACTTTGGGGAGTAAGGGGGGGAATCTCACCCTACAGACACCTATCCTGGAACGCTTCGGCCCCAGTGGTTAGTGTTGGCCCCATTGATTCTCCTGGAGGATGCTCCGCTCCATGTGCTGCATAAGTGGGCAACCACCCCCATTTTGTTAGTCTATTGCTAAAGGATGAGACTGCTGGATCTCATGGATTGCTACATGTGTAACTCTGCCCTGGGATACAACATGAACTATTTGACCGTTAGCCTGTGTTACTCCCATGCGGGATTGTTGCTGGGGTGGGTGACACTTAGATAGGTCCTCTCACTCACAGCCAGTTCTTCACTGTGATTTTGCAGGTCCCTGAGGCTATAATCCTCATTGACTCGTCCATCTGGCTGAATACCTACTGTTGTCCCTTCAGAATAATGAGAGGTATATGGATTAACTTCCTATGTTTTGTTTGAGCATGGACAAGGATTTGTTTCCCCTTCTGGGGGGGGGGGGTGTTGGGGATGAAGCTCAGATACAGAATGTGTTTCTCCTTACACAGACATAGGAAAGGAGGACCCCCACCATACCAACATCCAATTTTTCAATACCAAGGATTTGAGAGAAACTAGTCTCCCAAAAAAATAGCTGGACTTTATGGGCACATCAAAGGATGGAGATACAATAGATTAAAATAAATATACTTTATAACAAAATGAGCTTAAAAAATAGTACATATACAAATAAATTATATGCAATCCTGTGCTTGAGTGGATAAAAACAAGAATACTATGCAGCTGAACAGACTGGTCAGGTGAAACCATATAACATATAGCTAAAAAACTGCAGCGCACAGTCCCTTCCGAATTTAGGGGGGTGTCGATGGAGGCTACTTCATCTGGGGTAAGCTTGGGGAGTTTGTGCTCTGAGAGGTAATCCTCGATAGCTTTTGTCCTGGATTGTGGGTTTTGCTGGCATCCGGGGTGTTTAGGTAGGTTATACAATTTGAAATAATACTTTACAAATTGTTGTGCGATTTCCTCAGTCTTATTGATTTTTGTTCCCGAGCAATTTGTGATGGAGTATATCGTCATTTGAGCTCTTTTACCCTGAAGTAGCCTAACTAAGAGTCTACCGCTCTTGTTGGCTTGGTCGCAAAAGAGCTTTGCGGTTAGTGTGAATTTCCTTTTAATCTGTCTATCTAATTCCTCCAACAAAGCTTGTCTCGCCAAGACCAGGGCCGCATAATCTGCTTTGGCTCTGCTGTTTATGAGAGGCCTCCAAAGTGCGGATCTGTGTAGTTAGTGCCATGAACGTAGCCTGCTTTTCTCTTTTCCCTTGCAATGTTAAAGAAATGCATTTGCCCCTTATGACGCATTTGTGGGCTAGCTACTGGGTCATGGCCGACGTCTCTGGGGAGGAATTTAGAGTGAAATATTCCTGCAATGACAGCGTTATGGTCTCCTTACTGACCAAGTCACAGAGTATTTGTGGGTCTAGTCTCCAGCTCCTGTGCCTCTGTTCAAAACTGGGAAAGCGGATGGTCAGAGTGATGGGGTAATGATCCGATATATTCATAGGCTCTATTGAAGCATCCTGAAGGTAAGTCAGGTCCATCTGGGTAAGGAGGAAATAGTTAATGCGTGAGTATTTATTGTGAGAAGGGGAATAATAGGTATAGTCTTTGATGTCGGGGTTGAGAGTTCTCCAGGCGTCATGGAGAGACAGTAGGTGCATTTTGTTTTTGGCGTAGGGCACGGTATGGCAGAGAGGAATATCCAGATGAGAAGTCAAGGTTGGGGCAGAGGGGGACATTAAGATCACCTCCCAGGATAATCATTCCTTCGCGGAACGGAATAAGTCTTTCTACAACTTTCCTGACAAAGGGGACTTGGTTTTTATTTGGGGTTTAGATATTGACAAATATCACTGGCTTATTATATATGTGGCCTTTGACAAATAAGTAGCAGCCTTCTGGGTCAGCTAGATGTGTAGTGAGCTGGAATGGGAGGTTTTTGGCAATAAGGATGACTAAACCTTTTGTTTTATTTATTGGGGAGGATGCGTGAAAAGTGTGCAGGTACTTTTAATTCTGGAATTTGGGAATGTTTAGTGCTTTAAAATGAGTCTCCTGTATAAAAACTACCTGGGCCTTGAGTTTAGATGCTTCCCTGAGGACAACAGATCTTTTTTCCAGGGTATTGAGGCCCCTGATGTTTAGGTGTGCAGGCAGTTTAGTGTAGCTAGCTAGCTGATTACTGTGCATTGTGAAAAACAGATAGATAGATAGATAGATAGATAGATAGATAGATAGACAGACAGACAGACAGGGTCATCTATATACAGTCAGTTAGTAAAGGCAGTTTAGTGTAGAGTGAAATATATACTAGATAGATAGGGCGATCTGTATACAGTCAGTTAGTGTAGAGTAAAATATAGACTAGATAGATAGATAGATAGGGCAATATATATACAGTCAGTTAGTGAAGGCAGTTTAGAGTAGAGTGAAATATACACTAGATATATAGATAGATAGGGCGATCTGTATACAGTCAGTTAGTGCAGGCAGTGCAAGAATATATATATATATATATACATTCCTAGTGTGCGTATATATATATATATATATATATATATATATATATATATATATATACAGCCTAACATATGTATATACAGTATCTCACAAAAGTGAGCACACCCCTCACTTTTTTAAATATTTTATTATATCTTTTCATGTGACAGCATGTAAAGTAGTGAGTGTAAAGCTTGTATAACAGTGTAAATTTGCTTTCCCCTCATAATAACTCAACACACAGGCATTAATGTCTAAACTGCTGGCAACAAAAGTGAGTACACCCCTAAGTGAAAATGTCCAAATTGTGTCCAAAGTGTTAATATTTTGTGGGGCCACCATAATTTTCCAGCACTGCCTTAACCCTCTTGGGCATGGAGTTCACCAGAGCTTCACAGGTTGCAATTAAACCTGTAAAAGTGAATCCCCACATGAGTGAAAACAACGGTCG
>BLSH010557418.1:568478-583814 GCA_018402905.1 Glandirana rugosa | reverse complement strand
TGAGGCAGGGGACATAAGGTGTATAACACGAGTCATAGTGTAGTGTCCTGTGTCATATGTCGAGTCGTAGTGTCCTGTGTCATATGTTGAGTCGTAGTGTCCTGTGTCATATGTCGAGTCGTAGTGTCCTGTGTCATATGTCGAGTAGTAGTGTCCTGTGACATATGTCGAGTCGTAGTGTCCTGTGTCATATGTCGAGTCGTAGTTTCCTGTGTCATATGTCGAGTCGTAGTGTCCGCTGAGCTGTATACTGTGTCCTGTGATGCTGAGCTGTATACTGTGTCCTGTGATGATGAGCTGTATACTGTGTCCTGTGATGCTGAGCTGTATATTGTGTCCTGTGATGCTCAGCTTTATACTGTGTCCTGTGATGCTGAGCTGTATACTCTGTCCTGTGATGCTGAGCTGTATACTGTATCCTGTGATGCTGAGCTGTATACTGTATCCTGTGATGCTGAGCTGTATACTGTGTCCTTTGATGCTGAGCTGTATACTGTGTCCTGTGATGCTGAGCTGTATACAGTGTCCTGTGATGATGAGCTGTATACTGTGTCCTGTGATGCTGAGCTGTATACTGTGTCCTGTGATGCTGAGTTGTATACTGTGTCCTGTGATGCTGAGCTGTATACTGTGTCCTGTGATGTGATACTGAGCACAATATGTGGAATACAGGGGACGGAGTGGGTGGATTCTAGAAGGGATGGGGCTTATTAGAAGTAGAAGGGGTCAAAAAGGAAAAGCAGGGCCTGGCGCCCCCATCCTAAAACTTCACCATCCGCCACTGCCTAAGGGGACGAAAGAAGAGTGGAAGAAAGTGTCAACCTGCCCATATACAGTTTTGAGCATAGCCTTTTTGTTGCACTGACTCTGATTTTTGCTTGTAGGGATTATGTGTTTTTTTTTTTCCCCCCTCTTACTGTATTGATATACCTGTAAGACTTTGTTAGACTTCCTCACCCTGTACTAGATATCCCATTCTAGGCACCCGGCCCTGGAAGTGAAGATCTTTTTCTTTTTTTAATGAACTATTCCCAAAGGTATATATATGGCCTCTCAGATGTTGTTCTTATTTAATAATGTGATTTTCCAAGAAGGTCTAGCTGTGGTGCCTGTGTGGAGTTATCTTAGTTTGGTATTGCTCGGAAACTTAGTCCTAAGGACCTAAGCTGTTGTTCAGTTAGTTTATTATTATTTGTTTTTTTGTCAGCCTCTGCCATAGCACCTTAGCTGACCTGATTATTTTGAAGTGTCCCCTCTGGGGGCTGTCTTCCCCGCGCTGCAGTCAGATAGTCCCTTTATGGGGGGCTGGTCTCGACTGCTGGGTCAGAGGATATGGTCCATAATTTACGATTTGGAAAGTGACCATTATTATATGAATATTGTTTTATTTGGTTTACAAATGGTCTTTTGAGAGCCTTATGGCTCGTGTAATACTTTTTGTGGACACAAACAAGCTTGGATGCTTTCTTGGGTGTGTGTCATATGTATTACCATTGCTCACCCCATGATTTGCATTGGCACACAAGTTTTTTCATTGCCGATGTTAAGTTTGGAGAAGGCCTTATGGGGAATGTCAGTTAATATTGTTTTTTTTTTTACTTGACTATTGTAAAATGGAGTAAAGTATTACCACTTACTATCTGGTGGCATTTGACTGGTTTCATCTTTTGGGGTTTTACTGTTGGAATGAGGGGCTGTTTGCCCCGGGCCCATGCCCTGCATGCCCCTTTTTTTGAGGAATGTAAATTTGGGTGGAGGTCCTTTTGATCAAATTTTATAACCCAGGTATCAGGATTGAGTTTACGTACTGGTGGCACTGTGCTGCTCTGGGCTGCTCTGGGCTGTTTGCTGCAGCTCCAGTGGCCACCAGCAGGTGTCTACCAAGAGCCAGCAAGCTGTAAAAATCAGTCACACCTCGGTTCAGCCATTAGCATATCACCTCCTTGTGCCAGAGATCCTGTTCTATCCTGCACCCCTCTGTCTTGCTCTTGTCCTCCTCTGCCTTGCTACTGCTCCCTGCCTAGTACCCTGTCTTGATCCCTTCTGCCTTGCATCCCTGCTTTCCCTGTACCCTTGTCAGCTTATTGTAGATATTGTATATAGTCAATAGTTTAGTTCCTTTGTCAGTAGTTAGGTTTATTAGTTATTCTTGTTTTGTGCATTGGGGGTTTGGTTCTTGTTTTTCTCTTTGGGGTTTGTTTTGCTTGCTGTTTGCTGTGTATGTTTTTTGGTGTGTGTTTCACTGTAAATAAATATCACCATAAAGTTATATACCTTGTTTGGTCTCAGTCTCCTTGTGTAACTATGTGTCTGATCTGCCTAGCCGCAGAACCCTGACATAATCGTGACGCCCACCAATGACCAGATCAGCTACACTTGGGAACTGGGAGCCAGTTGTTTTGAGTTTTTTGCTTTGGCTTTGTCAAAATGTTTAGAGCAAAGGTTATTTGTCGTGCACAGCTTGCAGCAGAAGACAAGATTTTTGTCATTCGCTTTGGCAGAATCTCACTGAGGAGGAGCTGTGTGGAAGCATTTTGACAGCACATGCCTTAGCTGTTGAGGGCAGATTCTCCCTTAGCAAAGTACAACCCTTGATTCAAGTCCGTTCTAAGCTACTATTTCAGTTTACCTCTTAGGGCCTTGATGCGTTCATTCCTCCATTTACTATGTACCAGGCTGGATTTTTGGGATGGTTGCTGAAACATTGTGCAGGTATCTTATTTCAGCAGTATTTAGCCTATTCACAACAAGTGCTATTGGATTGTATTGCTGTTGTGCATTCCTTAATTGAGCAATGTTAGCAAGGGAGAGACAAACTAACTTTAGTTCACCCTCTTCTACAAGCTTGGTCAGAGATCATATCCCCAGTGCTAGATGAGGCACATATCTGCTCTTCTTCTATTACCCTTAGCAACCACAGCTGCTATTGAGAGTTCCTTACCTCCTGTAGATCAGTACCCTGCCACCAGTAACCACACTTCCTTTGCATGCAATCCATTTGAGCCCCCCTGCAGTATCATTACCCATAGCAACATATCAGGCCTCTTCCTGCACTTCTGCTACTCTTCCCTCTATTCTCCTCAATACTGTTACTCATTTTCCATCAGCAGTACACTCTGGTCAGCACAATGTTGCCTCCTGCCAGTGGTGTCCATACCTTCTCCATGTTGCCGCCTGCCTATGGGGTCCATGCCTCCTCCTTGCGGTCACCTGTTGTCAAGCCTGCCACGGGTGATCTGGAGCCTGCCACCCAGCTGGACTATGCTGATTCCCGGGCTGTTGCCCCTCTGGACTATGCTAATTCCCGGGCTGTCACCCCTCCAGACTATGTTGATTCCCAGGCTGCCGCCCCACTGGACTATGCTGATTCCCAGGCTGTCGCCCCTCTGGACTATGCTGATTCCTGGGCTGCCGCCCCTCTGGACTATGCCAATTCACTACTTACTGTCAAGTTGGACTCTGAGGCTTCTGCAGTTCCGGTGTCATATGGCTTAAATGGGTTTAAATGGGTTTTCTGGGTTGGTTAAGATCCCTCCTGCTATCCACTCCAAGTTCTTTTTGCAGCTAGCTAATCCTGGTATACCAAGGCCAGAAGGTCCTGATATCCACTCTGAACATGAGAACTATCTCTGCTGTTACAGCCCCAGTAGTAGAGGTTCTATGGGAAAGGGTAAAGTTCCACATGAACCTTGTCCTGACCCAAGGGTCATCTCTGCGATCCCTAGCGCATTTGGGGACCCAAGAGGGGTAACCTATGCCCTGGGTAGACCTGAGTGGCTAGTAAAACACAGAGCACTCTCTAGAAACAGAGGGATAGGAGGTCCAGGTGCGATGGGACACCCTGGCATCAGGGTGCCTGCATGGGCCAGGGATTCTGGCATTAAGCGTTCAGGTAGCTTTCAGTGTCCCAGCATTAGGACACAGGCTGCTTGTAAGAACAAGCCTTCGGTGTTGCGCCTCCTTAGGGATCTGACCAACATAAAACCCAGCTAGTTTTGGGGCCACAGCAGCGGGGTTTGCACTAAGCCTTCAGACACTGGCAGTAAGGTACTCAGTTGGCTTGCAGACCCTGGTGCTGGGGCCCTATGGAGCGTCTGAAGGCAGCTCCTTAAGGGGGGAAACTGTCAGGATTGAGTTTACGTACTGGTAGCACTGTGCTGCTCTGGGCTGTTTGGTGCAGCTCCAGTGGCCACCAGCAGGTGTCTCCCAAGAGCTAGCAAGCTGTAACAATCAGCCACACCTGGGTTCAGCCATTAGATGGCTATTTCAGACTGTTCCTCCCTATCCCCAGTGCATCACAATTCCGATCAGCTCCTTGTGTCAGAGATCCTGTTCCAGCCTGCACCCCTCTGCCTTGCTCTTGTCCTTCTCTGCCTTGCTTCTGCTCCCTGCCTAGTACCCTGTCTTGATCCCTTCTGCCTTGCAACCCTGCTTTCCCTGTACCCTTGTCAGCTTATTGTAGATATTGTATATAGTCAGTAGTTTAGTTCCTTTGTCAGTAGTTCGGTTTATTAGTTATTCTTGTTTTGTACATTGGGGGTTTGGTTCTTGTTTTTGTCTTTAAGGTTTGTTTTGCTTGCTGTTTGCTGTGTATTTTTTTGGTGTGTATTTCACTGTAAATAAATATCACCTTAAAGTTATATACTTTGTTTGGTCTCAGTTTCCTTGTGTAGCTACGTGTCTGGTCTCCTTGCTGCAGAAACCTGACAGGTGCACTCTGTAAAGAGCGGCACTTCTCCAAGCAGCCATTAGTTAACTTTTTAGATCAGGGGTCTCAAACTGACGGCCCTCTAGCTTTTGCAAAACTACAAGTCACATCCTTTGTCAGTAGTTAGGTTTATTAGTTATTCTTCTTTTGTGTGTAGCCGGGGCCCGCTTTGCTGCCTGTTACTTATTAACTTTGGTAGGAGACCGCTGTAAATACACAGACTCTTCTAGTAGGGAGAGATGTGCATGTCAGCCCCTGACTGAAATCCCCCCCCCCCCTTGTTTGCAGACTGAATTCAATGTAAGCTGTGTAAAAAAAACAGAAGGATCGGATTACTCTGGTTTCCCTGGTATGCTCCTGGATAAGGAGGCTTTTACAAGCAGTAAGCAGAGGGATTCCTGGGAGCTGCAAAGGACTATGGAATATGAAGTCCCCTGAGAGAGCTGCCCCATTGACTTTTAAAGGCACAGAACTACAAATCCCAGAGGGCTCTGCGAAAGCAGAGGGCTGGCTGAGGCTGTTGTTAATCACAGAGGGGAACCATCCTGCCACAGCTCCAGAGGTCGGTGTGCTGATCCTGCCACAGCTCCAGAGGACGGACGGTGACGGACATCATATCAGAGAGGGTTCCAAGAGTACCTCCTCAGGCGATCCTGAGGACGTGGGCCGATCTGGTTACAAGGTGGCCAGTGGGGCCTGTTGAGGAGCCTATCGTTTGATCCTTTGGTCGTAGGATGGGTGAGCGGGCAGTAGTAAGGTTACATTGCCTTATCAGTGCCCACAGTGGTAGGAACACTCACACTCTGCTGTTTAGTCACTAAATTCCACTTTGCCTACCAGGATACTTACAAGTAGCCTTTGTTAATCCTGCTCAACAGGACACCAAGTGCACCAATGCCAGGCTAGCAAAGATCTTGGATGTTTCCAATGTGAGGACTCTCATTGTTACTTTCCTGGTATCAGTGATTTGGGGTCTGTTACCTCACATGTTCATTGCCTAGGTTTGTGATTTCAGGATTTGAGGGAAACAGACTGACTGTTGTCAGGTCAAATCAGTCCCCCTTTATGCCTAAATGCATAAGTCCATTTAAAGCCATTTAAATTGTTTTGCCTGCATTATTTTGAAGTGTGTATTTGAATTTAACAGTTTTTACATTTTAATATCAGTGTATAGTTTGTTTGATTGTGGGAAGTCTCTAAGTAAACAAACTTCCTGTTCACTGCATTGGTGTCTATTTTACTGTGCAGTACAATTACACTGTTGCTGGGTGTACCAGAGGGGTTGAGAAGCAGAGGCCCGGGGACAAATATAAATTTCATTAGCAGCTCCTTCGGGGGTACCGCTACATGTGCATTTGGGGTTTGGTTCTTGTTTTTGCCTTTGAGGTTTGTTTTGCTTGGCCACCTAAGGAGAGGGGTTGTTGGAGGATCTCTCTTGCCACTCTAGGGTGGGAACCTGCCCATATGAAGGAATTAATTGTGCGTTCTAATTTCATGAAAAAAAAAGAGGGGATAGGAACTGGGGTGTTACGAAATACGTACAAGAATTTGGGAAGAAATGTCATCTTAAGTAGGTTAATTCTGCCCACTGGGGTAAGGGGTAGAGATCTTCAGTAATAAGTTAGTGTAGCACCGGGTAGACATTGTTCATTAAATAGCTTTTGGGATCATGTTGTATTCTCAGGCCTAGATATTTAAATCTGTTTACTGGAGTTAAAGGAATATGTGTCTCCAGGGTGGGGGTAGACTGGCCTAGAAGGAAGAGCATTAATTTGGCCCAGTTAATCTTTATTCCTGAGAAGGACCCGTAGTGGTCAATAGTGCGTAGGGCCGCGACTAGTGAAGAGGATGCCTCTGCAAGGTACAAGAGGGCATCGTCCGTGTAGAGAGATATCTTCTCCGTCAGCGGACCCACCAGTATCCCCTTTATGTCCTCTGAGGACCTAATAAGTATGGCTAGGGGTTCCATCGCCAATGCGAATAACCTTGGGGATAGGGGGCACCCCTGCCTAGTGCCTCTGTATAGACGGAGAGGTGCCGAAAGCAACCCATTGGTGAGCTGTGGGACTGGTGCATAATTGTTGTATCCACAAGATATATTTAGGACCGAAACCAAATTTCTTAAGGACTTGCCAGAGGAGCTCCCACTCTACCGAGTCAAAGACCTCTTTGGCTTCCAAGGAGGCTACTACTCCGGGGCTGTCATCCTTTGAAGCATGGGAAATATTTATGAAGAGGCAAACTGATGTCGGTACCCTTCCCCGGCATGAACCCAGTTTGATCTCCATGAATCAGCGAAAGTATGACTGAGTTAAGCCTATTGGCCAATACCTTTGTTAATATTTTAGTGTCCACATTTAATAATGAGATCGGGCGATAGGAAGCACAAAGTTGAGGGTTCTTACCAGGTTTGAGCACCACTACAATCATGGCTTCTGACATCGAAGGAGGGAGATAGCCCCCCCCCCAACATTTTAAGCAACAAGTCATGAAAATGGGGGGCAAAAATTTCAACATGGGTCTTATAGAATTCTACTGGAATTCCATCGGGTCCAGGAGTTTTACCAGACTGGAGTGAAGCAATGACCGGGCAAACTTCTTTTAGCGTTAGGGGAGCATCTAACCTAGCGCTCGCCGAGGAAGAGAGCTGTGGGAATCTAATTTAATCAAGGAAAGTGTGGAGACTATCAGGAGAATAATTGGCCTTAGATGCATATAAGGACTCATAGAATTGTGAAAATTGCGCATTAATCGTTGTTGGGTCACTGTGTAGCGCTCCGTTGTCATCTTGAATATTGGCTATATGTGACGTAATCGAGTGCTCCCTTGCCAGCCAAGCCAGCAGTCTACCTGTCTTCTCCCCCTGTTCGAAAAGCCGTTGGGCTTGTGTTAGGAGTATCTTCCTACAGGAAGACGCTCTTAACACTGAGATCTACCTGTGGACAGTTATCATATGTTTATAGGTTTTGGTGTCTTTTTTGGACACATATTGTGATTCAAATGTCTGAGCCCTAGATTCTGCCTCTTCCAGCTCTAGTCGTGTGTCCTTACGGACCTTGGTTATCAACATCTGATAGTGGCCCCTAGTACATGCTTTGAAAGCATCCAAGGTCTGATGGGGGGGCTGATCCCTCTCTATTGTGTTTCCAGTAGGTACCTATCTCTCTGTCCACCACAGGGGATATCCTCTCATCAGTAATCCAATATCCTGACAATCGCCAGATTGTGGTCCCAGCAGGGTTGTTTAGCCTAAGCCTTAACAACATAGGGGAGTGGTCAGAGATTCCTCTGGGGAGCAATTTGATTTCTTGTACCTTGCAGTGACTCACTGTCAAGGATGAGGTCAATTCTAGAGAAGGAAGCGTGAGTCGCTGAATGGCAAGTAAATTGGGACTCATTAGGGAACCTCCACCTCCAGACATCCCTCACCCCGTAGACTCCGGCCCACCTGGACAGCATGGAATCAGTGGCAGGATCGAGAGTAGACTAATCCAAACTCGGATTTGGGACCATATTAAAATCCCCTGTCAGTATGATCTCCCCTGCTGGGTAATTAGCAAGGATGGGTACCGACTTGTCCTTCAGGGCCGTGGTGGCCGGAGGTAAACCCTCACCACGGACAATTTGAGTCTACCGAAGAGCGCATGCACCACCACATATCTGCCCTCCGGATCTAAGTGTAGATCTAGGTGGGTGAACTGCAGGGATTTGTGGACCAGGATGCTGACTCCTCTGGAGTAAGTTGAGAATGTGGAATGGTAGTACATCCCCACCCAGGGCTTCCTGAGGGCCAGCACCCTACTCCCAATTAGATGCGTCTCCTGTAGAATACAGACTTGGAGTGAGTACCTTTTTAGAAAATTAAAAACTAGTGAGCATTTAAATTTAGAGTTCAATCCTCTGACATCCCATGTCACTACTCAGAGGGAAGCCATCACACAAGATCTTGAGGAATGAGTGGTCCCCTGGGTATGACTATGGCCAGACATAGATAAACATAGCAGTACATTCACGTGTAAAGAACCCAGTTATATACTCAAAAATGTATAGTGCTTTGTCTCCATCTAGAGGATAAGAAAGGGGTAGGTTTCTCCTTATATCTCTTATATGAAAAAAGAAAATCTCGAAAAATAAAAAACAACAAAAAAAAACGCAAAAAAAGTTGCAGTCCATCGCTTAAGGGAACATGCACCTCCAAACCCAAGATTGCGGGAATACCCCCATACTAGCACTCCACAGCAGCCCAGAGGCTGATACCCTAGAAAGCAGTCTATTAAACCATTCCCCATTGTTAATAAAGGGATAAGGATTTTAGTGATACATACCAGGGATTAGTCGGTATCTTTCCCCTATGCCCAGGATGACAACACAGCTTTCAGGCAAAATGAAACAAGCAGGGAGGGTTTCCTGTAGGATTCACCCTCTGGGAAGGGTTTCCAGCCACTAGGATGCTTCCTTTGGTGAAGTAAAAAACCGAACTGTCTCGCCATCTTGAACCCTCAACCTTGCAGGGAAAAGCATGCTATACTTGATTCGCTTGTTGCGAAGGTTGAGCTTAACATCTTCAAACGATCTCTGAAGCTTATGGATCTCAATCGAGTAGTCCAGAAAAATCATTATCTTCGCACCCTCATGGCACAGGACTTCCACCTTTCTGGCCTCACGTAAGGACAAGGTTCTGGTCTCTGTAGTTTAGCAGCCGAAATATAAACATTCGTGGAGGAGCTCCCGGGGCGCCCCAGACAGCAGGCATTCTATGTGCTCTCTCCACTATGAATAGATCAGAGAAGCGAGCCTGCGACAGGAGGGATTTCAGCAGATGCTCTTTGAAGGTTAAGGGATCTTTCCCCTCCGTGCCCTCCGGGAGACCCACCACCCGAAGGTTGTTCCTTTTGTTCCGGTTCTCAGCATCTTCTGCGTGGCTCTCCAGCGTCTTTACCTTAGTGCAAAGCACATGCAATGAGGCTGTGTGATCCTGCAGTGTATCCATTGCATCCCGCACTTGGTGCTCTGCCTTGGTGAGCCAGGACCAGAAGGTGCCCCTGTCTCTCCTCATGAGACCCGTATCTAACTGCACCGATTCCAGTTTGGCAGTCAGAGTAGTTTGGCAGGTGTTCGTGGCCTGTAACAGAGCATCCAGTTTAGTCTGGAGGGCTGGGGTCAGATTGGCGTCGTCTGTCTGAGAGGCCATGTTGGATAGAGCTGCGGGAGGAGTTCCCGCGACGGCGGGTGCCGAAGAAGCAGGCGCTGCTTTTGCAAGGGAGGCATGGGCTTTGTAATGTCCCTTGCCTTTTCCCTTGGTCATACCGATCCCGGGGGTGATCCCCTCCTCAGGAGCCGTTCGATCAGTCACCAGCTACAGAGAATCGGGTGATAAACAGAGAGATAGCCAGGAGCTCTCCAACTACACGTCCGCTCCAGTGGCTATCTTGGACACTCTCCCACGCTTGCTGTTTGCTGTGCATGTTTTTTGGTGTGTGTTTCACTGTAAATAAATATCATCTTAAAGTTATATACCTTGTTTGGTCTCAGTCTCCTTGTGTAGCTATGTGTCTGGTCTGCCTAGCTGCAGAACCCTGACACCAGGGTTTTTGCTCTTTCCTGGGGTTTCTGCAGGCTGGCCTGCCTATGTACTGTCCTTGGGGCAGACATCACGTTTCGAGGATGGTATGGTTTTCTATGTGTTTTGCTTTTCTTTTCTCCTAACTACAAGCAGGAGCGTGTTCAGGACCCTTAATAGGTCCTAGCTCCCTATAGGCTTCCACTCAGGTTTTTCTAGGCCAACTGAGTGTTAATGTAGACACACTTTTCTCCAATTTTTTTCTTTCTCTCCTCTGGCTATGTTTACTTTTTTTCCTATCCTGTCTTTTTTTTCCTCTTCTACTCTGTCTGCCTATGGTGTCTGACAGGTTTGTCTGGACCACATGATTTACTTGAGTACACATTTTTTTACCATGGCTTCCATTAAATTTGGGTCCCTTAATGTAAGTGGACTTAGCATCCCCTAGAAATGTTCACAAATTCTGTATAGTATACAAACACAGAGACAATGCTCTTTTTCTACAGGAGACTCATTTCAAACATCATTTGCTCCACCAATGCCCACTTGCCATTATGTTAACTGGCATATTTGCAACAACCATCTTAGTAAATCCAGGGTTTTGGCTGTAGGCTCTCATGATTCTCTCCCAGTCTCTGATGTTCAAGAGGTAAACGACCCAGGAGGAAGATATCTTATTCTTAAATGTCAAATTAATAATATGCTGTTTACTCTGATTAATGGTTATGTTCCTAACCAGGGTCAGATTCATATGTTGCCTGCTTCTTACGCCAACTGAACCCTTTGGCTGAAGGAAGAGTAGTATTGAGAGGGGATATAAATATATTGCTTAATCCATCCATAGACACTACCTCCCCTCGATTCTCCTTGGCCCAACTCAATTGACTCAAACAACGATGTCTTGAATTTTAATTAGTGGACGTATAGCTAAATCCAACTGACCACCATGTATATCTCCCATTTGGCAAGCACTTACACCAAAAACTTCAAATGAAAGATAGAGCCGGCAACTCCAAAATCCATGGGAATTGCTTTATTTGCATACATGAGTATAAAACAGGGGCTACTGCGTATCGGCTTAGCTCCCTTTCTTGTCCCTGCAGAGGACAGTGGCTTCAGTATTTTCAACTTCACCATTTTTATGACAGGTTGGCTAAGGAGTGGCTCCATGCATTCCCGACTCTGTTTAAGGAGTTATGTCTTTCAGATTCGGAATGCTTGCATGCTCTTTCTAAACTGTATGGCATCCTTTTGTCTCATGCGTATACTGGTCATCCCTTTTACACTCGAGATTGGGAGCAATCTAAAAAAAATTGAAACAGTAGGCTATATCCAGTTTAAATTGCACTCTATATGAATGGCAACAATGAAATTTAAAACTCCCTAAAGAGGTACCTCTTACTAAGTACAATAGGCAAAGTTCTTGTAAAGCAACTATCTAAATGATCAGTATTTAGCCCTAGTTCTTCAGCTGGCTAGCTTTGGGGTCCAGTCTTTATGTGTACCCATGTGTACAGTTCCAAAAAAGTCTGCATGCAATAAATAATGCAGCTAGTTAGATGGCTAATCCCTATGTGCTCAGTCTCTGCTATCAGTAACAGGTTAATGGCAACAGTGTCCTCTCACTAGTCCCAGCAATACAGCAACAAGGGTCTTAATGTTCAGATGTTAACTGACTTCTGTATCTTCCTGCAGGGACTCCAATCTTCAGCAAATGGCCACAGGCTTGTGACAAATTGATGTGCATACAGGAACAGCAATGTGCAGCCTCAGTCTCCTCACAGCAAAGAGAAAATTCTTTAGTATTCATCTCAGGAAAGTACAACTCTCTCTCCCCTTGTATCCGTCTAGCATTGGGAATTGAAGGCCAATAGTCCTTAGACTGCCATAGTAAAAATTATTTTCCAAAACTTCATATCCAGGCTTATATGCAAGTTATTGGCCATAGAAAGGGTATGGGGACCCAGGTACTGCCCTGAGGGGCATATATCAATACATTTTTTTTTAAAAAAAAAAGATAATTTTTAAAGGAGCAGTGATTTTTAATGATGCTTAAAGTGAAACAATAAAAATGAAAAAAACCTTTAAATATAGTGCCTGGGGGGTCCCCTTAGTCTGCTTGTAAAGTGATGCACCTGTACCATGTATAGAACCTGCTGCAGGAAAACTGACATATATAAAGAAAAAAATGACAGATTGATGTTCCCTGCAAGCTCTCCTTATTTTGTAAACAATGGCTTGGGGAGCCAGTCTGTATGATGAGGCCACAATTTAGTGCACTCGGAACAAGATGAGAGATTTTTTGGATAAATTCTGGTGTCTCTTTTGCAGACTTTGGATGGGAATAACACATTTTTGCACCACAGTGAGCAAGCCCTATGTGAATAAGCAAAATTATTGTAAACTCAGACCAAGGTTAACAATTTGTTTTAGATTAAGTCTGGTGTATTTTTAGCAGACTTCGGATAGAAGTAACAGGTGCAGAAAAATTTGGCTTTGGGTGTTGGTGGTGCCTTCACACTGTAACCCTATAGAGTTACTCTTGAAATAAAATGTGTTTATTTGTCCAACAATAACCTCAGAAGAGGAGTTTCAAAATAAATTAACAAAACGAATTTGCAAATTGTTTTGCAAATCCCCATCTTCTTCCTCCTCTGCTACTTGTCAGAACTACGATACAAATATATATATATATTTTTTTTATCAATTTCAGATAGAGATGTAAATTTTGGTTAGGCCTCAAAACAGAGGGCCAATCTCAGATTTCACATGTGAATTTCTCAAAACAAAATATAATGCAATTTATCACCTTGTTTAAATCTACAAACAAGTTTAATTTACAGAGTGGAAATAAAAAAATGGGTTGCATTCTAATCACCAACTGGAGACGACAGACAAACTAGCTGATGTTTGTGCGATTTTGAAATGTAAAGATCCAGTTATCAGCAGATAACCAAACTGTGTGTAAAAATAAAAACCAAAGGAGCAAGGGTATTTACACTTTTCCATTGTAAAATAAAACAGCCTGACACTATTAAGATAAGACAATAATACAAACATCTCCAAAAGAAACTTATTGTGAAGACTTCCAAAAGTATTTATTCAACTAAGCTCTGTCTAAATAAGCAGAAGGACGTGTTAAAGTTCATTTTAAACGCTTGCTTACCTGAACATTTTTTTATTTTAACCCAAGGATATTTCAATATACATATGATTATAAATGATTCAAACTATATACCTTATACTCCAGGTCAGGGATACAGTTATGATTTTGCATCTACAGACAATGGTAATTCTGTGACGAGACAAAAATCTATTAAAAAGAGAAGAAAAGGAAGGCGCACGCACCTAGTGCATTACCAAAAATAATTTATTCCAAATAAAAATATTAAAAAGGGGTACTCACAAAGAACACATGAAGACAGGACATGATAAAATCAAGGCACAAGACAGGATGAAAACTGACGCGTTTCGGGGGCGCACCCCCTTCCTCAGAGATTCGATACCCTTAGACTATCAGACCGGACAATAAATGAGCAAATGCATAGACTGAACAGGTGATGCAATCAATTAATTAGTTAATCAATCAATTAATCAATATGGTCGGTCAATCCTTGGAACGCCAAAAAAACAAAAAAAAAAAACACTTACACCCCCTTCCTTCCCAGACCAATTTTCAGCTTTCAGCTCTCTCACACTTTAAATTACAATTACTCAGTCATGCTACACTGTACCCAAGCAAAATTTTTATATATTTTTTCTCACAATTAGAGCTTTCTTTGGGCTATAATTTATACTGCTACATATCTTTGGTAAAAATAACCCAAATTAGTGGATATTATTTATTCTCTGTGAAAGTTATAGAGTCTACAAGCTATGGCGCAAATCATTGAAAATTGATCACACCTGATGTACTGACCACCTATATCATTTCTTGAGACCCTAACAAGCCAGGAAAGTACAAATACCCTCCAAATGACCCCTTTTTGGAAAGTAGACATTCCAAGGTATTTAGTAAGGGGCATGGTGAGTTTTTTGAAGTTGTGATTTTTCGCACAATTCTTTGCAAAATGAAGAATTTTTTTTTTTTACACAAAATTGTTAAACAAGTAATTTCTCACACACAGCATATGCATACTTGCAATGGCACCCCAAAATACATTCTGCTACTCCTCCTGAGTATGGCGATACCCCATGTGTGAGGCTTTTACACAGCCTGGCCACATACAAAGGCCTAACATTGAAGTAGCACCTTCAGACTTTCTACGAGCATAAATTACACATCTCATTTCTCAGCCACCTATTACACTTTTGAAGGACCTGGAACACCAGGACAATGGAATTGCCCACAAAATGACCCCGTTTTGGAAAGCAAACACCCTAACGTATAATCTATGAGGCATAATGAGTCTTTTGAACGGTTCATTTTTTCCATAAGTTGTTGGAAAATGTGGGGAAAAAAATGAAAATGCATTTTTTTAACACAAAGTTGACCATTTATACCATATTTCCAACACATAGCATGTACATAGTAAAAATGACACCACAAAATATATTCTGCTACTCCTCCTGAGTATGGCAATACCACATGTGTGAGACTTTTACACAGCCTGGCCACATACACAAGCCCAACATTGAAGTAGCACCTTTAGGCGTTCTACGAGCATAAATTACACATCTCATTTCTCAACCACCTATTACATTTTTGAAGGCCCTGAAGCAACAGGACAATGGAATTTTCCACAAAATGACCCCATTTTGCAAAGCAAACACCCCAACATATATTCTATGAGGCATTATGAGTCTTTTGTACGGTTAAGTCTTTGAAAAACACGGAAAGAAGATAAAAACTCTTTTATTTTTTACACAAAGTGGTCAATTTATAAGATATTTCTAACACATAGCATGTACATAGCAAAAATTACACCCCAAAATATATTCTGCTGTTCGTCCCGAGTATGGCGATACCACATGCGTGAGACTTTTACACAGCTTGGACGCATAGGGAGGTCCAACATGCAGGGAGCACCATAATGTGTTCTAGGAGCCATAAATTACACATAAAAGG
>BLSH010557418.1:549931-567324 GCA_018402905.1 Glandirana rugosa | reverse complement strand
AGTGGTCGGGTAGTCTCATGGGCTCGGTGACAGGTACTCGGGTACTCTGATGCGTTGGTGACATGTGCTCGGGTACTCTGATGGGTTAGTGACAGGTACTTGGGTACTCTGATGGGCTGGTGACAGGTACTCAGATTGGCTGGTGACAGGTACTCGGGTACTGTGATGGGTTGGTGACAGGTACACGGGTAATCTGATGGGTTGGCGACAGGTACTCAGGTACTCTGATGGGCTAGTCACAGGTACTCTGGTACTGTGATGGGCTGGTGACAGGTACTCGGGTACTCTGATGGGCTGGTGACAGGTACTCGGGTACTCTGATGGGCTAGTGACAGGTACTCGTGTACTCAGAAGGGTTGGTATTCGGGTACTCTGATGGGTTGGTAACAGGTACTCGGGTACTGTGATGAGATGGTGACAGATGCTCGGGTACTCTAATGGGTTGGTGACAGGTGCTTGGGTACTCTGATGGATTAGCGACAGGTACTCGGGTACTCAGATGGGCTGGTGACAAGTACCCGGGCACTCTGATTCGCTGGTGACAGGTACTCGGTACTCTGATGGGCTGGTGACAAGTACTCGGGTACTCTCATGGGCTGGTGACAGGTACTCGGGTACTGTGATGGGCTGGTGACAGGTACTTGGTACTTTGATGGGCTGGTGACAGGTACTTGGGTACTTAGATGGGCTGGTGACAACTACTCAGGTACTCTCATGGGCTGGTGACAGGTACTTGAGTACTCCGATGTGTTGATGACAGGTACTCGGGTACTGTGATGGGCTGGTGACAGGTACTTGGGTACTCAGATGGGTTGGCGACAGGTACAGTACTCGGGTACTCAGATGGGCTGGTGACAGGTACTCGGGTACTCAGATGGGTTGATGACAGGTGCTCGGGTACACTGATGGGCTGGTGACAAGTACTCGGGTACTCTGATGGGCTGGTGACAAGTACTCGGATACCCTGATGGGTTGATGACAGGTACTCGAGTACTGTGATGGGCTGGTGACAGGTACTCGGATACTCAGATGGGTTGGTGATAGGTACTCGGGAACTCAGATGGGTTGATGACAGGTACTCGAGTACTGTGATGGACTGGTGACAGGTACTCGGGTACTCTGATGGGCAGGTTACAGGTACTCGTTTACTCTGATGGGCAGGTGACAGGTACTCGGGTACTTAGATGGGCAGGTGACAGGTACTCGGGTACCCTGATGGGCAGGTGACAGGTACTCAGGTACTCTGATGGGCTGGTGACAGGTACTCGGGTACTCTGATGGGTTGGTGACAGGTACTCGGGTACTCTGATGGGCAGGTGACAGGTACTCTGATGGGCAGGTGACAGGTACTCGGGTACTCTGATGGGCAGGTGACAGGTAATCTGATGGACAGGTGACAGGTACCCTGATGGGCTCTTACAGGTACTTTGATGGGGTGGTGACAGGTACTCTTTATTGGGGGGGCAATCAGTGTGATTGGTGCACACAGTAAGCGGTAACGAGCTGTTACCGCTATCTCCTCCTCACACACGATTGGTGTGTGAAGAGGAGAACCCGGTAACAGCTCATTACCGCGGATTCTCATCATTCTGTGACCGGCTGTGTTTGGACACAGCTGGTCACGTGGTAAAGAGCCAATATGCCGGGGGCGCGCATGAGCGGCGTGCACGCTGCTGTTTATTGTTGTAGGAAGTGACCGGCTGTGATAGGACACAGCCGGTCATGTGGTAAAGAGACAATTTTATTGGCTTTTTACCCCAATCATGGAAGGCCGGAGTCCCGAGGGACTTGGCCGGTCCCCGATCGCTGCGATGCGGGCCCCTGGGGGCCCACAAAGTGGCGAATACAAGTGGACATCATATGACGTTCACTTGGGATGGGGAGTGCACCTTGCCGACGTATAGTTACTACACGCCGGCAAGGAAGGGGTTAATATAATATGATGTATTGGAGTGGGGGTCCAAATAACCTCTGCAGCAAAAAATAATAATATTAAAAGGCAATAAATGCATATGTAACTCACCCCAAAGGTGTCACAGAAACCTGCTACAGAGATATTCCTTTGCATGGAGACACAGGAAATGTAGGAACCGAAAGTGTCGGGAGCCTGCCCGAACAGTAAAAAGACACAACACTGGTGATTGGCACCTATAAAGAGGGGGAGGACATCTGACGGGGGGGGGGAGGGGGGAAATGAAATACAACAAAGGAGAGGGAAGGCTCGCTGAACTGCTGGGAGCGGCGTGTGAATGTTTACACATGGAGCGGCTCACCCTCGCCATTCCGAGTGACGTCATATCCGGCCGGAAATGACGTGCCTGTGCACCCAAAAGGTAGATGCGGTGCACAGGAAGAGGATCACAGAGGAGGGCAACAAAAGAGAATAAGTACAATGGTCTGACAGTGGCAAGGAGTGACACATGCAAACAAACAATTAATTGATTAAAATTAAAGCGATATTAAAACTAATATTTAATGAAGGCATTTGATAACTCGCAGGAATTATTTGTTATGATTACTAGCAAAAAAGATATGAAATAATGATAATAATAGTAGTAGTAGTAAATATTTGCAAAAAAAAATTTTTTTTTGATAAAACATTTTTTTTCATTCTCTTTTTAGTACCTTTCGGATTCCCCGTCCGAGGCGAGCAGCACACATCTGGTCACCTATCCCTTTCCCACATGGTTGCTTGCCATCCTGAGGAACTTATAGCGCTGGAACTTATCACTTTTTACTGTGTATGTTTTAGACAAAAATCTATATATTACTTTGGTGTAAAGCATTTAGGAATGAAAATTGTTTTAAGTATAACCAATGATTGTTGTGAACGATATATATATGTATATATATATATATATATATCTTAACCATGTCTACAAAAATATGTCTAGATATAGAATGTGTTTTAATCATAGTATCTGCAACCGTGATATAGATATTCATATTCAATCATTTTATGCATATTCATTTTACCCTTATATCATACTGGTGACCATCACTCTTAAATATTATAAGATACATTTGCAATAATATAGTCAAAGACACAGTATAAAAATATAAAATTTTCTAAGAAATACTTAGAAAATAGTTTAAATTAATTAAATATTTCTGCTGAAAGATGATCCTGGGTGGTTTTAGGGGCAGTGACAACTCATTCAAAGGGGAGATCCTGGCCGGGTGAAGATTAACCCCTCACCCAATGAAAATGAAGACCCTCCTTGTGGGCCAGGTTAGGAATTTTTTTTTTACGAAGTTATTGTTTGGAACAGAATATAAGGTCAATGACCAGTTCCCAAGAATGGACAGATCCCCCCCCCCCCCAGCCACACAGACATCCTATCCATCACCTCCACACCTCTATCCATTCATACACACTTCATGCTCATAAGGACTCCTTTACACTTCCTGCTTTGAAACTCTAAGGACTCAAAACGCCACCCCGCATTGGAAGCCGCAGCCATATTGAACTTTGGTAACTATCACAATAGACCAGTGTAATTATATTGTCTAGTTTTACCTTGCTTTCAATTGTTTTTGCAAATATGAATTATTGAACTATTGTTTACTATTAGGTACAGTCAGATAAGTATTTCTCTCGAATTGGTAACACATGGTAGATTTTTCTCTAAAACATACATTTGTTTTTTATTATTATAATTTTTGTAGTTTTATCCTCTTGACATAGCAGACATCCAATTGTTATTTCAGGATATTGATCACTTACTTACCTGCAGTATAGTAACGGTTAAATCTGTGAAATATCAATGTTTTGTCTAGTAAGCACAACATACTCCTATATACAATACATTATTACACCTTATTAGAAATTCTCCAAGATGTCCAGACAATGCCCCATCAATATACTCTTCTGTATTGGTGAGCTGCATGTTCATGTAGCTATCCACAGAGACCAGGTATCCCTTGTATTCCATACCCCACTTCAGTTTCACCATTACTGGCTTACCAGTAAGGCCATTAGGGAATGGTTTTGGGATTAGTGGCAAACACATTCTGCCACTGAAGCCACCGCTGATCTACAGACCATTGAAAGTAAGAAAAAATTTCACAATGTACCCCATACTCATTCACATGAGGATGTGGGGGCCCCTTTGTTAAAGGGGGCTTCCAGAATCCGATAAGTACCCTGCCTGCAGACCCCCACAACTGCCGCCACCCAAGGTTTCTCTGGCCATGAACATAGAGACAAGGTGATTTGGGGTGGGGGGGCAGAGCCACTGGAAGTTCAACATGGCACCTCATGACAAAAAACTCTCTGAGGATCTGAAAAAAGAATTGTTGCTCTACATAAAGATGACCTAAGCTATAAGAAGATTGCAGGGACCCTGAAATTGAGCTGCAGCATGGTGGCCAAGACCAAACAGTGATTTAACAGGACAAGTTCCACTCAGAAATGACTTCTCCATGGTCGACCAAAGAAGTTGAGTGAACGTGCTCAGCGTCATAGCCAGAGGTTGTCTTTGGGAAATAGAGGTATGAGTGCTGCCAGCATTGCTGCAGAGGTTGAAGGGGCGGGGGGTCAGCCTGTCAGTGCTCAGGCCATATGCCGCACACTGCATCAAATTGGTCTGCATGTCTGTCATCATGATATATTACTGTTCTTAGAACAGTGGTATGGCTTCTCTCCGCTAATTTATAGTTTTCACACACAGTTTGAAGATAATTGTAGAACAGTGGTATGGCTTCTCCCTGCTAATTTATAGTTTTCACACACAGTTTGCAGATGTTCTAAGAACAGTGATATGGCTTCTCCCGGCTAATGTATACTTTTCACACACAGTTTTAAGATGATTGTAGAATCTACAATCATCTTCAAATTGTGTGAGAAAAGTATAAATTAGCTGGGAGAAGCCATATCACTGTTCTTAGAACAGTGATATGGCTTCTCCCGGCTAATGTATAGTTTTCACACACAGTTTGAAGATGCTTGTAGAACAGTGATATGGCTTCTCCCGGCTAATGTATACTTTTCACACACAGTTTTAAGACAATTGTAAAATGTACAATCATCTTAAAACTGTGTGATAAAAGTATAAATTAGCCTGGAAAAGCCATATCACTGTTTTTAGAACAGTGATATGGCTTCTCCCCGCTAATTTATACTTTTCTCACACAGTTTGAAGATAGTCCACATCCACCTCCATTTCTGATTTTTTTATGTGATTTTTAAAAAACATTATTTTAAGTTATTTCCCTATCCCCATTTCTATGTAGGGCACTTGTCCGACCCTTACCCCCATTTTCCTTCCTTTTGCAGACCTCTAGGACTTTCCAGGACTTTTTAACAGCAATTTTCAAAACTTTTATTAAATTACCAGAACCCCGATCCCGGACTTTTTTTGAAAAGTCCAGGTTTGGGTCCGGGTCCCGGACACCCAAAAGTTCGGTACGGACCAGAACTTTACAGTTCGGGTTCGCTCAACTCTACTCACTACTTCACATTGTAGCAAAGAGTCATTTCTTCAATGTTGTCATATGAAAAGATATAATAACATATTTACAAAAATGTGAGGGATGTACTCTTTTGAGATACTGTATGCACTATACAGTGCACAGTGCATTGTGGGGTGCTCAGCGGGTGAACATTTCGCAGAATGCCCAGCAAATTTGGATGTTTGCCAAACAGGAGAACAGGCGATTTTCAGGCTGAACTTTTGCTCGGCTTGAACTGTTCACCCAACTCTATTAGGAATATCTTATCAATTGACACCTTTGTTTAAAATAAAAAAATAATTTTCTTTCCACATTTGCCAAACACTTGTTTCAAAAAATGACATTTCCAAAAGACTCACTATACCTGTTAAAAAATACCTTTCCAAAATGTGGTCATTTTGTGAGTGTTTCCACTTTTCTGATGCTCCAGAGCTTCTAAAAATGGGATAGGTAGTCAGGAAATTAGATGTATAATTTATGCCCTTGGAAAGCCAAAAGGTGCTCTTTGGATTTTGGTCCTCTCTGTGTGGCTAGGCTCTAAAAAAAGTCTCACATATATGGTAGCTAATAAAAACGTGTATACAATAAAAATTTCTGGCGCTCAAAATGATAATAAGAAAAATAATAAAAATATTTGTAAGCAATGCTGCTACTTATAAACATAAATATCAAACTAGTGAGAATAAATTCTATATACCAAGGTGCATACACAGAAATATTCACAGAAACGGAACAGTAACACATGCTGAATATCAAAATACAATGATATAGAAAATGTAAACCCTATTCTATAAAGATCGAGAAGAAAAACAGTAAAAAAGAAGTCCAATAACAGTCCTCTTTAACCAATGAAAAAAATATATAAATAATTCCCAGGGCTGTCCTAATTAGGAAGAAGACACCATAAGGGATCCACCACCGTGTGTGTCACATCAGACCCACTCCCATCAGATGGAGAAACACCAAATATAATAGCCTACCACTCTCATGGTTAGGCTAATTGGCCATATTAATCTATTGTAGGAACATTTCTTAGTAAGCCAGTCCACTTCTCCTCAGTTCTTGTAGTGAAGGTACACATCCGTGGGTACTTAAAAAAGGAAGGCTCCACTAGTGTAATATTGTCAAAGCACAATCTTTAATCTAAAAACCAGTACCCAGTCAACTCACATGTAAAACATTTTGTATCAAAACATTGCATAGCTAATGACATAATCAAGCAACCCCCCTTTAGTCTCACCATCTCCACACTGGCTAACGACCTTCCAGGGAAATGCCAAGACCTCTCACAATGTTAATGTGATGATTCTGGTTCAAGGGAGTGGCAGAATGTGCTTTGGGGTGTAATTGTAAGTATGCCTATGCTGTGTGTGAGATTTAACTTGTTAAAATGAGAACTTTGAGAAAAAAAATTGATTTACTCTCATTATTTATTTTCCAAAGCATTTTGGCAAAAAAATACAACTTCAAAAATCTCACCATGCCTCTAAATACCTGAGACTTTTCTAAAAGGGATTGTGTTGGGGGTATTTATGCTGACCTTGCATTTTAGGGCATCAGGAAATGAGATAGGCAGTCAGTTTTCCAACACTGTATATAAATACCATCAGGGATTTTTTTCAGCGGGAATGTGTGCAGTTCCTGGCACCTCCAGCAAGCACTGAATGTATGTAATGGCAATGAGTGATGGGCTGTGCTGCAGAGTCTATTGATGCTGGATGTAGGGGGATATATTTTTGTGTGAGAGAAGGGGTTATTGTTGCTGGGGAGGTCTATTGTTGCTGCTGGGGGATCTATTGTCTCTGGAGGGGATCTAATTTTGTGAGGGGTGGTGGTGGAGGGAGGAGTGGTGGTTGGGGGTATTGGTTGTCTATTGTTGCTGGGGAGGTCTATTGTTACTGCAGGGAGTTTTATGTTGCTGGGGGGTCAGTTGTTTCTGGGAGGGATCTATTGCTGAGAGAGGGGGTCTATTGTTTCTGGCTGCTGGAGGGTCTATTGGTGCTGTCTGCAGGGAAATCTGTTGTTGCTGCTGGTGGTCTTTTGTGTTGCCGGTAGTCCATTGTTGCTGGGGGGGTCTATTGTTGCTGGCTGCAGGGAATCTATTTTACTGCTTTTCTTATTATCATTAACAAATTCTCTACAAATTACTTAGTGCCACAAATGTTACTTGGCTCTGTATTCTCAAAAAAGGGGTGGTACTGGGAGGTGGGTAGGGGCTGGAACAAAGGAACGGTGCTCAGAGGTGGGTAGGGGTGAAGAAAAGGGGTGACTCTGAAAAGGGGAGTTCCTGCGCCTACTGTATATAGGTAGATTGCAATCACTGAGCTCTCCCTATGAAAATGCTAGTTGACTGACGTTCATGTTGGATGTTTTGACTTCAACACCTTGTGATGCACTGACCATGTAAAAGAGCAGAGATAATAAATTCAGACATTTTAAAGACTTTTTACTCTTTTACCTGCCTCCTAAATATATAGAGTTTCTAGACAGCAATAGCATTTTGAGAAAGATCTGTATAAGAAATCATGTGTGTGCTTTAATATTGTGTATCCATAAACTAAAGTTTCCAATAGGTAAGGCAGTACAGTGGGGGCAACATAGTGAAAAGATGGCAGTAGTTTAATGATGGTTACTCTCAGATATGACATTTGGAGTTTGCTATAACAAAGCACTACCTACACTTAGGAACCATGGTGAAAAAAAAGCATTCATAAAAAAAATATATAGCCACTTATTGGTGAAATTGTAATGTAATCGTAATTTCATATAATTCCTGCAAAGAGTATATCTCTTATAAAGTAACCTTTATATCAGATTGACCTGCATGGGGTAAGGGCCATTTTGGGGTAAGAACAGACACAAAATAAACTTCTATGGGTGAGCCCAGGGGCAAGAATCTCATGGAAAAATTCTCTGCAAGTTGGTTATTTTAAGTGTTCATTACCATACTGTCAATTTAAGACAACACAAGGACCTTATTCATTGCAAAATTGTTTCTTCCTTAAATCCCTTCATCGGGTATGTTTTATAGCTGTTTAAGACCGTATAATGAGTGAAAACGAGTTCTGGGTTAACAGCAAAGCTTCCCTAGAAAATTTCTACACACATACCAGAATCAGGCAGGATCGATCTTCCCTTCACTTCCAACTTGTTCACTGGGACAGTACAGCAACAGTATCCAAACTCCAAACTAGTTTTGAGCTGCAATCACATAACTAGTTAAATTGGTGCCATTGGTCTAGTGGACTCCTTGGAGTTATAGGATTTGAATAACTAAAGGTAAATAGGTTGTTCACTTTGCAAAGGAATTTTCCTTTAGCAAATGTTGAGAAAATACACTGCACAATGAGAATTAAAAAGAGTATTTTGGCTTGCAAATGATTGGATGATGGAAGTCAGCAGAGCTTCTCCTCATTCGCTAAGCTAACAATTAGTGAAAATCCCCTTACAAAGTGAACAGCTTTTTATACTTTTATAAATCAATCCCTTATGCCTCATACACACAATGAGATTATCAGACTAATGGCCTTCTGTTTTTTGGGGTTTTTTTTTTTTGCATGCTAGTCTTCATATCAAAAACGAAGAGGTTACTAATGTTCCAAAAATTTTGGTACAACCCAATAAAATTTCAGAAGTGATGTCATGTATTGTATGTTATTTGCATTGTATTTTCGGATGAAGACTGTACTGATTATATCATCATACAATCTGGTATCATATGAGAAATATTTTCGTGTTTGTCCCTTCGGATAATGTCGGATGAACTGTTGTGATCAGCTCTCGAAAGCTGTGTAGTAACCATCAGATTATCGTAGAAAGCAATATTTTTTGTCCAATTTTCTGATCGTTTGTACAGTCCTTAAGGCTTGCAGCTACTGCTTTCCGCTTCAGTGGTTAAAAACTGTTTGCATGTGGTGCCGCATAATAAATCCTAATGTCTTGCTGATATAATGGCTATATGGGGAGATCTAAAAATTAGGGGCACTGGACTTTTATCCATATTCATTACTCTCAAACACCAGAACGGCTTTATTTGTGTAATTGTAAAAGTCAACATTAGTATTTTTGTGCTATAGAAATTCTTTAAAATTATTTGTTGACTGATATTAGACATCGTTTTAAGCAATAACCTAACATATCAGAAAATATCACATTATCATATGAGATAAATTACCCATTTAGGGTAGAGAACTTTATCTCTCACACAGTCTACAGTGTATGCATGTTTAATATATTTTGTGACCTCTAACATGAAACAATAAATTCCCTGATGAGATAGACAAATTGTATAGAATTCTATATGGATAATGGGGGACTGGGTCATGACATTAAACTAAATGATTCTTTTATGACCCTAACAGGTCATAAAAGCTTTCTGGAATGGACAGCAGTGTTATTTATTGTCCTGCTATCTCTAGTAACATAAACTTTCCTTAATAAGATAAACAGGATCATTTGTTTCAATTTACTCTCTAGGAAAGGATAATAAAGGGACTGCATTTTAATAAGATATAGCTAAAATATCAGCACTAACAGTAGAATTGAAAAAGTCAAATATACCTGAGTAATATAAATATAAGCTAAAATAGGGCTTGCCGTAAGGATAATATAAACATAAGTTAAATATCTGAGTAAAATAAAATAACATAAACAAACTCCATTACCACTGTAGTATAGTCTTTTTTTATTCTCTATTTCATTTTTCAAAGACACAACATATTCTGATTTACTTTATGAAGTGCTAAGTACACTTAACCACTTCAATACTGGGCACTTTCACCCCCTTCCTTCCCGGACCAATTTTCAGCTTTCAGCGCTGTCGCATTTTGAATGACAATTGCGTGGTCATGCAACACTGTACCCAAATTAAATTTTTATCATTTTTTTTCACACAAATAGAGCTTTCCTTTGGTGGTATTTAATCCCCTCTGGGTTTTTTATTTTTTGGGCTACAAATTAAAAAAGACAGAACATTTCCATAAACAATGCATTTTTCTTTGTTTCTGTTATAAAATGTTCCAAATAAGTAATTTCTCTTCATACATTTTGACCAAAAATGATACTGCTACATTTCTTTGGTAAAAATAACCCAAATTGGGGTTTATTTGGTGTTGGCGGTGATGGCGGACAGATTTTTTTGCACTGTGACAGATGTGATGGGGGACATACAGATGTTTTGTGTATGGTGACAGATGTGATGGGGACAGACAGATGTTTTGGGGACTGTGACAGATGTGATGGGGGACAGACAGATGTTTTGTGTATGGTGACAGATGTGATGGGGGAAATACAGATGTTTTGGGGACTGTTTTATGGGGACACTGACATGTATGGGACAGGGGTATCAGTGGTGCTTGGTGCACTGTGTGGGGGGCGATCTGTGAGAGCTCTCTGTATCAAATCATCTTCATACAGAGGGCTGTCACAAGGATGCAGCTACCCCCTCTCCCCCCCGCACTGAGCTCTCACGGGGGGGAACTGTCAAAGAGACACGTGTCTTTGTCTACTCTGTGACGGCTGTGTTTGGACACAGCCGTCATGTGATCGGGAGGGCCAATCACACCGTCCATATCCCGATCTGCGCTCGGCCAGATCCTGTGATCATAATGATCACAGGATCAAGCCGCAGAGCGCCTCGTGGCTGCGCTGCGAGCACCCATTCTGAAGGACGTACATGAACGTCTACTCAGAACGGCGTGGCTCCCACCCGGCCGTATATGTACAGTGGGAGGTGGTTAAAGCTTATCTTTAATCATTGATTGAAAATCCTTTTTTAGGAAATAGACTTTAAAGGTGCTACACAGTCTGTAGTATAGTTAAAATCACACAATTGTATTATTACAGAAGCTTAAAAACATACTCACATAACAGATTAAGGTAACTGTTTAAAGACAATGTCCTCAACAGCATAACTAATTCCTATAGCATATATACAATCATTAGTAAAATGTAAAAGGTTAGCTTTACAAGATAAGTAAATAGAGTGGGGTTTTCAAGGGAGCTTAAGCCTCAACATGTTTTCTGAAGAAACCCACTTCTTCAAGAGGATATTGGGAGGCCAGTTGTTCTGCAATTAGACATGTAACGCCCTCTACTGCTAGGTAGGTGCTCAGAAACATATTTTTGTTTAAGTAAGGTACATTTAGTCAGGCCTGATGTTTATGCAGGCCTGATTGTTTTGATTCTGGGCTGGGAGTGGCTCAGGGTAGGGCTGCATGATTCACAGATGGTGTCACCAGGACCTCCCACTTCTTTCCAGAAGCTTCTGGTGTTTTCTGGAAAGAGAGGTAGAGAGGGGAGGTGTAGCCATCTGGGGTATTCTGGGGAGAACTGACTAATCCCCAATCTGGATTGGCAGAGGGCAGGCCTCCTCAAATACCCAGGGTCAGCCCAGTCTGGGGGAAGAGTTTGGATGGAAGAGCTGGAGATGTAGCAGGAGTTGCTGAGGTCTTGAGGGAGTCAACAGTCTGGGGGGGGGGTGACCTTGGGCTTGGAGGCTCAGGAAGTGGAAAGGACCTCTTGAACAAATCACAGGAGTGCTACAGGAAAAGGGCTCTGTAAAGGATCCATTGGTGTTGGTGAGTGACACACCCTGGGAAGCTGGAAGAGGTATACTGGAGCAGGCTGGGAGGATACAGTGGGCAGTCTGAGAAGGTTACAGGAGCCAGTAAGGGTAGTGGTGTCACCGGGCAGTGGAGCAGGCTGGAGCAGCCAGGAGGGCTGAAGGGGCCTGGAAGAGGATGGGCTGGGAGCAGTAGTCCATTAAAGCTAGCTGGCACGCATGTATTTTGCTACACTTTGGGGGCCCGCGTCCCCTGCCTGTAATAGGCGGTCCGCAGGTCCTGCTAACAGAAGAGCAGGCCTTACCACGTGCTAGCTAGGCCAGAACCAAGTATGTGCAGGAGAGAGGAATCAGGAGTAAGTGAAGCAAGTGATGTGCTGGAGGAAGAAGTGATAAGTGAAGCAAGTGATGTGCTGGAGGAAGAAGGAGTGTATATACGGAACTGTATATAGATTGTCCCGTTTAAGTTTGATCCACTGGGCATCCCATGATCAGCTCTACCCCATCCAAGTTTAATCCCCTAATAAATAACAAAAAAAAGAACAGGCCTGTTCTGTGACTCCGGATGAAAGGAAACAGTATGACTGAGGGCAGAGTGACAGATGGGCCTACATTCGGTAACTCCCAAGGGGGCAATGGCTACATTTGAGGGCTCGTCTGGGATTTACCTGTAAAGCTGCCAGTAGGGATGGGCCGAATGGACCCCTGTTCGGTGCTCACCAGAACGTCCGAACACCAAGAAAGTTCGGACCCGAATAACGAACCCCATTAACGTCAATGGGACCTGAACTTCAAAAATCAAAAGTGCCAATTTTGAAGGCTTATATGCAAGTTATTGTGCATACAATGGTTATAGGGGTCCGGGTCCTGCCCTGGGGGATATGTATCAATGAAAAAAGTTTTTGAAAAACGTCAGTTTTAAATGAGCAGTGATGTTTTTATTTTTAAAGTGAAAGCATAAAAATGAAAAATTCCTTCCAATATAGTGCCTGGGGGGTCCTCTTACTCTACCCATAAAGTGGCAGATCTGTACCATGTCTAGAATCTGCTGCAGCATTTATAAAGCCAAAAAAATGACATTTTCCCTCAAAGCTGCCTTTATTTCGCTCAGCAAAAGCTGGGGAGCCAGTGTGTATGACGAGGCCATAATGTAGTGCAGTGGGAACAAGATTAGAGATTTTTTGGATAAATTCTGGGGTCACTTTGACTTTGGATAGAAGTAACGGGTGCGTAAAAATTGGGCTTTGGGTGTCGGTGGTGCCTTCACACCATAATCCTATAGAGGTGCTCTTCATGAAGGCAAGAATTGGCCTTTCTGTAAATAAAAATTGCAATGATATGCACCTGTCAAACAAGTGCAGAAAAATTGGTCTTTGTGTGTCAGTGGCGCCTTCCCACGGTAACCCTATAGAGGTGCTCTTGATGAAGGCCAACAAAATTGCAATGATATGCACCTGTCAAACAGGTGCTGAAAAAAATGGTCTTTGGGTGTTAATTGGTCCATTAAACCTATACCAAAAACATTGTTTCAGATGAAATTATTGAACACCCTCAAAGCTAGGCAGCCTCAAAGAAGGAGGGAATTGGAGTGGGAGCTACGGTGCTAGTGTGTTGGAATAGGTAAAAAAAATGATGTATGGTGAATGGAGGCAGCTCCTCAAAAAAGATTAGGTCCTGGTAACCTAATGACAACTCTAGAGGGAGAGGAGGTAAGAGGGCGCCAGCCTGGTCCAGCCTCAAAGTCCTGCAGAGATTCCACATCCCAAAAAAACTTAATTGGTGACATCGACATCAGGGGCTTCATAGCTGCTAATCCATGACTGATTCATTTTTATGAAAGCCAGTCCACGGAGTCTGTGGACAGACGTGTTCTATGATCAGTCATGAAACCTCCTGAAGCACTGAATGCCCGTTCTGAAAGCACATTGGATGCAGGGCAGCCCAACAACTCAGTAGCATACTGGGCAGGATCTGGCCGGTGATCTATTCTCATGACTAGAGTTGAGCGAACACATGGATGTTCGGGTTCGGCGGGTGCGGCCGACCTTTTGTGAAAAAGTTTGGGTTCGGTACCGAACTTGACCCGAACTTGACCCCGGACCCTGAACCCCATTGAAGTCAATGGGGACCCAAACTTTTCGGCACAAAAATGGCTGTAAAAAAGTCCTGGCAAGTGCTAGAGGGCTGCAAAAAGAAGTAAAATGGGGGTAAGAGTAGGACAAGTGCCCTACAAAAAAATGGGGATAGGGAAAATAACTTAAAATCAAATAAAAAAAATAAAAATGGGAAGGGTGGGTGGATGTGGAGTAGGAGCCTAGAGGTTGACTAGGCCGAGACCGTGGCAGTGTAGGTGGAAGTGCCGGTGGTGGAGGAGGAGGAGGAGGTAGCCAACACTTTTTGTTGTTTGTTTTTTTTTCTAATTGGGGTAGCCCCCAAAATATTGAGGCATATTCAAAAAAGCAAGTATACCAATGGTGATTATAGAACAATAATCTGTCCCTTACAGCAACAGCAGGAACCTGACCCTATAGGAGTAGGCGATGATTTTAGAACAATCTGTCCCTTACAGGACCAGCAAGAACCTCTCCCTTTAGAACTAGGAGATGATTATAGAAAAATAATCTGTCCCTTACAGCAACAGCAGGAACCTGACCCTATAGGAGTAGGCAATGATTTTAGAACAATAATATGTCCCTTAAAGCAACAGCAGGAACCTGACCCTATAGAACTAGGAGATGATTTTAGAACAATAATCTGTCCCTCTAAGCAGTAGACTCTACCTAGTCCAGTCAGATCGTTCTGTAATGCAGGATGAGATGTTATTAGTAGAGTTGAGCGAACCCGAACTGTAAAGTTCGGGTCCGTACCGAACTTTTGGGTGTCCGGGACTATAAATTAGCGGGAGAAGCCATATCACTGTTCTACAATCATCTTCAAACTGTGTGTGAAAACTCTAAATTAGCCAGGAGAAGCCATATCTGTTACGTACCTGACGGTGGAGTCTGTCTTGTGCAGGGAACAACCGCTCTTGCGCACCCGATTCAAGGACCCCTGGTAGTGTAGACAGAGGCCCGAGAGTGCGGGATGGCACGAGGGCTGGATGGTCACTGATGCTGTAGTGAGGTTCCAGGAAGTCGTGCGGACAGAAGAGGGGTCGTACAGGCAGGGTCGGCGACAGGCAGGCAGAGAGGTACAAAAGGATCAGGCAGGCGGATCGTCAAGTCCAGGCAAAGGTTCGTTTAAGGGGCGGGCAGCGGAGGTACAGAGGAGTAGACAAGCGGATGGTCGTGGATAGCCGGGGTCGGTGCAGGTAGCGGACAACAGGTCAAGGCAAGCCGGGTCAAACAGGAAGCAGATGAACACAGGAACAGGTGTGGCCCACAGGTCTGGAACGCTGTAGAACGAGCAGCAGTTCAATGCAGGAGTCTCTGGGTTTAAATAGGCGCCGTTTGGCGCCGTTTCCGGCGCGTGCGCGTGCACAGGCGTGCACGGGAGCGCGCGCACCACCGCGGAAACGGCCAGAATTGCTGGCAACAAGTTATTTCTTCTAACATTGCCCCCCCCCAAGGGGCAGCCTCTGGATGCCTTACCGAGTGTCACCATCCTGGCGCTTTCGTTTGAAGGCCTGAATCAGTCCGGGAGCATGGATGTTCCCTTCAGATTCCCACGAGTTCTCTTCCGGGTCGAAACCCTTCCACTTGATCAGATATAAGGTCACACCAGCTCTCCGGCGGCTTTTTAAAATTGCTTCCACCTCAAACTCCTCCTCTCTGTTAACTAGGATGGGACCTGGTGGTCCTATTTTTCGGCCAGAGAAGGAATCGCGGACCACGGGCTTTAGTAGGGAAACGTGGAAACCCGGGTGAATCTTCAGAGATGGTGGAAGATCAAGTTCGAATGCCACCCGGTTAATCTGTCTTTTCACTGGAAAAGGCCCCAGAAACCTCGGGCCCAATTTTTTCGAGGGGCATGCGAGTTTTCGATTTTTGGTTGATAACCAAACATGGTCACCGGGTTGGAGCTCCATCTCCCCCCGTCTCTTCTTGTCATAGGCTTCCTTGCTAGCCTCCCGGGATTTGGTTAACGTGTCCTGAAGGAGTCGACAATTGGTGTGGAGGAAGTTGGTGACATCCTGTGCTGCTGGAACGGAACATTCTGGATTCAAGTCGGGCAGAAATGTGGGATGATAGCCATAATTGGCCCAAAATGGGGACTGCTGGGTGGCCGAATGGATAGAATTATTGTAGGCGAACTCGGCCACAGGCAGCAGTGCAACCCAATCATTCTGGGAGAAGGACGAAAAACATCGCAAGTATTGTTCCAGCGTCTGGTTCGTCCTTTCTGTTTGTCCGTTGGTCTGGGGGTGGTACGCTGAGGAGAATGCCAGTTTGATTTCTAATCCAGCACACAAGGCTCTCCAAAATCTTGACGTGAACTGGACACCTCGATCAGACACAATGTTGCTGGGCACTCCATGCAGTCGGACAACTTCCTTTATGAATATATGGGCTGTTTCGGCCGCTGAAGGGGTCCCCTTCATAGGGATGAAATGAGCCATCTTTTTCATCCGGTCCACAATGACAAAGATGGTAGAAAACCCCTCTGACGGAGGGAGTTCCACGATGAAATCGATCGCCAGTTGCGACCACGGGCGTTCAGGTATAGGAAGGGGGTTCAACAGACCCCAGGCTTTAGCTCTGTCTGTTTTGTTCCTGGCACAGACGGGACAGGCTCCAACATACTTCCTACAGTCCTCCAAAATGTTGGGCCACCAGAACGACCGCGAGACGAGCTCAGCGGTCTTTTGTGTGCCAAAATGTCCTGCCAGTTTATGGTCGTGGCAACGACCCAAAACTCTAAGCCGCAGGCTTGCCTGAATGAACATCTTCCGTCCCAGCCACCGTAGACCATCCCTTACGGACAATCGAGTGTCTCGATTGGTGGCGGACTCGTCCAAGACCCGACGAAGTTGGGAGAGGAAGTCCTCATCTGTTAACAGGAAATTACGTGCAGGAAGTATAGTATCCGGTGGAGTGGTATTGCCTGGTTCTGTGAACATTCGGGAGAGGGCGTCGGGCTTACTATTCTTGGATCCGGGACGGTATGTAAGGTGAAAATGAAACCTGGAAAAGAATAGCGCCCAGCGGGCTTGCCTAGGTCTCAATCTCTTTGCAGTTTGGAGATATTCCAGGTTTTTATGGTCAGTGAATATCAAAATAGGGTGAGAGGCCCCTTCCAACAAATAGCGCCACTCCTCTAATGCAGATTTAATAGCCAGTAGCTCCCGGTCTCCCACGTCGTAATTCCGCTCTGGGGCGGTCAGCTTCCTAGAAAAGAATGCCACTGGGTGGAGCAGGGCCTTGACACCCTGGCCCTG
>BLSH010557418.1:523981-545421 GCA_018402905.1 Glandirana rugosa | reverse complement strand
TCTATGAATGCATGGTAGGCAGGGGGAAGAAGAGCCCGAACATCCGGTTCGGTGTCGGCCTCCAGGCTGAGGAGATTTGGAACAGTCCCGTCCCTAGGGCCCAGACAATGCTGACGGCAATACGGAGATAGGAACCGGACGGTTCCAGTGGCCCAGTTGATACTGGGGTTGTGGGCCTGGAGCCAGGGCAATCCCAGGATGATGGGGCAGAGCAGAGAGGCAATGGCATCCAGCCGCAGATGTTCCTGGTGACCATCCAGGGTGCAGGTGAGCATCCAGGGTGCAGGTGAGCAGAGGGATCGTCTCATGTGTGACGACTCCGGATTTGATGTGTGATCCATCGGCCAGGCGGATCACCAGTTTGTGAGCCTTGGGTTGCAGGGTTATGTGGTGCTGTGCCGCAAAATCCAGATCGACAAAACAACTGCACGCGCCGGAATCAAGGATTGCCGGCACCGTGATAATCCCTCTGAGAAGCTGCAGAGACAAGAAAATAGTGAGATGGGCACGGGAGTTAACCGGTACCCCAGAGACAGTGGACAGGCATTTACCGCGCTTCGCGGGGCATGTCCGAACCATGTGACCAGGTTCTCCACAATAGAGGGAGGTAGACAGTTCCTGTACCCGCTCTTCCCGGTGTATCCCTCTTGCAGGTTCTTGACGGCCTGGGTGAGGCCAGCCAGATGGGCGAACAAGTTGTCCATAGCGGAGCGTGTTCCCTGCGCAGACTCAGTCTTGGCTGCTCGTTTCTGTTACGTACCTGACGGTGGAGTCTGTCTTGTGCAGGGAACAACCGCTCTTGCGCACCCGATTCAAGGACCCCTGGTAGTGTAGACAGAGGCCCGAGAGTGCGGGATGGCACGAGGGCTGGATGGTCACTGATGCTGTAGTGAGGTTCCAGGAAGTCGTGGGGACAGAAGAGGGGTCGTACAGGCAGGGTCGGCAACAGGCAGGCAGAGAGGTACAAAAGGATCAGGCAGGCGGATCATCAAGTCCAGGCAAAGGATCGTTAACGGGCGGGCAGCGGAGGTACAGAGGAGTAGACAAGCGGATGGTCGTGGATAGGTCGGTTCAGGTAGCGGACAACAGGTCAAGGCAAGCCGGGTCAAACAGGAAGCAGATGAACACAGGAACAGGTGGGGGAGCTGTGGCCCACAGGTCTGGAATGCTGTAGAACGAGCAGCAGTTCAATGCAGGAGTCTCTGGGTTTAAATAGGCGCCGTTTTCCGGCGGGAGCGCGCGCACCACCGCGGAAACGCCCAGAATTGATGGCAACAAGTTATTTCTTCTAACAATATCACTGTTCTACAATCATCTTCAAACTGTGTGTGAAAAGTATAAATTAGCGGGAGAAGCCATAGCAGTGTTCTAAAATCATCTTCAAACTGTGTGTGAAAACTATAAATTAGCGGGAGAAGCCATATCACTGTTCTACAATCAACTTCAAACTGTGTGTGAAAAGTATAAATTAGCGGGAGAAGCCATAGCAGTGTTCTAAAATCATCTTCAAAGTGTATGGGAAAAGCCTATTGCAGGGGGATAGAGCCATATTACTGTTCTTCCAGCCGCATAGAGAGCCATATTATTGTTCTAAATTTTAGAACACTGCTATGGCTTCTCCTGCTAATTTATACTTTTCACACACAGTTTGAAGATGATTGTAGAACAGTGATATGGCTTCTCCCGGCTAATTTAGACTTTTCACACACAGTTTAAAGATAGTCCACATCCACCTCCATTTTTGATTTTTTTTATGTGATTTTAGTTTAAAAATGCTTTTAAGTTATTTCCCTGTCCCCATTTCTTTGTAGGGCACTTGTCCGACCCTACCCCCATTTTCCTTCCTTTTGCAGACCTCTAGGACTTTCCAGGACTTTGTTACAACCATTTTAGTGCCTAAAAGTTCGGGTCCCCATTGATTTCAATGGGGTTCGGGGTCCGGGTCAAAGTTCGGGTCCTATCCGGACCCGAACCCGGACTTTGTCCCGAAGTTCGGCCGAACCAACAGAACCCGAACTTCCAGAGGTTCGATCAACTCTAGTTATTAGATCTGCAATCTGTCCCTAAAAGCAATAGTAGTAGTAATCTCTACCTAGTCCACAATCAGATCGTTCTGTAATGCAGGATGAGATCTGCAATCTGTCCCTCAAAGCAGTAGTAGTAGTAATCTCTACCTAGTCCACAATCAGATCGATGAGATGTTATTATATCTGCAATCTGTCCCTCACAGTGCCGGCAGCATCCTCTCCCTACACTAGCCAGAGAGCATGTGACATGCAGCACTAAGTGACTCCAGCTTATAAAGAGGCTGGGTCACATGATGCACTGGCCAATTACAGCCATGCCATTAGTAGGTATTGCTGTGATGGCTTCTAAGGGCAAACCAGTGAAACGCTTGTGCATTGGCTGCCCTGCAGCTATTCAACATGCGTGATCCGGGTCAAGGACACCCCAAAGTTCGGTACGGACCCGAACTTTACAGTTCGGGTTTGCTCGACTCTACTCATGACCCATTAAGCCAGTGGATCATCAGCTTGAAAGCTCTCCACCTCTGTTTTGGCCTTGAGGTAATCGTCCGCCATGTGATGCAAATGCTGCGGATGGGATGTAGAAACTGACAGGCCTGGGCGGCGAGGACTAAAAAAATTACAAAAAGGCTCAAAAGACCGTTTTCCATGACTGTAACCTACTGGAGTCAGGAAAAATGTTCAATAAAATCCTCTTTAACATGTCCTCAAGAGATTTTATCTTCTGCACTCTCTAGGGGGATGAGATGAGTTTGGCGACCTTTCCCTTATAACGGTGGTCAAGGAGGGTTGCCAACCAGTAATGATCATTCTCCTTTATGCCACGTGTTCTTGGGTCCTTTCGCAGGCCTTGAAGCATGAGGTTGCCCATGCGCCTCAAATTTGCCGAGGCTTGAGAAGCAGACTCCACGGGGTCATTCAGGATGACAGCATCTGGAACGTCCTCCTCCCAGCCACGTACTACTCCCAAGGGTCCTGGGGTTGCAAAGCCATCGCTTACAAATTGACACACGTCTTCCTCTTCTTCAAAGCCTGCGAAAGTGCCAGAATCCTCCTCCTCATCCTCTGCCCTTCTCTCCTCCTGTGTGTTCTGTGACATTGGAATGATGGTTTCTGGATAAAGTGGGCCTTGAGAATAAAGGAAGTCCTCTTCCTCCTGCTGCTCTGCCTCCAGTGCCCTGTCCATAATGCCATACAGAGTCTGCTCCAGCAGGAACACAACAGGGATTGTGTCACTGATGCATGCACTGTCACATCTCACCATCCTTGCGACCTCCTCAAATGGTGACAGTACAGTGCATGCATCCTTAATAATCAGCCATTGGCATGGGGAAAAAAGCATAGGCGTCCTGAGCCTGTCGGCGTGCTCGATGACGGCCCTCTGCTGCATGTATAGCCGTGCCAGGATTGCTAAAGTCGAGTTCCACCTGGTGGGCATGTCACAAATCAGGCGGTTTACAGGCAGGTGGAATTCCCGCTGAATTTCAGCCAACTGAGCACTGACTGTGCATGACCACCTGAAATGGCCACAGACTCTTCTGGCCAGCTTTAGCACATCTTCCAACCCTGGGTACGTATTTAGGAAACGCTGCACCACCAAATTGAGGACATGTGCCAGGCATGGCACATGTGTCAACTTTCCCTGTCTAAGGGCAGACAGCAGGTTTGAGCTATTATCTCACACCACCATTCCTGGCTCCAGCTGGCATGGTGTGAACTACCTCTAGGCCTGTCCCTGCAGAGCTGCAAGAATCTCTGCTCTGGTGTGGTTCCTGTCCTCTAGACACACCAGCTGAAGCACTGCATGGCACCTTTTAGCCTGACTCATGGAATAGCCCTTTGAACGCTTAGGGGGTAACTGATGTTCATAGGACAATTCTGCAGAGGAGGGCATGGAGGTGGCGGAGGAGGAGGAGGGGGTAGAGCTCACAGGTCTGGCTTCATCACCACAAGCTGTATGGAGACGTGGGGGTACAACAAGCTGCAACACCGAGCCCTGTCCTGCATCCCATCGAGTTGCAAGCAGCATTACCCAGTGTGCAGCAAACAAAATATATTGTCCCTGTCCATACTTGCTGGGCTGGACCACGTGTCAGCAGTAAGGTGGATTTTATGGCTGACTGCCTTGCCCAACAATGCCAGAACATTACCTTCCACGTGATGGTAGAGAGATGGAACGGCTTTATGTAAAAAGTAATAGTGACTGGGAACCTGCCATTGTGGTACAGCACATTGTGCGTATTCACGGAAGGGGGCAAAATCCACCAGGCTGAAAGGCAAAAGTTGGAGAGCCAACAGCTGTGACAAGCTTGCATTTAGACGCTGGGCATGTAGGTGGCAGGGACTGTATTTTTTTCCGCTGCAGCAGATGGGGCAGAGAAATTTGCCAGCTGCAGTCTACAGATGGTGGTGTGCTGCTGGCAGATGTGCTGCTAGAACCTGAGACACCCTGTGCTATACCATCATCCCTGTCAGTGGAGGCTGCTGAGAGGTAATGACTCGGTATAGCAGGGGCAAACTGAAGTGGGTAAGGAGGAGGAGGAGGGACAGATTTGTGCCCCTTTTGTGTGGCTTTTTGGTGCTCTTGCAAGTGGACTTAGTGGTTGGACATTAAATGCCTTGTTAAGCGTGTGGTACCCAAATGGCTGGTGTTTTTGCCACATTTGATGTGCCTGAGACACAGTTTGCAAATAGCAACAGTGCTATCTGCTACAGATGTGCTGAAAAAGGCCCAGACAGCTGAGCTTTGGGGAAATTTGCCAAGAGAGAACAGCTGCAGAATGTAATGCAATAGGGTATCTGCTCTCCACTCTTTCTTGATGTCGGCCTCCTTGGGGTTGTGCCACCTTCAGTTTCCTCCTCTGCTATATCTGGCACCCAAGTCGCATCAGTGACCTCATCATCATCATCATCTCCATCTCCTCCATCATCATTACCACTGGAGACAACTTGGCAATACGCTGTGGCTGGGGGAACATGAATGCCAATTTGTCTACCAGTATTCTCCCCTCTCTCTAGGCTCATGTGCCTGTCATCCTCAATCTCAGAACCAACATCTGAATCCAGTAATGGCCGGGCATCATCAAGGAGCAAGTGGCTGAGGCTATGGTCAAATAACTCGGCTGAACCCTCCATGGCTGATGTTTGGGCTATGGCAGGAATAGATGTGGACAAGGAGGCAGGTTTATCCACTCTGGCAACTGCAGGGGACTGCACACTTGTCTCTGCTTGTGTGACAGAGGATGATGAGGATGAGGAAGGTTTAGTAAGGCAGTCCACCACCTCTTCTGAATGCTGTGGCTGGATAGCACGGGGAAACTCACTAAACAGAGGAAATGATGCCCTGCCTGAGGACTGACGACCACATCCACCTTTGCCTGTGGAAACATTTGTTGCTGGCCCCCTTACAGTGCCAAGGGAATGTCTGCCTCTCCTTCTTGTCCTCCCAGACATTATTGGGAGAGAGGGGGCGGTGCTTATTAGCAACTGTTAAGAAGAAGTGGAAATCTGTATCTAGATGCACTTTAATCAATGTAATGTAGTGTTTGGTGCACTTTAATTTGAGTACTCACACTACACAGACACACTCCATGGATACACTATAATATACTGCAATATAATGTGCCAAACGTACAGTGACGCACAAAACTATATGGCGTTAAACTGGCAGTAATGCACACAGAACTATATGGTGTTAAACTGGCAGTAATGCACACAAAACTGTATGGCGTTAAACTGTCATTAATGCACACAGAAGTAAATGGAGCTAAACTTGCAGTAACGCACACAGAACTATATTGCGTTAAACTGGCAGTAACGCAAAAAAACCGATATGGCGTTAAATTGACAGTAATGCACAAAGAGGTAAATGTCGTTAAACTGGCAGTAACTCACACAGAACTATATGGCGTTAAACTGTCAGTAACGCAAAAAAATATGGCGTTAAATTGGCAGTAACGCACAAAGCAGTAAATGGCGTTAAACTGTCAGTAACGAAAAAAAACTATATGGCGTTAAATTGGCAGTAACGCACACAGCAGTAAATGACATTAAACTGTCAGTAACACACACAGAACTATATGGCGTTAAACTGGCAGTAATGCAAAAAAAAACCAATATGGCGTTAAATTGGCAGTAACGCACACAGAAGTAAATGGCGTTAAACTGGCAGTAACGCACACAGAACAATATGGCGTTGAACTGGCAGTAACGCACACAGAACTATATGGCGTTAAACTGGCAGCAATGCACAGAACTATATGGCGTTAAATTGGCAGTAAAGCACACAGAACTATATGGCGTTAAATTGGCAGTAACGCACACAGAAGTAAATGCCGTTAAACTGGCAGTAACGCACACAGAACTATATGGTGTTAAACTGGCAGCAACGCACAGAACTATATGGCGTTAAACTGGCAGTAACACAAAAAAACTATATGGCATTAAATTGGCAGTAACGCACACAGAAGTAAATGGCGTTAAACTGGCAGTAACGCACACAGAACTATATGGTGTTAAACTGGCAGCAACGCACAGAACTATATGGCGTTAAACTGGCAGAAACACACACAGAACTATATGGCATTAAAACTGTAAAGATTACTGACACAGTCTCACTACACTACACTGAAACTATCAGAGCTGTCCTTACTATAGCTATACACTATTGTAAAGATTACAGACACTGAAACTGAACTGAGCTGTCTCTACTCTACATATTCATATGTATGAATGACATGGTCTCACTACACTACAGTGAAACTATCTGAGATGTCCCTACTCTAGATGCACACTATGCAAAGCTGAATGATGGTCCTCCTCACTACACTCCCACTATCCCTAGACTGACACTAAACTAATATTCTACACTGACAATTGAAGCAAAATAGCACAGTTTAGCATACTAGTTAAGTAATAGCACTGAACAGAGTCCTATCTATCTCCAGCTGAAATCACACAGAAAATGGCTGCCATTGAAATAATATTTTTATACTGTGGGGCAGGAATGAGCCATGATTGGTTAAAGTCATGTTGACAGTGTCCATTCATGACTCTGACAGTGCTCTGTGCCCTGATTGCCTGAAGCTTTCACTGCTTCAGCCAATCAGGGTTTGCAATGCATTGTTCAGTGTCGCATTGCATTTTGGTCCGTTTGGGGGGGCGAGCAAACGGTCAAACATCCCGTTTGTTCGGCTGTTCGCCGAACAACCGAACAGTGAAAGTTTGGCCCGAACTTATGCTCGGGCCGAACCATTCACCCATCCCTAGCTGCCAGTCGTTACCCCTACAAAATGCAATGAATTGAGCCAGGGAACTGTGTTTGTTCTACCATTGGTGAGGATTGAACTCGGGGAAGGACTTATGTGTTTGCCTGCTAAACTGTAAAAAGTTCTTACAAGTGTGCCGTTGTTCATAGCAGCCGGCGGGAGCTGTTGCTAGTTGCTGCATTCATCTACCCAGTTGCTCCAACTGGCGCTGGGGCAGACACTTGAATTTTTCATCCTGAAATTCAGTGACTTTGTAACATGCGCTATCACACATGGCAACCATATCTCAGCTTGCAGCTTGCGGTCTGGTAAAGCACTGCTGAGTCCCCCCCTCCCTTCTCTGTTCTTCAGGAGGACTTTAAAGATGTGAATGAAAAGTGGATAAATCTTGATGAACCGGTAAATTGTCCATAGGACATATAAATCATCCCATATGAACAGCTCTGGGAGGTATACGTACTAATATGCCTGATGCTTGAGACTGTGTGTTAACGCAGTTAAATTTACCTAGGGGATTGTGAGGCTCCTGGGACAGTGTTCGCCACACTCCCCTAGTTATCCACCTGTCACCTGCCTCCAGTAATTTAGCATTTCTTGTCTGGTCTAGCCTCAGTGGCAAGCGAAGAAAATTCAAGCCAAGGGATTACTTGAAAGTATCAAGGATTAAAGGGAAAGATATATCATCAAACCCTGCAGACACCCCCTCTCCTTCCCTCCCTTTTCCAATTTTTTATTTTTTTTGAAATGAGGAAAGGGGCAAAGGTAAATCAAGGAGAAGTATCCACTCGGCAATCTATGAAATCCTATGTGACACAAGAGAAGATTTACCATACAGTAGATGACATTGATGCAATAATCTCCTCCCCAATGGAGCAGTCAAAAAAGAGTACAAGTGTCCCAGAAGAAGATGGAGGGGAGGCCGAGAAAAAAATACCCGTGGAAAGCTCTCAATCGCCATCACAATTGACGGGAAAGGGGGGGAGTGTGGGAAACTCACCCCATAGTCAGCATCAGTATCCCTCGGAGAAAGGGGAAGAGAATTTACAATCCCTCCCCACAAAACAAGATATGGCGGAAATGATGTCCCATTTAGAACAGATGATAAAAGGGGAACTGAACGCAGCTAGAATGGACATCAAGAGTATGCTACTGAGAGTGGAAGAAACAGAGGACTCATTGGAGGAACAAAGGAAAGCTATCCTTGAACTAAGACAAAGAGCGGAGCAGGACCCGTTAGAATAAGAAATATTCGTTATAGACTGGAGGATCAAGAGAACTGGAGCAGGAGGAAGAATTTACGGATCTGGGGTCTCCCTGAAACAGTTAAAGACTCAGAATTAGAAACGGCAGTACGAGATCTATTTGATAAAATTTTGAAGAGAGAGTCTACGTCCAGTACCCGATTCGAAAGAGTTCACAGAGTCCAAAAAGCATCAGGAGGAGTCCCCCAGGGACGTCATAGCATGACTTCATCGCTACGCAGGATCTTGTGTCCCAAGGAATGAAGAAAACAGCTGCGATTGACCTCAACAACTTCAAAATTCTTATCTTCACTGACTTGTCTTCAGAAACACTGGCGCGCAGGAGAGCTCTGAAACCCCTAATAAACCAACTACAAGTGAAAGAAATATCATACTGGTGGGGTTTCCCAGCTTGCCTAAATGCCAGACATCAAGGCATTACGGCCACCCTGCGATTTCCAGAAGAGTTGGAAGGATTTTGTAACAAGCTCGGCATACAAAATGTAAAGCTGGAAGACTGGGAGAAGAAGCCCCTGGAGTGGGGGAAATTTAAAGACAGAGCATGGAATAAGATATAAGGTTTTTTTCTGACTGATGAACTGGTTCTGCTTGCTGTGGTTGTTGGGGGTGGGGGTTGGAGGGCCCTTAGGGAGGTGGGAGGGTCTGCCCGGGGGGGCGCCTGGGAGAGGCTGTGCCCGCCTCTGCTTTTGGTGCCATCCTGGAGGCGCTTAATGCCTTGAGGATGAGGGCCGGAGGCTCACGCGGACATACTAAATCCCCCAGGGAGTGTCCGGTCAGACCAGACGACAACTTGAGAAGGGTCCGGCAGGACATGACATTGAGGTACAATGTAGGGGGGAGGGGGGGAAGCAGGGGAGGGTAAAGATTTCAGTCAGCCAGTGGGCAGGTAAAGATATTATTCTTAGGAGTATAGGTCAACTTAGAGCCTTCCGGGTAAAATCTTTATGTCTCAGAAAAGTATGGGTTCCTTGAAAATAATGTCCTACAATGTTAGAGGGTTAAATTCCCCTAATAAAATATATCAGATTCTCCAGGAAGTAAGGGCAATTTCAGCTAATATAGTATTTTTTCAGGAAACCCACTTAAAATGGTCCTCTAGAACTAACCTGAGTACGAAGTTCTATCCAACCTGGTACTATGGTCACTCCCCGAACAAGAGATCTAAGGGTTTAGCCATTGGCTTTGAGAGGAATACCCCCTTTGCTTTAGAAGCCTTAGAGACCGATCATGAAGGCCGATATTTGTTTGTTAAGGGGTCCTTGTTTAATGTCAGGTATACATTGGTAAACATATATTGTCCGAACATTCGGCCAGTCCAATATATGAGGAGGGTGCTGAATTTATTAGAAGGTTTTAGAGAGGGGGAGCTAATAGTGGCAGGGGATCTTAATTTTGTACTAGATCCGGCCTTAGATACCCAACCCCTGTCCCTTCGATCAGAGGGGAAACATCTTAGGGCTCTGAAACTTAAACTACACAATCTGCAATTGGCGGAAGCGTGGAGAATTTTGCACCCCAGAGATAGGGATTTTACTTATTTTTCCTAAGTCCATACCTCATACTCAAGGATAGATTACATTTTCCTGGACCAGCGGCTTTTGGATGGTCTACTAAAGGCAGAGATAGGGTCAGTGACTCTCTCGGATCATGCGATGGTGGTGGTGACTCTTGCTTTAGGGGATACATTGTCGGGGCGGAAAACCCTGGAGGCTTGACGAATCCCTGCCTCATGACCCAAGAGTAGTGATAGATTTAGAGAGGGATCTGAATCTGTTCTTTGAGGAAAGTAATATAGAAGGAATTGCTCCGGCGGTGTTATGGGAAGCCCACAAGGCTTTCATGAGAGGAAGGCTAATAGCAGAAAATGTGAAAAGGAAAAAATTTTGGCAAAGTCAGAAACAAAGCCTGCTGGCGGAGATTCAGGCCTTAGAACAACAACATAAAAACACCAACTCGGCACTAATTTTAGATAAACTAATTGAGAAGCGTGAGGTATTGAGGGACCTTCTGGAGGTGGAAACCAGGGGGGCTTTCAATGCTGTAGCCAAAAGATTCTATCTAGAGGGTAATAGGCCTGGGAAGCTGCTAGCGGGCTCTCTTAAACCCAGAAGCAAAACAAATTATATTGCCAAAATGAAAGATAAAAAGGGGAAACGTAAATATTCCACAAGGAATATTAGTGCAATTTTCCAGGATTATTATCAATTATTATATAAGGTAAATGGAAGACTGACCCCAGAGGAAGAGCAGATGAGGCATAATAAAATGGAAAAGTACCTACAAGAAGTAGAACTTAAAGGCCTCTCGGAAGCAGAGGCTAGGGAGCTGGACAGGGATATTTCCATAGAGGAAATAAAGCTGGCAATAAAAGGCGGGGGAGTGGGTAAGAGCCCAGGCCCTGATGGATTCACTGCCATCTACTTAAAAAAAATGGTGGGATCTCTGGCCCCCTTTTTTCAGAGTTATATTAACTATGTCAGAGGGGAAGGGGAGATTCGAAAGGAAGCCTTGAGGGCATTATAACCCTCCTGGCAAAGGAGGGGAAGGATCCAACGGTTTGTTCGAGCTTCAGACCAATCTCTCTGATTAATGAGGACATAAAAATATATGCAAGGATACTGGCAGAGAGACTGAAGCCTTACATGCCGTACTGGATAGAAAATGATCAGAGAGGTTTTGTACCAGGGAGGGAAACGAGAGATAATGTTATCAGGACGACTCTCCTAATACAAGAAATGAAAAAGAAGGCGACATCTGCTCTGCTTCTCTCAGTCGATGCTGAGAAGGCTTTCGATCGGTTGGATTGGGAGTACATGGCCTCGAACCTGCGCAGGTTTGGCTTAGGCCCCCGCATGCGTGGATGGGTCGACGCCCTGTACTCCTGTCCATCAGCCCAGGTTCGGGTAAATGGGACATTATCGGAGCCCTTCGCTTTATTTAATGGAACTCGACAGGGATGCCCCCTGTCTTCCCTACTCTTTGTTCTGTCCTTAGAGCCTCTGTTAGCAACCCTTCGAGCTAATGTGGGGGTGAAGGGAGTGGAAATAGGAGGAAATAAACATAAGGTGTCTGCTTATGCAGACGATATTTTGATGTATGTAACAAATCCTTCGTGTTCCCTCCCCAATATCGTGTCAGAATTGGAGAGGTATGGGGAATTCTCTAACTTAAAGGTAAATGTAGGAAAGACGGAGATTCTGAATGCCCTTTTGTGTGGAAGAAGAGGGGACTGAGATATCTGGGTATCTCTTTGTCAGCATCTGAAGATGATTGGTACCAAGACAACTACTTGCCGCTGCTCAACAGGATTAAGCAGGACCTGAGGGGCTATCCTTCCGACAGGTTTTCCTGGTTCGGAAGGATAAACGTGGTTAAAATGGTTACTCTCCCGAGAGCACTATATATTTTCCAAACTCTCCCATTGCCTGTACCAGGGTCCTATTTTAAGATATTAAGGCAGCTGATCAAAAAATTAATCTGGAAACACAGAGGACCCCGTATAGCTTATAGGATCCTGGTAGGTTCTAGAGCCGCAGGAGGGGTATTACTCCCAGATTTTGAGAAGTACAATGAGGCAGCAGCTCTTCAGAGGGTATTCGATTGGGTTCATGGTACGGCTCAAAAAAAATGGGTGCAACTGGAGGAAAGCATAAGTAAGTCAAACCTAGGGCAAAGTATCTGGCTAACCGAGCAATAAAGAAAGGGTAGGAATTACATCAGCAACGCTTAGAGCCTGGGATAGACTACTTAAAAATACGAACTGGCAGAACAATAGCCCCCTTGTGCCCTTAACAGGTACAAACTATTTCCCCCTGGGGAAAGATAATAGAATGTACCTTAGGTGGTCCTCTACCAACTGTTTGCGATTAAGGGACGTCTTGAGTGGAAACTCTTTGGCATCCCTAACAGAATTACGGACCAAATATCGCCCGTCTCCTTGGGATGCTTGGAGATACAGACAACTCCAGCATTTCGTGGGGACTCTTCCAAAACCCCTCCGCTCAGCACAGGACCTCCACCCATGTGAAAGGCTTGTGGAACGGGGGGGGGGGGGGGTCAAATAGAAAGGGGTTATCTGCCTTCTATGTGCTCTTGGTCTCCTCTTCTGATCCAGGACCGGCGGGTCTTTTCGAGGGCTAGGAACGGGAATTGAATAATCCTGTCCCAGAAGTATTAAAAAGCAAAGTGTTGGAGTATATCCACTCTACCTCCCTAGATATAAGGATAAAAGAAATGAATTACAAACTGCTAACAAGGTGGTATTATGTTCCGGTAAAATTGAATAAGATAGATTCCAATCTTTCCCCTCTATGCTGGCGGGCATGTGGGGGAGAGGGGACCCATGCGCATATTTGGTGGCTGTGTCCCAGGATCCAAATATATTATTATTATTATTATACAGGATTTATATAGCGCCAGCAGTTTGCGCAGCGCTTTACAAAAATGAAGGCAGACAGTACAGTTACATCACAATTTGGTACAAGAGGAATCAGAGGGCCCTGCTCGTTAGAGCTTACAATCTAAGAGGGAGGGTCAATTGATACAAAAGGTAAAAGCTGTGGGGGATGAGCTCATGTAGGAAGAAAGAAAGAGTATTAGGTAGAAGCAGGATAGGCTTCTTTTTTTTTTTTTTTTTTTTCTTCCACATCAGATAAACGCTGTCTTAGGATTAATCATTTTAGTGATCATTTTATATTTTAGACACCGTCTCTCATCATTGTGGTTTCCATTTTCTGTTTTTCTCCCTTTTAGAATTCTTATTTATTTATTCAAATTTCCAATCACAAAACATACCCCTTACACAAATCCCAATCCCCCCCCCCCAAAAAAAAACAAAAAAAAACCCCACACCCCCCCCTCCTCCTACATACAAAGCATGTTACTTCTCACATTAAACACTAGTAGGGCACTGTTTAATATAACTCAGTCTTCACGTTCCACCAACCATCTCAGGAACCCAACATCCAGGTAAAACAATTTAACCTAATCTGCTGCTGTTAAAGGCGAGGCTAACCACCTGCCCCAAATTTTTTCAAACTTCCGGAGCATTCCCTTGTTCTGACATGCTGCTTTATAGCAAGGAAGGGCCTTATCCACTGAACTCTTCCACGAATCTATCTCAGGCACCCGAGCACTCTTCCACGCCAGGACAATCTGTTTCCTGGCATGGAAAAGTAATAGCCCAACCAATGTTCTCATTTCCTGGGGGAGGACCAGACCATCCACCAACCACCAACAAACAATGCCTTGGTTCAGGTTTTAGTGCTACTGAGAGCACACCCTCAATAAACCCCAAAACTTCCCCCCAGAATGTTTTTATTATTGGACAATCCCAAAAGACATGCATCATATCTGCTCCTTCCGTTCCACACCTTCAACAGGGGGTGTCCCCCTCCCCAGATATTCTAGACATCCTTTTTGGTGTCAAATAACTCCAATATACTATCTTATATTGAATAAGATAGTCATGGGTTGAGACCAGACTTGTGAGGGGTTTCCCCCACACCTTCTCCCAATTCTCATTATCTAAATCAGGGATTACCCCCTCCCACCTTGATCTACATTTCCTTAGCAAGTCCTTTGTCTGATTGAACAGGGATTTATATATTGTAGATAATGGTCTGACCAGTTCCTCTCTTCGCAGAATATTCTCTAATTCAGAAATGCCTACCTTGCCACCTAATCTTCCAAATTGCTTTTGAAAGGCATGACACAGCTGAAGATATCTGAACAGGTAAGTATTTGGTAAGCCATATCTTATTTTCAGCGCCTCAAAAGCGAGCAGCTGTGAGCCATCCACAATATCCTTCAATTTTTCCACTCCAAACTTAATCCATACTTGGGGGTCTTCATATTTACAAAATTATTCTAGGGCTGGGTTTCTCCATAATGGTGTATATGGTGAGATCAATTTTGAACCTCCAGTTCCTATTCCCTGCATCCGACTCCAGACCCTAAGCACCGCTTTCATGGTGGTTGGTAGTGTGTATAACCCACTACTTCCACTATATATTTGGGAGGCCAAGATTTCATAGGATCCCACAATTGCAGCCTCTAGGGCTACGGCCGCATAATCTCTAGGCCCTTTTAGCCACCTATTTATAACCAATAGTTGCCCTGCTACAAAATATCTATAAAAATCTGGGGCTGCTAAGCCTCCATCTCTACTTGGCTGTTGTAATACCTTCATTTTAATTCTAGGCGTTTTCCCCTGCCATATAAAATCTGATATCCAGCCCTGCAAGGAATTAAATAGGTATTTCGGTATCAATACTGGAGAGTGCTTGAGTACATAAATCAATAATGGTAAAAGTTTCATCTTGATTAAATTCACCCTCCCAATAAGGGATAAGGGTAAATCCCTCCAATTTGTAATTTTACATTTGACAAGCATTAGTGCCGGTGACAAATTCAATTTAACAAAGTCCTCCACAGATGATGACACCACAATACCTAGATACTTGTATTCCTTTACAACCTGTAGAGCATTATCCCCCATAGGCCAAGGGGATATCCCCCTTCCCAGGCGCAGGACCATGGACTTAGTCCAATTAATCCCTGAGCCCGGAAAAGGTAGCAAATTTATTGAATATCTCCAAAGCATGTTGAAGTGATGCAATTGGGTCTGTCAAAAAGAGAACTACATCATCAGCGTATAATGCAGTTTTCTCCATTAGGGGTCCCACTCGGATCCCCTTGACCCATGTAGAGTCCCGTATTGCCTTGGCTATTGGCTCCATCATAAGAGCAAAGAGCCCGGGGGACAGGGGACAACCCTGCCTAGTCCCTCGACCAATTCGAAAAGGGTTTGACACTTCCCCATTTAATTTAATGGTTGCCGTCGGGTGATCATACAATATTTCCATTCAAGTCAAAAAACCATTACCAAAGCCCATCTGTTTCAATACTCTATGCATATAATGCTAATCAACCGAGTCGAAGGCCTTCTCTAAATCGAGAAAGGCCAACGCTCGGTCTTCTTCTAAATTTGAAGCTAGAGCAACATGAGTGAACACCCTTCGGATATTCACATCCGTCGCCTTCTTGGATACAAATCCCGTCTGATCAGATGACACCAGAGTATGGACAACCTTTGCCAGTCGGGTCGCTAATATCTTGGTCAGGATCTTAAAATCCACATTTAATAATGCTATTGGCCGATAGGAAGTACACCTCTGTGAATCTTTACCTTGTTTAGCCAATATGGTAATATTCGCCCCATAAAAGGACGGCGGCAATTTTCTCTCTTCTAAGCATATACCATATAATTCCAATAGCCAAGGTGAAATTTTCTCTTTATACATCTGATACCATTCTGCCGGTAAACCATCTGGTCCCGGTAATTTCTCCAAGGAGAAGGAACTAATGGCTGTCTGTATCTCCTCTATTGTAAAGGGTTCATCTAAGAACTGTCTATTCTCATCCGATAGACACGGGAGATCTAGTGTCCTCAAGAGGGAGACCAGATCTCCATCCTCATACAACGGAATTGGAGTATACAATGCCTGATAGAAGTCCACAAAGGTTTGCATAACATCTGCCCGGGAGGTCTTTAACTGATTATCTTTATCATATATACTAGGTATATATGTTGGCGTGTGTTCCTCTGCTGTCAGCAAAGCCAACAATCTACCATTCTTCTCTCCTATCTCAAACCAACTTTCGGCTCTTGACTTTCCCTCTCTCCCTGCTATTTCTCTAAAATGCAATTTTAATTCCCTTCTGACTTGTCTAAGCTCTTGAACAGTATCCACACAAGGGGATGTGGCATGTGCTGTCGCACATCTCTCCTCCTTATCCTGAAGCTGCTGAGTAAGTTTGTTTCGTGCCCTCCTAACCATCTTGATACCTGAAATGTATTCTCCTCTTACTACAGCTTTAAAGGATTCCCATTCCATCTGTGGCGACGATGTACCTACGTTCAAATCCCGGAACTCCTCTATACACCTATTTACTATCTGTTTTACCTCTTCATTTTTTACCCATTTTGAGTCCAGACGGCAAGATTTAATACCTATTCTTTCCTGGGTAGATAGCACCAACCATAATGGTGAATGATCTGAAATTCCACCCGCTAGATATTCCACCTCCCCGACTAATGGCAAGAGATCTTGACTGCCAAAGGCTAGGTCAATACGAGAGGAGGAATGGAAAACATGAGATAAATATGAATATTGTTTCGTAGTTGGATGTTTCCATCTCCAAATCTCTTTAAGGCCTACCGCTTAAGCCCAATTAACCAATTCTAGCTTTGGGGATCTTGTTGGATTCGTCGTATCCAGAGAATAATCTAATACACAATTGAAATCCCCCAAGATCAACACCTTTGCTGGCAGAAAAGAAACAATCATATCCATTAAAGAATATAGGACATCAACCTTAAATGGAGGTGGAACGTAAACTCCTATCAAAATTACCCTTAAGGAGAGCCGTTCCATAACCACGTCCACATATTGCCCCAGGGTGTCCGAAAAAACATGAAGTATGGTACATGAAATATTTTTATGTATTAAAATCGCCACACCCCTGGCATATGTCAAGAAAGTAGAATGGAAGGAAAACTGCACCCACTGTTTTTTCATAGATACTACTGCTTTCCCCATAAGGTGGGTGTCCTGTAAGATAACTATACTAGGACTATGGTGCTCAATATATTTCAGGACAGTGGCTCTCTTTATTTTTTAATTCAATCCCCTAACATTCCAGGACATTAGTTTCAATGAACTCATCATCGATATGGTTCAACCATTGAAAACACATATCCATCACTTTTCCAATATTTATAATAAGGATTAAGCCCGAACTTAGAATATCCTGCCATAATAAACTCCGTAGACTCCAATAATCTGAAAAAATATAGAGGAGGGAGAGAGGGGGAGAAAAAAAAACACAACACCCCCCCCAAACCCCTGAAAACAACACCCCCCCCCCCCACAACAACCCCAAATCCCCCACACCCACAAAAAAAAAAAAAAAAAATTTCATTCTGAACGCAGAGGGGTAAGTGAGCTGCGTTCTATCTGTGAGAATAATGAGAGATACACTCCGGCTTCCACATAATCTATCCACACATTGCTCCAGGTAGTTCTAGATGGCGGCCCTCCCCAAAAAAAAAAAAAAGGAGGGAGAATCTAACCAGTTTGAAACTTGTACTGGTTCTGTAAAAAATTGCACTGTCCCCTGAAATGACACCCTTAACTTTGCCGGATAGAACATAGCGTATGTACACCCTTTTTCTCTTAGCCTTTTTTAACCTCTTGGAAGGAACGCCACCGTCTCTGAATTTCAGGGGAAAAATCCGGAAAAAACGCACCTCAGCCCCTTCATATTTAAGATCTTGGGCTCCTTGCTAATGTTAACATCATATCTCTGTCTCTATAATTCAGAAAACGAACCAAAAAGGGACGTGGAGGATATCCTGCCCTGTTTGGTCCTGATGGTACCCGATGTGCTCTTTCTACAATATACGCATTAGATACTTCCTCTGTTTTGAGAACAATTTAAAAAAAAAATTCTGCAAAGAAGGCCGGTTGTTCTCCTTCTACTCACCACTCTAATATTGTTCCTACGTAGGCGATTTTCAGCATCTTCTGAGCGTTCTACAAGCGCTTTAACTTGATGTTGCAATTCTGATATCGCTTGAGACGAACCCCTTCCCTCATCCTCCACCACTGCTATTCTGGTTTCAGCCTCAGTAACTCGAATCCTAAATGTATCCATTTCTGTTCTAATCAAAGCACACTCCGCAGCTAGAGTATCGATACGTTTCATAACGGATATCTTACTGTCCGCTATAGCAGCCAGAATAACTTCTGTTGTAGCTGTATTCACCCGTTCAGTAGGAGAGGTACCTGCAAGTGATGCATTGCATAGATCTATATCCGAATCTACTACAGCCTCAACAGTCCCTGACGTATCATTAAACAGATTCATTGCCGAGCTAGTTGTAGATTTTCCCGTAGGTGTAACCATAACACTTGAGGTTGTTGTAGCAGGTTGGATATTTGTTTGTTTAGTAGTAATTGCAGCTTTTTCACCCAGAGTCTCTGCAGGCGCCTCCATCTCCATTCCGTGTTGTTTTAACAATTCTGTCAGTCCTTTAAAAAAAGTAGCTGAACAGGAGGTGGGTGGGTAATTATTTCTGGGAATTGTGCCTGCCGGAGAGCCCAGAGGTTTAGGAGGAGGCTGCCTCTTTGCCTGTCGTCTGGTAGGCATATAACTTCAGGAGTAGTTCAATCAAATAAAGTCAATAATCAATAATCAATAATATGCCCTCCTACACAGGTCCCACAGGCCCCACCACTTCACAGTTTCTTACCATTCACCATTTGCAATTAACACTGCACATATGTATCTTTATGTATCTTTATATATTCTCACTGCATTTTTCCTCGTACTTTCTTCATTTTTTCCTTTACTTTCCCTTACTTCTTAATTTCAATTCGTCACCACCTCACCACCTAACCTATTTAGTAAGGACAATAAAAGAATAACAGATACCCAATACCAGCCACTGTACAGCCTCTGCACCGCCTCTGTACAACCACCATGCAACCCGTCAGCCAAAAAAAAAAAAAAAAAAGGAGAAACCCCTCATACAGCAGGGTGCCAGCCGTTATACCAAACCTTCACCAAAACCGCTATCAGCCTCAGAGAAGCCTCAGAGGAGCCTTCAATAGGTCCAACCAGGCATCCTGGCATTAACTACCCGGAGATAAGCAATGTAAGCAAATAAGCCAATAGGCCAACAGCAATATAACTTACGGACCCACGGACACAAATTCACGGGTGGTGGTTCACAGTGACTCACAGGCAGCCAGTGGCTAGTTGGCAGTTCACAGGTTGATCGCAACGGTTCAGAGCGGCTTCAGGTGGCTTAGGCGGCTTCTCCGGCGGTTCGCACTTGCTCCCATGCGGCTCCAGGCAGATCTTAAGAGGTTCCTATGCGGCTCAGGCGGCTCAAGCAGCTCAAGTGGCTCAGGCGGCTCCCCGGCGGCTCTCCGGCGGCTTGCAGCGACTCGCAGTTCGCAAGTGGCTCCGATGTTTGTGATGTTACAGACTCACAAGCACGCTCGACCGTCCGCCCACCCGCCCACTTACCCAACCGCTCTACCCGTCCACTCAACCAGCGGCTCCGAGGAGGGAAGGGGGAAAGGGGGGGCAGAGCAGAGTCAGGCCTGTGGCTACACTGTGGTCTCAGTAACCGCAATAGCGGCAATAGCAGAAATAGCAACAACAGCAGCAATAGCAGTCAGAATTCACACAGATTAAGGATCAAGGATCAGGGCACAGTTAAAGCAGAGCCGAGCATAGCATGGCTAGTGCACAGTTAGAGCAATCAGAGCATGATACAAGGAAACCGGAGCTAAGGCTCTCACACTCTCGCAGCTCTCACACGGACATCCGATCAAAAAAAAAAAAAAAGGATAGGCTTCTTTAAAGAGAAAAGTTTTCAGGGATCATCTAAAGATGGATAGATTAGGAGACAGTCGGACTGATTGGGGTAGGGAGTTCCAGAGGAAGGGAGAAGCTCTCGAGAAATCCTGGAGGCGAGCATGTGAGGAGGTGACAAGGGAGCTAGAGAGCAGGAGGTCTTGGGAGGACCGAAGAGGGCGGCTTGGTTGGTATTTTGGGACTAGGTTAGAAATGTAGCTAGGGGCAGAGTTGTGGATGGCTTTGTAAATTATTGTTAGTACTTTGAACTTTATACGTTGGGTGAGTGGTAGCCAGTGGAGAGATTGGCAAAGAGGGGCGGAGGACACTGAGCGGTTGGCAAGGTAGATAAGTCTTGCAGCAGCACTCATAATTGACTGAAGGGGGGATAATGTATGCAAAGGTAATCCAATGAGGAGAGAGTTACAGTAGTCGAGGCGAGAGATAACCAGAGAGTGAATTAGAAGCTTTGTGGTCTCGTTGGTTAAAAAGGGGCGTATTCTAGCGATGTTGCATAGGCTGAGGCGGCATGATTTGGACAGGGATTGGATGTGGTCTTGAAAGGACAGTTTAGAGTCTAGGGTTACCCCTAGCACCCTGGCATGTAGGGACGCACTAATAGTTGTGCCATTGATCTTAATGGAGAAGTCAGGGGAAGGGGCACATGGGGGAGGAAATATCATGAGCTCAGTTTTAGATGGTTTCAGTTTGAGGAAGTACTGTGACATCCAGGTTGATATGTCTGTTAGTAAGGCAGTGATCTGTGAGGAGACTGATGGGGTGAATTGAGGGGTAGAGAGATAGATTTGGGTATCATCGGCTATAAATGATAGCGGAAGTCATGGGAGGTGATCAGCTGACCCAGGGAGGACGTGTAGATCGAGAATAGTAGGGGTCCAAGGACAGAACCTTGGGGGACCCCAACGGTGAGAGGAGTTGGAGAGGAAGAAGTGGAGTTGTAAATGACACTGAAGGTGCGGTGAGATAGGTAAGATTCGAACCAACGGAGAGCACAGCCATGGAGACCAAGCAAATTGAGTTTTTTGAGGAGGAGGGGGTGATCAACTGTGTCAAAGGCAGCGGAAAGGTCCAAGAGTAAGAGTATTGAATAATGACCATTGTTTTTTGCTGTTAGTAAGTTGTTTGTGAGTTTTAGGAGGGCAGTTTCTGTGGAGTGGTGTGGACGAAATCCCGACTGAAGGGGATCAAGAAGGTTGTTTTCAGTGAGGTGGTCACTCAGTCGGTTGTAAACTAAACGTTCAAGGATTTTGGAGGCAAAAGGGAGTAAGGAGATGGGTCTTAGGTTGTTAAGATTGGTGGGGTCCAGTGTGGCCTTTTTTGGTATGGGAGTGACTAGTGCATGTTTTAGAGGGTTGGGGAAGATGCCAGTAGAGAGGGAGAGGTTGATATGGTTTTTTCCGGTGTGACCTGGGGTGGTTAGAATTGTTGGA
>BLSH010557418.1:500741-518026 GCA_018402905.1 Glandirana rugosa | reverse complement strand
TTGTAGGGACGATTAGAACTCTGAGGACGATGAAGATTGAAAGACTCCGATTGAAGGAGAAAACTGGATTTTGTTACCTGTGTACGAAGATGAGTGTGACTACCGTTGACGGAACTGGAGTATAAGAGGATGGATACGTGAGGTACGTTGGAGAGGTTGTAAGGAAAAGGAGAGAGACTAGTGGTGGAGTAATCAAAGTAAGAGAGGAACAGAAGGAGGAGGAACGGAAGGTCGATGGTTTGTTAATGGGCATCTTTGGAAGCGGTAGAATTGATCACAACTCGCTTGGGCCTGACATTGCAAGCCCAGGCATGGCACCCGAACGATTTTTGAAATGTCCGGGTCCGGGTCCGTGCCACGGACACCCTAAAGTTCGGTACGGACCCGAACGTTACAGTCCGGGTTCGCTCAACACTAGTTAAGATGGCGAAGGTTTCTACGGGTAATTGTTTGGTAGCTGGAAGGCAAGGAGGAGGAAGACAAGGAGAGAATGAAACTAATGAGGTGGTGATCAGAGAGAGGAAAAGGGATGTTGGAGAGGTTGCATGGAGTGCATAGGTAGGAGAATATGAGGTCAAGGCAGTTGCCATCAGTGTGAGTAGAAGCATGTGTCCATTGTTTTAGGTCAAAAGAGGAAGTTAGCCTCAGAAAGTTAGAAGTAGCAGGAGTCTCAAGATTAGCAGGGATGTTGAAGTCGCCAAGAATGATTGTTGGAATTTCAGAAGAAAGAAAGTAGGGTAGCCAGGCAGAGAAGTCGTCAAGGAATCTGGATACTGGTCCAGGAGGCCGATAGATAACAGCAATTCTCAAAGAAACTGGAGAAAATAGACAAATACAGTGAGCTTCAAATGAGGAGAGGGATAGAGAGGGTGGTGGATGAAGAACTTGAAAAGTGCTTTGAGGGGATAGGAGGATTCCAACACCCCCTCCTTTTCGTCCACTAGGCCTGGGAGAGTGAGTCCACAGGAGGCCACCATGGGAGAGGGCAGCCGAGGAAGAGAATTCAGAATCTTGAAGCCAGGTCTCTGTGATTGCAAGTAGGTTGAAGGAGTTTGTGATAAATAGGTCATGGACAGTGGTAAGTTTGTTACAAACTGAGCGGGCATTCCAAAGGGCACAGCAGAAGGGGAGGCTGGTTCTAGGCAGAAGAGGAATAGAAATTAAATTGTGTGGATTGCGCCTGTTGTTAGAGGTTTGGGGGTGTCTGGTATGTTGTCCAAAGGAAAATGATGGTGGTCCTGGATTTGGGGAAATGTCTCCAGCAGTTAGGAGAAGCAGAAGGGTGAGAGAGGTGATATGGGAGTGGGACTTATGTGGGGGGACAGTTCCCCGTGTACTGGAGGTTTTATTGGGATGTGGGTTCAGAAGTAGCAGGATGAGTGCAGTAATAAGGTGAAGACAGGAGTGAGGGAGATATATATAAGTGGTGGGGTGGAGAAGAGGGGTGAAGGAGAGAGAGTTTAAGGAGGGAGGATGTAACTGTGAGAAGAAAAGGTAGGGAGCCCATGATACAGAGTGGGAGATTTAGAATCAGACAAGATGAGTGATAAAAGTTTTATGAGGAATCAAGTCACCTGCAGTCTGTTCAGAGGTTTGGAGTGTTCTGTTTTTCGCTTTGTGCAGTCGGTGAAGTGCTGAGCCGAAGTGTAATACTTAATCCAATATGAATACTTTATCCAAGATGATATTGGGCCATGCTATCCCTGGTCATGCAGACCAGGCCTTGCAGACCTTTAGGGAGGCTGATATTTATACTGAGTTGGGTGGGGGTATTGCCAATTAATCAATCAGGGTTGCATAGGAGGGACACATTGCTAACAGACGAACTTTTAACACCAAATGAAGACTACAAGACACCCCAACAGAGCAGAAGGGCAGAGCAATAAAGATAGCATTGGCTCATAATTTAACTATAGACAATAAGAAAGCAAAATAAACATAGTGATATGGGCAGAGGCAGAGAGGTTGACAGTAGTAGGGATTATTACCATTTAAACATTCAGCAAACAGTGTACCATATGCAGAAAAGTAGGGAGCTTGAGTGCAGCAGGGGTTATTACCATTTAAACGTTCAGCAAACAGTGTATCATATGCAGAAAAGTAGGGAGCTTGAGTGCAGCAGGGATTATTACCATTTAAACATTCAGCAAACAGTGTATCATATGCAGAAAAGTAGGGAGCTTGAGTGCAGCAGGGATTATTACCATTTAAACATTCAGCAAACAGTGTATCATATGCAGAAAAGTAGAGAGCTTGGAAAGAAGTACTGAATATGATTAAAAGAATTAGTAAGGTAGAGGTCAAGTTAGACCCTTGGCAATGTCTGTTCCATGCCTCACAGGACTCGAGGAAGAAAGATAGATCAGCTCTAACCCCGTTCTTGCTAAATGCAGCAAAAGTCTTGATCCCAAAACATTGGAATACAAGGGACATTCCAACGATACAGGAATGGTGCAGGGAAATTGATAAGGTCAGACTGATGGAGGAACTAATCGGCCGACAAAAGGAGGAGGGCCCAAGATTTTGTAACATCTGGAGAAGGTGGATTGAGTTCAAACAATCTCCAACATATAGGAGCCTGGTGGGCAAGGGAGAGGGTAAATGAGAGGAAAATAGTAAAGGGGGACCGAATGGTAATATTTGGTGATGGCGAGGGTGGGGGTTGGGGCCCTTCTTCCTTTCCCCCCTCCCTTCCATTCCCTTCTTTTTTTTCTCTCGGTTTAGGGGAGTGGTTGGGTACTGGAGGTTTTGGGGATGTGGCCAATAGATGGCCTCTCTTAATACACAGGTTAATGGTTTTATTTATTTATTTATTTATTTTTATTACATTTTTTTTTATGGTCACGGGGACTGGGGTTTTTTTTTTTTTTTTAGGGGAGTGGTTGGGTAGTGGGGGTTTTGGGGATGCGGCCAATAGGTGGCCTCTCTTAATACACAGGGGTTTATACACAGGGAGGTCATCCCTATCACATGGACTGGTGGATAATTTTGCGGTACGGAAGAATTTGGTTGTGTCACGGGGAGGGGGAGAGTTTTTTGGGGAGGGGGGAGAGGGCCCCACCCAGCTCACGTTCGCTGTCTCCAAAGATCCCGCGAATGACTCAAGATGAAGTAAACAGAAGTATTAAGGTTTAAGATAGTTGACCCTTTCTATTATGAATGTTATGTAACTGACCTGCCTATGACTGTTTTTGACTGTTTTAAAAGATAAATTAATAAAAAGAATTTAAAACACACATGGCAACCACGGCAGGCAACTGTGCCCATGGATTACAAATATGTCCAGCATCTGCAAAGCCTGGACATTCCGCACTGGATTACAAATACACCCAGTGTTCTGCAAATGCTGGGCCAGTCCAACTTATGCTCCAAACTCCTGCTTTGAACAGTAAAGTATGCCCGGACTGTCTCCTGTTGCCCGGGGTGATTGGGGTAAGCCTGCAGGTGCCTGAGGGCGGAACTGTATTAGAAGTGTTCCTTTCAGGAGGACATGGGTTACTAAAATTACTGTTTCTACCGGCAATCACCGGAAAGGTCAGCGGTCATCTAAACGTGTCTGGACAAGTTCTGCGAGTGTCAGCATGCCTGCGTGTTTCACACAAGGTGTTACAGCAGTATGACCAGGAGCAGGTCAGCCTATCAGATCCCTGGGTGCCAGCCTGTCTGGGAGTGAAAGGGTGGTGCCTCGCTCTGGAGGAGATGAACGTTCCTTGGCTAGAGACAGACACTACGAGACAGCAGAAGATGGCAGAGGGTGGCTGTTTAATCCCAGCACTGACTTGGTTGCTGGAGAAGCTGGACCGGACCCTAGTCAATACTTGGGTGTGGCTGAAGCCTCACGGGGGACTCACCCTGGGAGTGATCAAGGGAGCGGAACAGCTGTGTTTGATCAATTGCGGTAATACCCCCCATTAAAGGTTTAATGGCAGAAAAGCAGTGAAAACTTTTTGTCAAATTTCAAAAGAGTAATACAAAATACTGAAGAGATTCCTTTCAAAATTTTATTTATAAAGACTCGACATAAAAAGTTAAAAAGAGAAAGCTCTGGTTGTACACATATGGGACATGTATAATAATACACACAATTTGGTTTTGGCAAAATAAAGGAATAGCATACTCAGCAGCCTATTGACTGCATAAGGTCCCCTACGCGTTTCGACCATTCATGGATGTACATAGGTCTTCAGGGGGATAACAAGCAAGCCCTTTCTATAACAATATTTAAAAAGAATTATGATTAGAACCATACACATTATGTGCAGAAACAGTTGACATTGGAGTGACAGATTTTTGACACTTAAATTTGTTGTTAAATGGTTACTGAATACAAATCCCAAATAGCCAGAGCATGTTAAAATGTTAATTTGTATAAAAGCAAGGGTGCGCAAGCTCACTGTGAGTCATCTCCGCCTGCCCCGGAAGGAAACGCCTCAACATCGACCGGAAAAACTTGCAAGAGGCCACACTCAATCCTCTCTGGTTGAGGGGAGGTTGCAATCTGTTTTATTTCCTAGGAATAGCAAATGTAGTAATGATAGGGCTTTCTTAGAACAAAAAAAAAGGTGTATGTAATGAATCGACTGTGTTAAATAAACAGTCATTGTAGTACATGAAGAAAATATATGGATATATATGGAAACCTCCTAACAGCTATAGCAGAGGTCTATATTTCTTGTTATTATAAGAGCTAATCGTATGGGGTCTATATGAAAGCAAGAGTATAAGCTGTAATGAACAATAAACTCTAATACTATTGGGGAGGCAAGGATGTCTACATGCATAGGTGCATTTAAGCATTTAACATATAAAAATAAAAATATTGTACAATTGCTGTTCTATCTTAAAGACAGGGTCATGTGATTATAGGGCCAAAAAAGGGGGGACTCATAGCAAGATAGGATTGTGTGTATGTATACAGCTGAATATACATTTAATGGTGGAGCCAAAATACTTACTGGCAGCCTGGAGATAAACTTACTGGGAGTATGCTCGGACTGCCGGATACCAACAGTGGAGGTCACTGCCTGGGCCTGGTGAGGCCATTGGGATGAACCGTTGACCCGGTTGGTGTCAATACCACAGGAGCCACATTACTATACAGTGGACCTGCATACAGGGCTTTGCCATCTGCAGCCGTGGAAGACCGGAAGGCCTGAGCAGGCCTGATATCATCACCCAAAGGTGGGGTAGAGTTGTGGCCTGGCGCCTCCCCCGTTAATACAGAGGTCATGGGAGAAGAAGCAGCGGAGGCCTGTGACCTGACCATGGACCTGGTGCGTGTAAGTACTGCCATGCAGGAATCAATTAAAGTCCCTTATGTCCCAGTCAGTCCTAAGTCCCTTGCTATCACTATCCGGAGAGAGTCGCTGTCAGAGAGAGATGTCTTCTCAGGTGACCTGGATGGGGAAGGTGAGGACTGGGCTCTGGACATGGGTTCCCCCAGACTGCAGAATGAGTTTAGGTCATTAGAGAAGCTGACAGAGTGGTCATCTCTGGGGTCAAGCTCAGAGGAGGAAGAAGAGTGGGAGACTGGAGGGTCAAGTATCCAGGGAACCCCTCTTATAATAAAGCTAGAACCCATAGTGACACATAAACACACTGCAGGAGCCCTAATCAACATCCAACAGCTGTTTTTACGCAGGCCATCCACCACCCAGACCAGGGCACCCACTTATCAACAATGGGTAAAGAGATTACCTGATACCGATATCCTTCCTGGGAAAGTAAATCCAAGAGAGCTGCCGAGACTGTCTAGATTTCAGAGGGAGATTCCCTGGAGTAGGGCCTGGACTTCCCATATGTCCCACCCCAAACAATAGAAAAAATCGTGGAGAGCTCTAGAGGGGAGTGGGAAGATGACCTTGTTTGGGACTTTCTGCACATTCCGAAGCCACAAAGAGGGCCAGACAATAAGATGTGGGCCCGGTTCCTGGATATAAAGAAGGAAAGGTGGATCGGGAGGTCCATTTATTGAGATAGAGTGCTGGTGGTTAAAGTCGGTTGGCTGACCCAAAGCTACTCTGTACAGGGGACAGAAGGAGGGGTCGAAGACAGTTGCTGGACCCTCGGTTTTATGCATAAAGGACTGTGAGAGTCAAGGAAGTTGCATAAACCTAAACCCAAGGACTGCTGGAGAATGCTGCAGGGTTTTTTTTTCTTTGTCTCCTGACTTTTGCCGGAACAGACCAGCCTGCCACCCTGTGCCCAATGGAAGAGATTTTTCCCATTGAAAGGACAATGGAGTGAGATCTGTTGAGGTTTCCTCACCTTTAAAAAGAGCCTGCTGTTCGGGGAGGGGCCCCTTCCACCAGGAACTTAAGAAAAAAAAGACTAACTTTGCTTTTTACCTTTTCTCTCCCTTCTACTGCTTCTGCCAGTGGGATCTAACCCCTCATTGACATTGACATTGTTGCAGTGTACTGTGTTTTGTTGCTCAGCTGGGAGGTTTAAAATCCCCTTCCAGCCGACCTGTGCGCTGTTTAGTTAGTTGCAGTTTAGTTGTTGTGTCTTCTCTTAAGATCCTTGGAATGGGACGGCTGTCCATCCCCCTATGACGAGAGTCAAGACCCCTTCTCTACTACTATATGCGTGGAGTACTATTCTCATGGGAGAAGTGCTCTGGCTCGGGGAATGTATATTGTGTATACTGTTATTTGCAGGGACCTGTAGCTAGGCTAATCATATTGTACAGATGTAAATAACCTACAGAGATTGTGTCTATTTTTGTACTTATTTATTTGTACAGTCCCCCTCCAAGTTTGTTCCCTTTTTCCCCCTCCAATTTTTTTTATCTTGGGATGCCCTTGCTCCTAAGCCCAGGAGCTATTTTTCTAAATTTCTCAACTGGGGACCAGCTGAGGTTTGGTGGGGTGAGTGTAGCGCCCTCTACTGGTAAGTAAGTTCTCAGAGACAGATTTTTGTTTAAGTAAGGTAAATTTAGTCAGGCCTGATGTTTATGCGGGCCTCATTGTTTTGACTCTGGGCTGGGAGTGTCTCAGGGTAGGGCTAGGTGATTCAAAGATGGTGTCACCAGGACCTCCCACTTTTTTCCAGAAGCTTCTGGTGTTTTCTGGAAAGAGAGGGGGAGAGGGGAGATGTAGCCATCTGGGGTTTTCTGGGGAGCCCTGACCAATCCCCAACATGGATTGGCAGGGAGCAGGCCTCCTCAAATACCCAAGGTCAGCCCAGTCTGGAGAGTTCAGGTGGAAGAGCTGGAGATGTAGCAGGAGTTACTGAGGCCCTGAGGGAGTTCCCAGTCTTGGACCTGGAGGGTTGGGAAGTGGAATGGACCCCTTGAACAAATCGCAGGAGTCCTGACCAAGGGAGCAGGAGAGCAAAGGAGGAGTGCTACAGGAAAAGTGCTCTGTAAAGGATCCACCGATGTCGTGAGTGACACACCCTGGGAAGCTGGAAGAAGTATACCGGAGCAGGCTGGGAGGATACAGTGGACAGTATGAGAAGGTTACAGGAGCCTCTGGGTAGTGGTGCCACCGGGCAGTGTAGCAGGCCGGAGCAGCCAGGAGGGCTGTGGGGGCCTGGAAGAGGATAGGCTGAGAGCAGTAGTCCATCAAACTAGCTGGCACGCATGTACTTTGCTACACTTTGGGGACCTGCGGTCCCTGCCTGTAATAGGTGGTCCGGAGGTCCTGCTAACAGCACAGCAGGCGCTAGGAGCCACAGGGAGATCACCTGGTCATGAGGGAGAGGAGGGCGGGCATGTAGAGATGCAGTGTAGCCACACCCCCATGCCTCCACCCCCCACACCGTGCTGGCGGCTTGCGCTGGGAACGGAGCCAGGAAGCCAGGCTGGATGGCACGGCTACAGCCCCTCTCCCTACGATAGAGATCCGGGGAACCCACCGGAGCTGTAGTACACCCTCCTCCCCGCACACCTACCAAAACAGCCGATGGGACATAATCCCAGGGCGGTGAGTCAGACAGTTGCAGAGCTGGAGTGGCGGGGAATTCGAGGAGAGCTGCAGTGCCGGCGATATAGCATTCCAAGGTGGATGAAGGGGTGAGGAGGAGCCGCGTGCATATTAATGCAGGAACAGCACAGATGCCACACAGACGCCACAGTATAGATGCCACAGATGGAGAAAAGGAGACAGCTTGCCTGGGAAGTGGTAGATATAAGCAGATGAAAATGATGTATGCTCTGTATACCTCTGGTCTATAGATTCATTTTGTAAGTGATAACTGATAACTGGTACTAGAGGGGAAATTGATCGTCCACCCTCTTATGCTGTCATACTAGGAGGAATAAGATTGTTATGTACCTCTAGCCTATAGACTCACTAAGGCGGGGATAGATGGATATCAGATGGAAATTGTAAACTGTTGGGCCACTCTCTTAGGGTACTCACCTATGAGTGATAAGACTGCTGTGTACCCCGAGTTTATAGACCCACCCAGGTGGTAATAGCCTGATATCAGAGGGAAATTGAACTGCCACCTCTATATGTTACTAACTTAAGGAGTGATAAGACTGCTTGAAGTGATCAACTTCTTTGCCTAAACGCTTGGGAACAGCAAGAGCTATAAACTCGAAGCAGCGGGATAATTACCATTAAAAAAATAATAGTACTTGCTGTTTGGAGATAAGTAACCGGTAAAGCATTTAGGTAAATATACTTACCTTAGATGGGCAAAGATGAAAGGGAAAACAAATAAAAATACGACAGGGAAAGTTAATCAGACTACTTCAAGCCTGGCCTCTAGCCCAGGAAGAATACAGCGTTATATGGCCACCGAAGTGAGTATGCAAGAAAGCCCTAATCGGGGAGCGGCAGGGGGGGCCGCCTCGGCTTTAACACCTAAGCCAAAAAATGCTGGAAATACTCCCCCAGGAAACAGCAAAACCCAAAAAGTACAAAAAACTTAGGAGGGAGACCAAAAGAAAAGGAAGTGGGCCTCCAAAGGGTGAGGAGAGGGTTGAAGACACACAGGCAAGCCTCCCCCAGATTAAGGAGTTCTTTACAGAAATGTTGTCTAGAGTGGAAGCCTCCCTGAAAATTGACATTGCTGCAATTAGAACTGACATCGGTCTAGTCCTCCAAAGAGTTGAGGAAACAGAAGAAAGACTGGACTCACAGGAAAGAAAGATAGAGGAACTGAATAAACAGATGAGGGACCTGCAGAAATCAAATAGGGAGATCCTGTGCAGATTGGAAGATCAGGAAAATAGAAGCCGTAGAAAGAACCTGCGTATAAGAGGCATTCCGGAGAAATATAAAGATGATGAATTAGTGGGAGTGATGCATGGTTTGTTTAACTCCATACTGGGGAAAGAGGTACCAGAGATAGTGAAAAATGACAGAGTGCATAGGTTAAATAGGTTCTCAGCAAGGAGGGCCGATAACCCCAGAGATATAATAGCAAGACTCCATTATGTAGAAGAGAAAACACAGATTATGGAGAAATGACGGAAAATGGACAGAATCTTATACGAAGGGGAGGAAGTGCAGATCTATTCTGATCTTTCAGCAGAGACCCTGGCAAGACGTAGAACGTTAAAGCCGCTAATTGAACAACTGCGAAAATCCAGAGGGGAGGGGAAAAGGGGGGGTGCTTTGGGGAAGGGAAGGTAGGAATAGGGGAGAGAATGGGGAGAATTATCATCTCTACTCTAAGCAGCTCTCGTTCAAAGCTAAAAAGGGACAAAGGACGAACAACATAAGGAAGGGAAAGGCAGTAAAGGGAGTAGGCCTCTCGATAATTCATGACAGGGTTAAAAGTAGTGACATATAATATAAGGGGACTAAGTACCCCTGAAAAAAGGTATAAAGTAAACAAGGAGCTACAGTACCATTGGGCGCAGGTGATTTGCCTCCAGGAGGCGCATATCGCCCATACCTCCGGACATACTTTAGCGACAAATCTGTTTCCTTGTTGTTTTATGGAGATTCAACCTCAAATAGAGCAAGAGGAGTAGCCATTGGGTTCAGTAAAGATATAGGGTTTATGATAAAAGAACAATTAGCCGACCCCAAGGGAAGATTCCTGTTTATTAAAGGAGAAATTAGGAACACAAAATGTACCTTTGCAAGCATCTATTCACCAAATAAGACCCCTGAAATCTTCTTCAGGATAGTGATAAAAAAAATACAACTTAGTGGGAAGATCTAGAGAAATTAAAAAGGTACTGAAGGAGAATCAATTGATAGACGCGTGGAGAATAAAAAACCCTAAAAATAGGGATTATACATTTACTCCACTGTCCATGGGTCCTACTCTAGACTGGATTTTGTATTAATCGAACACCGGATGATATCTAATCTCATAGGGTCCAGGATTGAAGCTATGACCGTCTCCGATCATGCCCCCATGTGGATTCAATTAGAAATAGAGACGGAAGAGCGGAAAGGAAGGGTATGGAAATTAAACGAGTCGTTTAATTTCCATGCCCTTCCTTTCCGCTCTTCCGGAAAGGAAGGGCATTTTCAGGATAAAAAAATGAGGAAGGAGAGATAATACGTGATTCATTGGAGATAGCCAGAGTGTTTCAAAACTTTTATAGTAAACTTTATAATGTCCAGTTAAGAGAAGGAGGAGGGGGGTGGGAGGAAGATAGTCAGAATGATAGTATTCAGGGATATCTTAGGGGCGTGGATCTCCCAGAGATACCTAAAGAAGAGATGGGATTCCTAGATGAACCAATAACAGAGGAGGAGATAACTAAAGTAATAAAAAACATGGTTATGGGGAGAAGCCCAGGCCCGGATGGATATTCGATCCATATACTAAAAAAATACTAGTCCCTAAACTATGCAAGTATTTTAATAGATTAGCAGAGGGAGAAGAATTAAGAGAGGAGTCAACATTAGCCTATATTACCCTTATTCTGAAGGAGGGTAAAGACCCAGATTAGCCCGGAAAATATAGACCAATTTCATTAATGAATATTGATATAAAGATTTATTCAAAAATAATTGCGGAAAGAGTAAAGTGATTGCTGCCGAGCCTGATACATGAATACCAAACAGGTTTTGTGGCGGGAAGAGAAGGAAAGGATAGCTGTCTCAGAACATTATTAGTGACACAAGAAGCGAAAAGAAGAGGAACCCCAGTCGTACTCATGTCAATAGACGCAGAGAAAGTGTTTGACAGGGTTAGACTGGGGTTTCATGCTGAGAGTTCTTAGTCAGATGGGAGTGGGGGAGAGGATGATGAGCTGGATCTCGGCGCTGTATAGACATCCTACAGCTAAAATTAGAGTAAATGGTATCCTGTCAGAGAAGGTCGATCTTTTTAACGGAACTATGCAGGGGTGCCCTCTCTCGCCGATCCTGTTTATATTAGCGCTGGAACCCCTACTGGCAACGATTCGGGTAAACAAGGATATGGGGGGGGGTGAGAATCGGAGAGAGAGAGCACAAAGTGGCGGCATACGCAGATGATTTGTTACTGTACATCTCTAATCCTAGGATTATGATCCCAAACCTAGTGGAAGAATTAAATAGATATGGCAGGATATCAAACTTTAAGATGAACACAACGAAAACAGAAATATTAAACATAACTGTGCCCGAGAAAGAACAACAGGCTATCCAGTCCAAATTCTATTTTAAGTGGTGTAGTGGGGAAATGGGTTATCTGGGGATAAAATTGACCTCATCGGTAGAAACATTGTATGAGATTAACTACATCCCTAAATAATATTAGGAAACATATTAGGAAACATTTAAATTATTTAAGACAAAAGCCCTTGTCTTGGCTAGAGAAAATAAACGCATTAAAAATGTTTGTACTGCCAAGATTGACATACTTGTTCCAAATGGTCTCAATTTCAGTTCCCCAGGAATATTTTAGAAAATTAAGAACAATAACATTAAAATATATATGGGCAAACAAACACCCAAGGATATCGTACGCAACGTTGGTGAAAGGAAGAGAATCAGGAGGGGTGGCAGCCCCTGATTTTAACCACTTGCCGACCGCCGATCGGCATTTGATGGCGGCAAAGTGGCTCTGTAAGGCAAAACGCCGTCATACGACGGCGGCTGCCAGATCGCGCACATTGAGCGCGCGCGTGCCGCCGGAGGCGCGCCCGCGCGCTTACTGTGTCCAGGGAGGGCCAGGGAGCGGGTGCGGCGGAGTCGATCCCCGCTGGCCACCCGCGATGTCCCCCCAGAGTGAAGGAACGGAGGTCCGTGTAAGTAAACACGGACCTCCGTTCTGTGAGAGGGGGAAGGGCTGTGATCACAGCCTTCCTCTACATGGAAGGTGTGATCGCTTCCCTTCCCCAGCTAGGGCAGTCCCCCCACAGTTAGAACACGCCCAGGGAACACAGTTAACCCTTAGAGTGCCCCCTGCAGGTTAACCCCTTCACTGCCAATGGCATTTACACAGTAATCAGTGCATTTTTATAGCACTGATCGCTGTATAAATGCCAATGGTCCCAAAAAAAGTGTCAAAATGTTCTGACATGTCCGCTGAAATATCGCAGTACCGCTAAAAATCGCAGATCGCCGCCATTACTAGTAAAGAATAAAAAACAAAAAAACCCCAAAAATGAATTCTCATCATCCGTAAACGCGACCACTTTTGGGCAAACCAATCAATAAACGCTGATTGCGATTTTTTTAATCACAAATATGAGGAAGAATATAAATCGGCCAAAACCGATGAAAAAAAATGTTTTGTTTATTTTTTTTTGGATTTGTATTTTAGCAAAAAGTAAGAAATTTGGGTTTTTTTGCAAAATTGTCGCTCTTCTTTTGTTTATAGCGGCAATCAGAAATGAAGCAGCGGTGATCAAATACCACCAAAAGAAAGCTCTATTTGTGGGAAAAAAAGGACGCAAATTTCGTTTGGGTACAACGTCGCACGACCGCGCAATTTTCAGTTAAAGTGACGCAGTGCCGAATCGCAAAAAGGGCTCCGGTCCTAAAGCTGGAAATCCTTCCGGTCCTTAAGTGGTTAAAAAGTATTATCAAGCAGTAGTTAACGGAATGGATACATAATAAAGGAGGGAAAAGTTGGGTAGACATAGAGAAAACACTGGGGAAGGGCGACTTGGGGAAAATGGCGTGGATACCACAGAAATTTAGGGAATTAGCAGGGAGCATGAGCACTTTTACAAAAAACACATTTCAAGTGTGGGATATGATTTGTAAAAAGAATAAATGGGAATATAATGCACCTTTAATATCACTCCTAAACACAAATTATTTTAAGCCAGGGAAACAAGAGTATGTTTATTATAGAAGGTGGACAGGAGAAGAAGAGATACTGCTGCAGGATATTATGGAAGGGGATAGAATAAACACATTTGGTGAGATCACACATAAATGGGGACGAAGACCATTAGACAAATGGAGGTATATGCAGCTCAAACACTTCACACAGACAATTCCACAACCACTGAGGGGTAAAAAGAGCATGAGGGATATCGAGAGTCTATTCGGTTCACCGCTTTGCGTAAGGAAATGCACCTCAAAAATATACAAAATTTTGGTAAAGGAGGTGGAACCAAGCAGCCCACCATATCTGGGGAAATGGGAAGAAGAGCTGGGTAGTATCCAAGAAGGAGATTACAGAGGGAAGATTCTGAAGCTGTGTTGTACATCAACTAGAGATATGGCGGAAATGAGCTATAAATTAATGGCAAGATGGTATGTGACACCGCAGAGGATGAGAAGGTTGGGAACGGACGACCCCCTAAATTGTTGGAGGGGGTGCGGGGTAACAGGAACCTTCTCTCATCTGTGGTGGAATTGCCCAAAAATCAGGGCATACTAGGGATGAGATTATAGAAAACTCGTAGGATCACAGGGGAGCAAATTAAGGGGTAAGCTTGGGAATGCTTGTTTCACGCCACAGGGAAAACAGTTAAGCAGTATAAAAATAACATTGGTCCCATACCTTTTGAACGCAGCCAAAAGTTTGATCCCGAAATCCTGGAAATCACCAGAAGCCCCAGCACTGAGAGAGTGGGCAGTAAAAATAGACCAGATAGGAGCTATCTAGTAGATCTAGATAGACTAGATAGGATCTATCTAGTAGAAGACTCTCTGGACCAGTACTGGTCTATATGGACGAAATGGACTGAATTAAAAAAGACAGAAGAATTTTGGGGGATGATGGAGTTGGGAAGTAAAGAGTAAGAGGGGTAAGAAGAGAGCTAATAAATAAAAAAGAGTGAAAGAGAAGATAAATAAGAGATGAAAGGGAGGGGGGTATGGGGGTAAGGAAATTTTTGTACGGAGAGTGTTGATTGTAAATAATAAAGTTTGAGTAATATAAAAGAAGCAGGAAATGAAATAGTTACCACAATGATGTGACTAGCAAGAGACTATATGAATGCTAAGCTGAAATGTGGTCGGGGTCTCTTGAAGGTATTACTGAAGTGGGAGAAAAAAAAAACAGCACAGCAGGCTTCACCACATGCTAGCTGGGCCGGAACCAAGTATGTGCAGCAGAGAGGAATCAGGAGTAAGTGAAGCAAGTGATGTGCTGGAGAATGTATATAGAATGTCTCATTCAAGTTTGATCTACTGAGCATCCCATGACCCCCCCCTACCCCATCCAAGTTTAATCCCCTAATAAATAACAAAAAAAACAAAGCACTGCCTGTTCCGTGACTCCGGATGAAAAGAAACAGTGTGACTAAGGGCAGAGTGACAGGTGGACCACTGCATTCAGCAACCCCCAAGGGGGTAATGGCTACAAACAGTATGCATGGTAAAAAGAAAATAAAGCAAAGAAAAAGAAAAAAACAACAAAAGATTCCAACTATATATACGTACCAACAGTAATAAATACTGTTTGCTACCTGTGCATCCGCAGGAACCCTGGGCACCAAACTCAGGGGTAACCCCTACGGACGGGCATGGGAACAAACACAGGACTCCACTGGAAGAAGAGCATAGACAGCATATAATGCAAATATGCTTTAAATAGGTTTCCCTGCCACAAGGGGGATGTTACGAACCAGGTGAACATTCAAAAGGGCAAATCTTATACAAGGCTCTATATTAAAAAAAAAGGTAGAAAGTGGAAAGGTTTTATAAACAAACTTGTACGAAAGAAGGAGGATCGGCTCCCAAAAGAGACAATTACAATATAAAATTGTATAGACTCACAAAATGAATGTTCGCAAATTATCACAACCGTATCTGGTGAGGATGGCGTCCATTGAGCAAGCTGGTAAATATAGTGAGACCAGCTATAAAAAGAAAGAACGCATGACTTGCAAGTTAATCCATTACATCTGTCAAAAAATTCCCTATAAATGACAGAGCCTCATGTAAAGTAAATCCCCTAATGGATTGAGTATAAAAAGCAATTTATAATGAAGAGTGCCTACCTGTTATGTCCAATCTCCCCCAGCATGCCCCACTGTGTTTAAATCCCCCTTGTGGGGACTCCAATGCTGGTCTCCTGGCCTCAAGCCTGAACTTCAGAAGCATCGGCAGAAAAAAGTTGATCATGCACCATAACATCCCCCATGGTCAGCAGCCAAAGCAACCCACCATAGGAAAAAATCAGCAACAAGGGGCAGTGCATGGGAAAGGAGGGGCCGTAAGGCATAAGCCTGCTGAACACCTTCCCCAATCTACACAGGAATCAGACCAGTCCCATGGAAAGGAGGCAGGGTAGAAGATAAATTCATCCTATAGGCACCTAGAATGTCACAAGTAGTAAACATTAGTAGAATAACAAAATATATACATATATACAATGTGAATAGACTTATATAGGACTATAGATTCAGTCATACTGCAATATAATGTTATCATAGAAAGCAATTCATTATAAAGGCCCAACAATCTAAACTATAAACAATGAAAATGATATTGTGATTATATAGGTCAAGGTTTCTCAACCAGGGTTCCATGGAATCAACATTGTGGTGGATGTATGTCCCCTCAATGTTGTTTCCATTGTTCTTCTCAATGCATGCTGACAAGGATACCTCTGACACCTCTTCTGTAGTTCCAGCTCCTGTGGACTCATGGGGTGGTGCCAGGAGGAAAGCAGAGAGTGGGAATTGAAGAAGGTAGTGACATCTTATGGCAGTGCTGAATGCAATGCAGACTACAGAGGGAAGAAGCACAGAGCAGCATGTAGCTGGATCAGGAGGTGTAATCCTCTGTATGGCTGCAGTGATGCAGACTGGGGGGGGGAGGTCGGGATCTGAGCAGAGAGCAGGAGCATGTGGCTGGATCATCAGGTGAAACCCTCTGTATGGGTGACGCAGAATGTGGAGGGGGGAGCAGAGAGTGGGTACATATGGCTGAAACAGGAGGTGGCATTCTCTGTATGGCAGCATTGAATGCAGACTGCAGAGAGGGAGAGCATGCCGCTGGATCAGACAGAATGTTAGAGGGGTGAAATCATAATAGCTTTGTTATGCCATAACTGTACATAAAGCCATTATGATCTCACCTTCTGTCACATTCAGTCTGATGTAACCGTGTGCTCCTGCTCTCTGCACTCCCTCTCTGCTATCTGCATTCAGTGCTGCATGCAGAATGTCACCTCCTGTTACATTCAGCCACTTGCACCCACACTCTGCTCCCTCCTGCGCATTCTGCATTCACTGCTACCACACACAGAATGCCGCCTCCAGATCCAGCCACTTGCTCCCTCCCTTTGCTCCCCCTTCTCAGTCTGCATTCATTGGCTGCCATATTTGCAGACAAAATGCAACATACATTGTCTGCATGGGCTCAAAGAAAACAATTGTTCTCTATGTGACCTGTTTACACCACAATGTGAAAACATGAATTTTTTTCTGCACAGAGAACTTCATATGTGTTGCAGCTTTCTGTACAGAAAACATGTGCACATAATACCTGTATCGTGGTGTGAACAGGGCCCAAAATAAACAATTGTTTTCTCTGTGCCCTTGCAAAGACAGCTGCATAAAAGCTCATGTCTCTGCACATGTGAACAAGACCTAATTTGATGATTGAGGTTACAAGTTTTAGTTTACAAATCATTATATAGAAGTGTTTACAACCAATCAGAATGCATCATGCATTGTCTGGTGCCGGTAAAAATATTCTGTTAGGGTCCATGCAAAATGGGCATAAAAAAACTCCAGTTCTTTGCCGAATAAAGTGCTCATATAGTATGTTCTTGTACACGTGTTTAGGCACGTTTAGGTGTGTTTAGCAATTTTTTCCGCCATAAAACTCATCTTAATGCAATCCAGAAGTTTCTTTTATCTCTAAACGCTGAGCTTAAAATATGCCTCGAGATGTGCATGGAAACATAGAATAACAGCAAATCTCTATTTTCTTTGAAGACCTAACGTAATTCTACTCAAAATACCG
>BLSH010557418.1:375495-450206 GCA_018402905.1 Glandirana rugosa | reverse complement strand
ATTACTCTCGTCTTTCCCCTAGGACCTCACTCTCGTCTCTCCCCCGAGACCCCCTCTCTGCTCTCACTCAAGGATCCCCTTTCTGCTCTCATTACAGGACCCTCTCTGCTTCTATCCCAGAACCCCCTCTCTGCTCTCATCCCTGGACCCCTCTCTGCTCTCATCCCAGGGTCCCCTCTCTGCTTTCATTGCAGGACCCTCTCTGCTTCTATCCCAGGACCCCTTTCTGCTCACAATCCAGAACCCCCTCTCTGCTCTCATCCCAGGGCCCCTCTCTGCTCTTATCCCAGGGCCCCTCTCTGCTCTCATCCCAGGGCCCCTCTCTGCTCTCATCCCAGGGCCCCCTCTCTGCTGCCATCCCAGGGCCCCCTCTCCGCTCTCACCTCAGCACCCCCTCTCTTCTCTCACCCCAGGCCCTCCTCTCTGCTCTCACCCCAGGGCCCCCTCTCTGCTCTCACCCTAAGGCCCCTTCTCTGCTCTCATCCCAGGGCCCCTTCTCTGCTCTCATCCCAGGGCCCCCTCTCTGATCTCATCCCAGGGCCCCCACTCTGCTCTCATCCTAGGGCCCCCTCTCTGCTCTCTATACTCTATAGTTTACTGGGGGCTAGGATGTTTTTGATGGACCGTGCTTTCCTGAATGTGATTTGGGGGGTGGGAGGTAAGGTTAGAGCTAATCGGGGGTCTAATTTTAATAATGGATAATGTTTCCGAATGATTTTAGCAATGAGATTGTGTTTATCATTGTAGGTGGAGATGAACCTCACAGCGTTCCTTGTGGACTCATTTCCAGCTTCAGCAGGTGGTGACTTAGGCTTAGAAACGACCATGTGGGAATTTAATGCATCTTGAATCAATTCAGGGGGAAAACCTTTTTCTTTACATTTTTGGACCAGAACTTGGATGACATAATCCTCAACCTTGGAGCAATTCCTCCTCAGTCTTCTAAATTGTCCTTTAGGGATGTTTTTCTTCCAGGAATGGTGGTGGCAGCTCGCGAAATGAAGATAATAAAGAGTTGCTGCTGGTAGGTTTAGTATAATTTCAAGGAAAACCAATTCTGCAGGATCTAGAACATGTGTAAATGATAAAAACCAAATTGTTATTATTACAGTGGGCCACAAAGGAGGGGAACACATGCGGGCCTCCACTCCAAATGAGCAAAATATCGTCAATGTATCTACTGTAAAAAATTATATGCTCAGCAAATGGATTGTTAGCCCAGATGTGTCCCTCCTCCCAGTATCCCATGGTGAGATTGGCATATACAGGAGCAAAGTTGGCTCCCATAGCGGTGCCTTTCAACTGTAAATAAAATACATTAAAAAAAGTGAAATAATTATGCGTTAGACAAAATTCTATACTATTCAATAAAAACTGAGACTGTTTGGAGTTTAGATCACCATCTTTGATAAGGAAATGTTGGACAGCTGCAAGTCCCACCTCATGTGGTATTGATGTGTATAAAGATGCCACATCTAAAGACGCCCACATATACGTTCTCCCAAGGATACCTTTGAAGAATGTCAATCACATGGCTTGAGTCTCTGATATAGGAGGGGAGTTGGACAACTTTAGATTGTAGAAAATGATCAATGTAGATGGCTAGCTCACTTGTTAAACTATTGGTGCTGGCTATAATGGGATGTCCTGGAGGATTACTAAGAGCTTTATGAACTTTGGGGAGGTGATAGAAATAGGGTGTACTATAGACTGCTTGGAGTAGAAACCATTTCTCTTTTTTGTTAAGTACACCATCCTTCCAAGCTGCTTCCACCATCATTATTAATTTTGTTTGATAGTCTTTAAATGGGTCATGGGGCAGTCTAGAATAGGTGTCATTGTCTGCTAGTAAACGGAGAGCTCCTTGAACGTAGTCAGCTCTATTCTGAATAACCTCACTACCTCCCTTGCCTGCTTGTTTTATCACAATACTACTGTTAGACATTAATTGATCTAAGGCCTGACGTTCAGCCCTACTCAAGTTCGAGGTTACATGTTTTTTAGGACCATCACAAAGTTGCATGAGTTCCTTATACACTGCTTGATAGAAGGTCTCAATAAACGGTCCCTTCGACTGGGTGGGAAAAAACATGGATGGAGGTTTGAAAGTAGTGTGCATTACTTCAGGGTCTAAAAAAGGACCTGCGGTTTGGCTTTCAATGTTTCCTTCGGACCAGAGATCTTTGAGAACCTCCAAAATGTCATCATTGGTCTGAAAGGGATAATTTTCATTAGGTTCTGGGATTGTTTTTGTGATGGGATGATCTTTAGTGTAACGTCTCCTAAGATTGAGTTGACGTATGAAGGCATTCATGTCTTTAAAGAGACTAAACTTGTTGGGTCTGGTGGAAGGGGAAAAACCTAATACTTTTTGTAATAGATGGATCTCATAAGGATTCAAAGTATATGATGAAAGAATATAAATTTTGATTTTACTTTCTTTTAAATTGGGCCCATCCTCTCTTTTTTGTTGAACCTTAGTTCATCCTGCACCTCTTTGACCGCTTCTAATTTTCTTTTTTCTTTCTCTCCCTTTGGAGATGGTACTAAAAAATGCAGCTCGTCCTCATCAGTTGGAATGTCTGTGTTATTGTTAGAATTTTGGGAAGGGGGAGGGTCTTGTGCTTTTGGTCGTGCCCCCTCCTTAATATAACAATCCAAGTCTCAAGAAAGTGTACTGTATCTGTTTTGGGTAGGTATGGGGAACACAGTGAGATTTGGACCACTATTATGGTAAAAATGGTGGATGCTGGAGTGCAGTCAGTGCTAGGAGGAGGACTGTTGTGAAGGGGAGCAGATGTCACTGAAGCTGGCGATATCAATGGTTGGTCTTCCACTGAGGGGAATACTAGAGGTATTGTGGTGGTCATGACCCGCTCGATGGAATTGAGGGGTAAGGAACCAGAAATGGAACTGGAGAGAGGTACCTGGGACTGCATGTGGTTATGTGTGTGAGGTGTTGTATTGTGTCCGTTCTTATTCATTTTCTTTTTGTTGCTTTTGGTCCTATCCTGTATTGTATTGTTGTTCCTGGTTTTTGAATGGGTGTTCATAATCGGTTGAGCTGATCCCTTCTTGGGGCCAGTATTATTTGACTGATTATTTATTGTTGAATGTTTCCATTCAAAGACTCTGCCCATTTTGTAGTCCGTAATATCCCGTTCAAGTTTTTTTTTTTGATTAGCGCGTCCTCTTCTTTTTTAACGTTATTATTCAGGACTTGGAATATAGGCAAGAGGAATTGAAGGATTCTGTCAGCTGTTCCTTTTCTTGAACTTGTTGTTGGTCAAATTTTAGTTTCCTTTCCCTTTGTTTTATTAAAATATTGATCCATTTAAGTGTGCAAAATTCTGAAACTATTCTCCATTCTCTGGTAAGATCCTCGTCAAGAAAGCTACATTGCTTTTTACCCCTAGGGGTAATAGTTTACTCTAAATACTTTTGTAAAAAGTCCAAATCTCACCACTGGGTTTCCTCGTATTGTTTTGCATCCTGCAGTTGCAAAAATTTCCTCATATTGATTTCAAAGTCCTCCGTGCGAGGGGGCTTAATAGCTTGGTTGGTCGGTATATTCTTGTGTGATTCGGGCTGGGACATTTTGTATTTGTCAATATTGGCAAAGATAGATTGTAGCCTATTGGATCTGTCAGAAGCCATAGTGGGAGAGAGGGGATGAGGGGGTAGGGAGGAGGATGGGCTAGGAGGCAGTGACATGGCCAAAAAAAAAACCACACAAATAGACGAAAACAAGCACTGACAAACACCAAGACAAAACAAATATATACAGTCAGGTCCATAAATATTGGGACATTGACACAATTCTAATCTTTTTGGCTCTATACACCACCACAATGGATTTGAAATGAAATGAACAAGATGTTCTTTAACTGCAGACTTTCAGCTTTAATTTGAGTGTATTTACATCCAAATCAGGTGAACGGTGTAGGAATTACAACAGTTTGTATATGTGCCTCCCACTTTTTAAGGTACCAAAAATAAAGGGACAATTGGCTGCTCAGCTGTTCCATGGCTAGGTGTGTGTTATTTCCTCATTATCCCATTTACAAGGAGCAGATAAAAGGTCCAGAGTTCATTTCAAGTGTGCTATTTGCATTTAGAATCTGTTGCTGTCAACTCTCAATATGAGATCCAAAGAGCTGTCACTATCCGTGAAGCAAGCCATCATTAGGCTCAAAAAACAAAACAACCCCATCAGAGAGATAGAAAAAACATTAGGTGTGGCCAAATCAACTGTTTGGAACATCCTTAAAAAGAAAGAGCGCATTGGTGAGCTCAGCAACACCAAAAGACCCGGAAGACCACGGAAAACAACTGTGGTGGATGACCGAAGAATTCTTTCCCATAATGTTGTTGATCGTCCGATTAAACCAGTATTTTTTCAGGACCTTAAAGGTTTTTCCCTTGTCATAAATGTAACATCTGTGCCCTTAACTCCTTTAAGGGAAGGAGACTGAAAAGTTTCTGTTCCACTGAATGAACATTGCATCAGTTCCTTTATCACTTGCTCTACTAAGAATGTGTTATACATGTTACAGTGCAAGTGCGGTAAACAGTATGTGGGCCGCACAATTAGGGCATTACAGATATGCTTAAATGAACATGTGGGAAACATAAAAAAGGGTTTCCCAAATCATAGTGTTTCTAAGCACTATGATTTGTGTCACTATAGGGACCCTAATAACACCTTGTTTATTGCTATTGACAAGTTAAGTCCACACTGGAGAGGGTGCAATTCCAGAAGGGAGATTTCCCGTATGGAATTGAGGTGGATGTACCATCTCAAATGTTACGCCCCATTCAGCCTTAATGTTCAATGGGACGTAAACTGCTTCATTAATGATAGTTGATGAGATCTATAGGATATCAAAACATGCCTCTTTTTTGATTATATGTATTTTTTATGTGTTTTTTTCCACCTTTTTTATGTACTTTATTTGTTTTTTATTTAATATGTCATTCCATTTTTTTTGCTTTTGCAATAGGGTATCATTTTTTTTTCCTTTTTAATGTTTTAGAATAGCTTCCTTGATGGAGTACTGATTCCATTCCGGTCTCATTGGTCGGTATAGAGATAATATAAGTATTCGTGGTATAATTTGATATTAGTCCGCTAGTCCAGTTTGCTGCTCTGAGTCACTATTGAGCTCCGGGCTGTTTTATTTGTTGTATCTGATGACGTCACTTGCCCTTTCTGCTATGCCGACCAGGCGGCTGGAATGCGATCTTCTGCCCTTAGTCTCATTTGTTCTTATGAGCGTGGTGCATGTCTGTAAGCCGCGCCCCAGACGATGTCAATTGTATGACAAAACCGGTCGGGTGGACAACAAAGACGTGCTATTACCATGCTCCAACAGCCTTATATGATTCCTGGAATTTGCTGCAGCTATATGTTATGCTTTCACTTGATCATCAAAATGTGAGTGTAATCTTCTCTGGTTTTATTGATTTTGAAATAAACTTTTATTACTGGATTACGCTATGTGCCCATTCCCTTGATGTTTTTCTCGGAGGATTGCTGGACTGAGCTCAGCGCTGATTATCAGATCAAGGAGCCATATACATGGGCACCTTGGGAAAGTGATTAACTCCCTAAAAGCTGTTTTTGGCTACTCCATTAGTTTGGAAGCTATGTCATTCTGGTAAGCTGCTTCCCTTTCAACGGTGATGGATTCATGCACAGTGTATGGGAGAAATGTGGATTTTCTACCTTTCCTTCACTTGGTGTTATATTTACAGCCTGAGCTCTACTTTTTAAAGGAGTATCCCCTTCCTTGGGTCCGTGTGTATATGTAGCCACACCTTTTACAGTATCTCTCAAAAGTGAGTACACCCTATCGTCTTGATTCTGGAATAATTCTTTACTTTGTAAATGTATCCTTGATGACAAAATTGTATTCCTCTATCTATGATATTGTTACAGAACCCCTTCCCTGAATATTCGTTGTAAAAATCTTGTTCTTTTATCTAAGAAAATTTAATAACTATAAATTATAAAGAAAAAGTGAATATACCCCTCACAGTTTTGTAAATATTTTATTATATCTTTTCATGTGACAACACTGAAGAAATGAAACTTTGCTACAATGTAAATTAGTGAGTGTACAGCTTGTATAACAGTGTAAATTTGCTGTCGATAACTAAATGATCCAGATTACCTCCCTGTTATGGTATTAAAGTGGAACTTTACAAAAAAATGTTTTAAAAAATGGCCGCACAGGCAGGTGAGAGGCATCTAGTTTGATCATAATTTTTTGTCTGCTACATGTAATTAGAAAGTCCACAGATTGTCAAATATAGACATTTGCATACAGGGATGAGGGTGTACATTTAACCATTTCTGTATATACAGAGCCAAGGTAGCATTAATAAACCCAAATCCTGGTAACCAGGTACTCATCGGCTATGTACTGGTGCTCAATATTTTCGAGGGGGAGCAGCAGACCAATGCCACTCCCCCGTGGGAGATGGATGGGAAGGCAGCGATCCCCCCACGAGAGACAGAAGGAAGGCGAAGATCACCTCCCCCACGGAAGGCAGTCAGGAAGGCAGTGATCAGAGCCCTCCTTAGGAGACAGATGATGAGGATCCGGGGTAGGACTGGTGCTCCTCACTACGGGACCTTTGCTTTTCCTCCCGGTCGAAAGGAAATAGGTCCTGAGACCCAATTGGCCAGGGGTCCTAAGACTCCCTGGCCAATCGGGTCTCAGGACCCACTTTCTGATTGGTCGGGAGGAAAATCAGGAAGACAATATTAAATATTAATTCGCTACTATCACACAACTGGGTGGGCTCAGGGCACAGTGCTGTGCTCCCCGAGCCCACCCTTTTCTTAAGCCAATTAGAGTCTCAGGTTCTAATCATGTGCTTAAAAGAAAATGTAGATTAGGGGCCGGGCGCATGGATTAGGAGGTTAACGCCCCTGTGCCCCTTTAGGAGCAGTCCGCCACTGACCAAATATAGCATATCAACTCACCTCAAAGCCGTAAAATTATATATACAGTATCTCAAAAAAGCGAGTACACCCCTCACATTTTTGTAAATATTTTATTATATCTATTCATGTGACAACACTGAAGAAATTACACTTTGCTATAATGTAAAGTAGTGAGTGTACAGTTTGTATAATGGTGTAAATATGCTGTCCCCTCAAAATAACTCAACACACAGCCATGTCTAAACCGCTGGCAACAAAAGTGAGTACACCCCCTAAGTGAAAAAAGTCCAATTTGGGCCCAAAGTGTCAATATTTTGTGTGGTCACCATTATTTTCAAGCACTGCCTTAACCTTCTTGAGCATGGAGTTCACCAGAGCTACACAGGTTGCCTCTGGAGTCCTCTTCCACTCCTCCATGATGACATCACAGAGCTATTGGATGTTAGAGACCTTGCGCTGCTCCACCTTCAGTTTGATGATGCCCCACAGATACTCAATAGGGTTTAGGTCTGAAGACATGCTTGGCCAGTCCATCGCCTTTACCCTCAGCTTCTTCAGCAAGGCAGTGGTCATCTTGGAGGTGTGTTTGGGGTCGTTATCATGTTGGAATACTGCCCTGCGGCCCCTTATCCAAAGGGAGGGGATCATGCTCTGCTTCAGTATGTCACAGTACATGTTGGCATTCATTGTTCCCTCAATGAACTGTAGCTCCCCAGTGCCGGCAGCACTCATGCAGCCGCAGACGATGACACTATCACCACCATGCTTGACTGTAGGCAAGACATACTTGTTTTTGTACACCTCACCTGGTTGCTGCCACACACGTTTGACACCATCTGAACCAAATAAGTTTATCTTGGTCTCATCAGACCACAGGACATGGTTCCAGTAATACATGTCCTTAGTCCGCATGTCTTCAGCAAACTGTTTGCAGGCTTTCTTGTGCATCTTCTTTAGAAGAGGCTTCCTTCTGGGATGAAAGCCATGCAGACCAATTTGATGCAGTGTGCGGCGTATGGCCTGAGCACTGACAGGCTGACCCACCACCCCTTCAACCCATGCAGCAATGCTGGCAGCACTCATACGTCTATCTCCCAAAGACAACCTCTGGATATGACGCTGAGCACGTGCACCCAAGTTCTTTGTACGGCCATGGCAAGGCCTGTTCTGAGTGGAACCTGTCCTATTAAACCGCTGTAAGGTCTTGGCCACCATGCTGCAGTTCGGTTTCACGGTCTTGGCAATCTTCTTATAGCCTAGGCCATCTTTATGTAGAGCAACAATTTTTTTTCAGATCCTCAGAAAGTTCCTTGCCATGAGGTGCCATGTTGAACTTCCAGTGACCAGTATGAGAGAGTGAGAGCGATAACACCAAATTTAACACACCTGCTCCCCATTCACACCTGGGACCTTGTAACACTAATGAGTCACATGAAACGGGGGAGGGAAAATGGCTAATTCGGCCCAATTTGGACATTTTCACTTAGGGGTATACTCACTTTTGTTGCCAGCAGTTTAGACATTAATGGCTGTGTGTGGAGTTATTTTGAGGGAACAGCAAATGTACACTGTTATACAAGCTGTACACTCACTACTTTACATTGTAGCAAAGTGTACTTTCTTCAGTGTTGTCACATGAAAAGATAGAATAAAATATTTACAAAAATGTGAGGGGTGTACTCGCTTTTGTGAGATACTGTATATATAATTCTATGGCTTTGAGATGAGTTGATATACTATATTTGGTCAGTGGTGACCCGCTCCTAAAGGGGCACAGGGGCGCTGCCCTCCCAATCCATGCGCCCGACCCATAATCTACATTTTCTTTTATGCACATAATTAAAGCCTGAGGCTCTAATTGGCTTAAGAAAATTGTGGGCTTGGGGCACAGAGCACTGTGCCCTGAGCCCACCCAGTTGTGTGATAATAGCAAATAAATATTTAACATTGTCTTCCTGATTCTCCTCCTGACCAATCAGAAAGTGGGCCCTGAGACCCGATTGGCCAGGGAGTCTTAGGACTCCTGGCCAATTGGGTCTCAGGACCCACTTCCTGTTCGCCTGTAAGAAGAAGCAAAGGCACCGTAGCGAGGAGCAGCTGCCCTACCCCGGATCCTTGTCATCTGTCTCCTAAGGAGGCCTCTGATCGCTGCCTTCCTGTCCGCCTTCTGCAGGGGAGGTGATCCCTGCCTTCCTGTCCGTCTCTCGAGGGGGGATCATTGCCTTCCCATTCATCTCCTACACGGGGGTGGCGTTGATTTGCCACCCTCCCCCCAAAATATTGAGCACCAGCCGCTACTGTATTTGGTGCCAATGTATGGTGATAAGTGGTGTGTATATTACTCCTGATTACATAGCCCAATTTGGACATTTTCACTTAGGGGTGTACTCGCTTTTGTTTCCAGTGGCTTAGACATTAATGGCTGTGTGTTGAGTTATTTTGAGGGATCAGCAAATTTACACTGTTATATAAGCTGTACACTCACTACTTTACATTGTAGCAAAGTGTCATTTCTTCAGTGTTATCACGTGAAAAGATATAATAAAATATTTACAAAAATGTGAGGGGTGTACTCATTTTTGTGAGATACTGTGTATATATATATATATATATATATATATATATATAGAGAGTCATGTCCTCCATTGGGAGTGGCTGGTAGTTGTGGTTCACCTTCTGGCTGCCCTTAATCCCACCATATCTCACACCTCCGGAGTCACTGAACAGGCCAGCTCTGTTTTTTTTGGTTGTTTTATTTAGGGGATTAACTTGGGTGGGGAAAAGGGGTGACTGTGGGATGCCCCAAAGGATTACTTTACAGGACCAACTATATACACGACTGTATATACAACTCTACGTCCTCCAGCACTTCACTTGCAGACCGTTATTCCTCTCACGTCTCTCCAGCACTTCACTTGCAAACTGTTACTCCTGACCTGAAGGGAAATTATCAGGCTCACTTAACTCCTTTCTCTTCACCACAGCCAGCACATGGTGAGGCCTGAATTTGATCAACAGGACCTCTGGACCACCCATTACAGGACATGGTCAAGGACCCCTCAAGTGTAGCTTAGTATGTTGGTGCTAGCTGGGCCTTTGATGGACTACAACTCCCAGCCCATCTCTCTTCCAGACCACACCGGTCTGTTTTCCTCTCCATGACACTCCTTCCCCTGAGTGGCCCCTGAGACCTCCACAGACTGTCCACCATTACTCTCCCAGCCTACTCCAGCAGTTCTCCTCCAGCTCCCAGGGTCTGTCACTCACCGACTCCAGTGGATACTTTAAAGTGTCCTCAGTAGCACCTCTGCTGTTCTCCTACTCCCTTGTGCTGCTCCAGGAATCAACTCCACTCCTGGATTCACCCGAGTCTCCAGGCCTCAAGGTCACCCCCCCAGACTGGGAGCTTCCTTCCAGGTAGAGGCCTCCATAGCACCTCTGCTACATCTTCATCACTTCCACCTGATCTCTCCTCCCACCTGCTGGCAGATCACTGTATTTAAGGAGGCCTGCCCCCTGCCAATCCAGATTGGGGATTGGTCAGGGCTCCTTAGCATACACAGCGAGTGACACCTCCTCATCCATACACCCTTCCAGCACTTTCTGGAACCAGGGGAGGGGTATCCAAAGGGGTGTCCCTCCCTGCCCAGATCAAAACATTCAGGCTTGCAATTTACATCAGGCCTGACTAAATTTTGCCTCTTCTAGCAAAAAACCTCTATAAAAAACGCCTACACTTTGGGGGCGCTACACTTTGCTACAATGTAAAGTAGTGAGTGTACAGCTTGTATAACAGTGTAAATTTGCTGTCCCCTCAAAATAACTCAACACACAGCCATTCATGTCTAAACTGCTGGCAACAAAAGTGAGTACACCCCCAAGTGAAAATGTCCAGATTGGGCCCAAAGTGTCAATATTTTGTGTGGCCACCATTATTTTCCAGCCCTGCCTTAACCCTCTTGGGCATGGAGTCAACAAGAGCTTCACAGGTTGCCAGTGGAATCCTCTTCTACTCCTCCATAATGACATCATGGAGCTGGTGGATGTTAGAGACCTTGCGCTCCTCCACCTTTCATTTGAGGATACCTCACAGATGTTCTATAGAGTTTAGGTCTGGAGACATGCTTGGCCATTCCATTACCTTTACCCTCAGCTTCTTTAGCAAGACAGTGGTTGTCTTGGAGGTGTGTTTGGGGTCGTTATCCAGTTGGAATATTGCCCTGAGGCCCAGTCTCCAAAGGGAGGGAATCATGCTCTGCTTCAGTATGTCACAGTACATGTTGGTATTCATGGTTCCCTCAAGGAACTGTAGTTCCCCAGTGCCGGCAGCATTCATGCAGCCCCAGACCATGTCACTCCCACTACCATGCTTGACTGTAGGCAAGATACATTTGTCTTTGTACTCCTTACCTGGTTGCCGCCACACACGCTTGACACCATCTGAACCAAATAAGTTTATTTTTGTCTCATCAGACCACAGGACATAGTTCCAGTAATCCATGTCCTTAGTCTGCTTGTCTTCAGCAAACTGTTTGCGGGCTCCTGTGCATCACCTTTAGAGCAGGATTCCTTCTGGGATGACAGCCCTGCAGACCAATTTGATGCAGTGTGCGGTGTATGGTCTGAGCACTGACAGGCTGACCCCCACCCCTTCAACTTTTGCAGCAATGCTTTCAGCACTCATGAGTCTATTTCCCAAAGACAACCTTTGGATATGACGCCGAGCATGTGCACTCAACTTCGTTGGTCGACCATGGCGAAGCCTGTTTTGAGTGGAACTGGTCCTGTTAAACCACTGTATGATCTTGGCCACCATGCTGCAGCTCAGTTTCAGGGTCTTGGCAATCTTCTTATAGCTTAGGCCATCTTCATGTAGAACAACAATTATTTATTTCAGATCCTCAGAGAGTTCTTTGCCATGAGATGCCGTGTTGAACTTCCAGTGACCAGTATGAGAGAGTGAGGGGTGGAAGAGGGCTCCAGTGGCAACCTGTGAAGCTCTGGTGAACTTCATGCCCAAGAGGGTTAAGACAGTGCTGGAAAATAATGGTGGCCACACAAACTATTGACACTTTGGGCCCGATTTGGACATTTTCACTTAGGGGTGTACTCACTTTTGTTGCCAGCAGTTTAGACATTAATGTTTGTGTCACAATACACCAGAGATAAACAATAATGCAAAATGTACCCCTTCAACTCAATCCCTGCTCAGCGCCAGGGTATGCACTTTCCCTAAACAAAGCAGCTGCTAAAAAACAGTTAAAATCAGAAAATGACAGATACAACGTAAAGCATGAATCTGTAGCAGCGCTCTTGTAAATGTCCCCACAGTTCAATTGATAGTGTGATCCTCAGAGTTGGATAACTGTCTAACACACAGTGCACCTTTCACCATCACACGAACACCACGTGGAGAGATGACGGCCCCCCTATGGGGTACACGCTCACCAGATGAAGATAAATAATGGGCTCCAAAAATCAACAGATTCTGTGTTTAGATTCTGGATATTACATGGTTGTAATGCACTCCATTCAAATGGTCCGCTCCTTCAGAGAGATCACTCTATCCACTTCTCCTCATTCATATAGAGCAAATGAGAAAGGCAAAGTGTACATAGCGTAAAACCATTCACCTTTATTAAGCCCCAAAAGGCTAAAACCCATTAGAAATACACTCACAATCTCATTGTAAAATAAAGCACAATGTGATCATAAAAAGTCACCGCTTCCTGGAGTGAGCGTCCTGAGTCTGACACTGGGACCAGCCCGATCGTTCACACGTCTCCTCCTCTCCACCGGCAAGCAGGTGAATAGTCACTGTCAATACGTCGCTAGGCCACCGCTCTGACGCGTTTCGTCATTTCCGACTTCAACAGAGGGTGTGGCCTAGCAACGCAACGTATCCAGCTTATATGCACAAACATCTCAGCATGTGCCGCCCCTATGCTTACCAGTCTCCAGGCAACCGGACCAGCCCACATGTCTACCAAGCGAGCTCATCTGATCATGCATGTCCAAACAAAAGCCACTAGGTGGCTTTCCCATACAAAGCCGGATATTACTCGGTAAAGCTTAATTTTACTCCCTGAATTACTCCAGGGAAGCAAACGTGTGCATTACATCTATGTAATATCCAGAATCTAGACACAGAGTCTGTTGATTTTTGGAGCCCATTATTTATCTTCATCTGGTGATCGTGTACCCCATAGGGGGGCCGTCATCTCTCCACGTGGTGTTCGTGTGATGGTGAAAGGTGCACTGTGTGTTAGACAGTTATCCAACTCTGAGGATCACACTATCAATTGAACTGTGGGGACATTTACAAGAGTGCTGCTACAGATTCATGCTTTATGTTGTATCTGTCATTTTCTGATTAATGGTTGTGTGTTGAGATATTTTGAGGGGACAGCAAATTTACACTTTTAAACAAGCTGTACACTCACTATTTTACATTGTAGCAAAGTGTAATTTCTTCAGTGTCGTCACATGAAAAGATATAATAAAATCTTTACAAAAATGTGAGGGGTGTACTCACTTTTGTGAGATACTGTATATATATATATATATATATATATATATATATATATACACATATATTATACATACTGTATATCCTTTCTGTAATTCCGTAATATATAAAATCACACTGTATCACCTAAGTAAAGTGTTTTTTTTTTTATGCTGCATCCTTATTTTTTTTGTTTGAGGGATGTATGTCCACATCAAAACACAAGGGCAGATAAACGTATGTAATCCTATAAATTCTTATTTAGTTTAAGTCCTATGGAAATATCATTGTCATCCCTTTGTTGTGCATCAAAATGTATACAACCTGTGAGATGTATCCCTGGCATACGGAACCGAAATGCCAAGCCATGCAAAGTACTGACATGCCACTTTCCTGATCAAGACTTTCTCTGAGCAGTGCATCCCACAATACCCACATTCTTCTATTTATCCCTTTTTGGGAGACAAAGACTAATAACATTATTTAATTTGGTACAACCTGTAAGTAATATGTAGATATCGACACAATATTTTTTTTTACTATTTTGTTATATACTTTTATGCAAAGTGTACAGTATGAGTTTATTTGATGGTTTATTGCTTATATTTACTTATTATGCTCTGTGTTATCTATTGTAGACGTGCACAAAGACATTTGACTACTATTATGTGGGAGCTACTGGTGCACTTTGCCCTTGCTGTATAACACAGATAGGTGTCTTTTTGCACGTTTTGGGAGTGCCCAGCTATCTTTTCCTATTGGTCGGTAGTGTTTGCAGAAATGAATACTAGGCTACAATTATCCCTGGTGGTATCCCCAGACCTGGCTTTGCTGGGGGTACATGAGGATACCCAGCGATCTCACCACTCTAAATTATTGATTTATTACCTCCTGTTCTACGATAAGAAAGGGATTCTCTTGAAATGGATGTCCACATTCCCGTCCACCCTTGCATCCTGGGAGGCACTGATAGATGCAGCCCCTCCTATGTATAAGATAACATACATGAATAGAGGCTGTAGATGGAAGTATGACAAGGTATGGGCCTCCTGGACTTCCTCTTAATGATTTTGGTGGTGTTAGAGCAGGGACTGTTTTTGCCTTTCCGTTCTTTTGTTTTGTTTTGCTCTCCCATCATTTATTAATGTCCATGTGCAGTTCCACCCGGAGTTGTTCATATGATTCAAATATTCTTATATCTGTGATGCTGTATATATCTGATCAATGTACCCACTGTTAAATAATCTGCTTTGTCATTGTGACACTCTACATACTTGTCATATCCTGTGGAATCTCAATAAAGCACCTTTGCAGGTGTCACCAGTTCAGAAGGAAATGGGAATCTGTGTCAGTGGCAGTGACAAATAAGGGGGATTTTTACTGTAGGTATAATTTTCTTCTCACTTCCTGTCAAGTCTCTGAGAAATATCTCCAACGGGGATATGGACAGCAGTAAAATCAGAGGCTCTGGACCTTCCACTTTCTATCCAAATGTAAAAAAAATAAAATAATACGTTGTCCTCTTTAGATCTTTCTACTTTCAGTGTTGCCTAGGGACTCCATTGTACACAGGTGACTATTTCCCTTGTGTAATATAATTTTCTTTTCATTCTTCTTAATACAAAAAAACAAAACAAAATACAGGATAACAGTTATGTGAGTGCACCCCCTCTTTCTAAAAGCGAGCGTTTTGCTACTAATAGGAGATCGTCATCCTCAACAAAAAGTGGATACTAGTTTTGCAATTAGACATTCATCTCTTATCTGCTATTTTTAACAAGACTGCTTAGTAAATTAAACCTGAGTGTGAGGGGCAAGGAATGCCATTGAGTGTCAATATGCATTAGCAGTATATTTTTCTTATTATTAAAAAAGACACCCCTGTAACATAATGCTATAATAACACATGGCATACAATTAAATGTTTTCTGTGTCTCATTTTACAGATCACATGCAAACATCATTTTAATCATAATTTCAAAGATTTCAAGTAGATCTGTCCGGTTGAGTTTATTATATCTATAGGGAACAAATATTGAGTGTGACAGAGTAACACCAGCACCACATCCCTGTGGAATCAGTGAATATGGAAGAAGAGAAATTGGGACTTTGTAGGTGCTGGTTTAACCCCTTCCCTGAAGAACTACACAATAATAAATTAAAACAAGCACTTTATTACATTACATAGACTTATGCATGGTGCGGACTCAACTAATAAAACAGTGGCCCACCCATGTATACAGACAAAAAATAACATTAAAACAGTGACACTGTATACAGTCCATGATGCAGATGTAAATAGAATACCAAATACTCCTGGCTAGATAGCAAAAAGCAGATGGAATAAATCGCCAGGGTGGTATATAGATCCCAACAATAGCACAGTGATCCAAGATGTTCCGATGCGTTTCGCTCGACTATTTGGGCTTCTTCAGGGACTTGGATCGCATTGCAGTCACTGTTACTCAGAGTACTAAGATGTCAAAATAGTACATCAATGGCAAGACGGATGGTATCCTAGAGGAGGTTTATGGGAGGTTAATTTGCGTAAATCAGTCACAGATGTTGCCACTAGGAATCATTTAAAAGGTGCCACAGATATCTAGGTATCGTCCACCTGGATCAATGGGCATATATAGAGAACTAAAGCCTACGGTCCCGACTTATATGAACAGGATCCATAGCATCTCTCACATGTCAAGCAAAGGATCTTCCCATAAAGTGGTCCCTGTGAGGAACATCCGGAGTAAGAAGGAATCCTTTCTAGGCGTCCATCTCCCACGCCCGCCTCGAGGCTATGTAATGTAATAAAGTGCTTGTTTTAATTTATTATTGTGTAGTTCTTCAGGGAAGGGGTTAAACCAGCACCTACAAAGTCCCAATTTCTCTTCTTCCATATTCATTTATTATATCTATACTTTTATTCAGAATATTATGACTATTAAAATGCATCTGTGAAGTTTGTTTGAGTAGAAAATTAAAGGTTTCATGACACATTCACAAAGAAATAATTTTCCTTCTATCCAAACCCAATCTACCTGTAAAAAATTTTAATGAACACACTTCACTGCAAAAAACATGAAACAAAGCAGTGGAAGGAGACACATATTCTTCTTCTAACAACTAGACCTCCTGGTGCCAACATGGCAGCATACATGTGGCCCTGCCTACTTCCACCCACAGGAACAGTGCATAGCTATAAAAAGTTAATGCCCACACAACAGCCCAATCCTTTTTTTGTCCTCACAGAAATAACAGCCAGTGTGAAGAGAAGAAACTCTTACCTGCCAGGTTTGGTGGTTTCCTCACAGGTTCAGCCTCTCCTGTAGCACAGTTCCTAACCTCGGGATGCTAAAGGCTCTGATAAGGCAGGAAACCTACTTTGTGGATCTTTTGACATGAAACATTGGGTGCTAAGTAGCCCTTTCATACAGCAGTGCAGCCTGTGCTATTTCCTGAGAAGTTCTCTCTTTATCTGAAGCCTGCCTCCCAAGCAGTGAGCGGGTTCATGGAACTGTGACAACGTAATTTATTCGTCAATGCCTTCATAAATTGTGTGTTACATTTCTCAGATGGACACCAACTGCACTGTTTTCCAGTGTGCATTCTATTGGCCATTATGGAAGGAAAAGCTAAATGTCTACATTCAAGGGAATAATGCATAATGCTGAGTAGGTGAAGTGGATAGATCTCACAGGGGGAACACCTTGGGTGCCTGGGTGCCATCTTTGAAATGGGTGAAAACATTGCCCAGATTTGGAGGCAGGCAGAAGAGAGGAGGACAATAGTTTAACCTCTTAACAACTGCTCCATAGCCAATTGACGACTACAGGGCGGTTTCTTAACTCTGGGAGGACGTACAGTGACATCCTCGCATGATCGCGCATCCCACGATCCCCCCCGGTGGGTCACGGATCGCGGTAAAGGGCCAATGGCATTGGCCCTTTACCACGTGTTCGCTCCATCCAATGATGGATCGATCAGAATGTAAACAATCCAGGTTCAGCCAGGGTTCATCTCTCTCCTCTCCTCACACCGCTGCAGTGTATGAGGAGAGGGGAGAGATCGAGCCTTGTGAAGTAAGTCCATCACTATTTTAGAGTGCCAAGCCATGCCCAGAAGTGGCCAGCCATGCACAGCAGTGCTCAACAGTGCCACATCTGTGTTGCTACTGAGCAATCTGTGCCACCAATGCCACTACAGAGCCACATGAGTGCCACCTGTGCCACTACAGAGCCACATCAATGCCACTACAGTGCCATATCAGTGCCACCAGTGCCACATCAGTGCCCTACAGTGTCATCAGTGCTTCTACAGAGCCACATCACTGCCACCAGTGCCCCTACAGTGCCCATCAGAGCCACCTGTGCCCATCAGTGCCACATGTGCCCCTCAGTGCCACTACAGTGCTAATCTGTGCCATCTGTGCCACTATAGTGCCCATCAGTGCCACCAGTGACACTACAGTGCCACCAGTGCCCATCAGTGCTGCCTGTGCCCATTGGTACCACTTGTGCCCAACGGTGCCAACTGTGCTGACCTGTGCCACTACATCACTCATTTGTGCCATCAGTGTTATTACAGTGCTCATCTGTGCAATCAGTGCCACTACAGTGCCAATCAGTGCCACCAGTGCCCATTGGTGCCACCTGTGCTCATCAGTGCCACTACAGTGGTCATCAGTGCCACAACAGTGATCATCTGTGCCATCAGTGCCACTACAGTGCCCATCAGTGCCACCAGCACTGCCTGTGCCCATCAGTGCCACCTGTGCCCATCGGTGCCCCCTGTGCCCATCAGTGCCACTACAGTGCTTATCTGTGCCATCAGTGCCACTACAGTGCTCATCTGAGCCATCAGTGTCACTACAGTGCAAAATAGTGCACATCAGTGCCCATAAGTGAGTGCTCATCAGTGCCATCTAATCAGTTCAGCCACAGTGCATTAGTGCACCCTCATCAGTGCACATTAGTGCAGCCTCATCAGTGCACATTAGTGCAAGCTCATCAGTGCACATCAGTGCACCCTCATTATCACTCAGCAGTGCACCCTCATCAGTGCACATAAGTGCACCCTCATCAGCCCCCGGCAGTGCAACCTCATCAGTGCACATAAGTGCACCCTCATCAGCACCCAGAAGTGCACCCTTACCAGTGCCTATAACTGCACCCTCATCAGCGCACATCAGTGCATCCTCATAAGTACCCAGCAGTGCACCATCATCAGCTCCAAGCAGTACACCCTCATCAGCACCCAGCAGTGCATCCACATCTGTTCTAGTGCCCCTATCCACCACATTCACCAGTATGGCAAAAAAAATTCTCTACCGAGGAGGCATACCAGCTCCTTAGCCTGAGTCTGCGTCCAATTCCGATTCTGCATATGAGCCCGTTTCAAGCAGTGGCCCTTCTACAGAATCAGATGAAAAGGAAAGTGTGCCCATGAAAAGAATGTGTTCTGGTGAGGAGCAGCAGGCTACAGCTGTAGTATCAACCAGCAGCGCAGTGCCATCCACCTCTTGAGCAGCGCCATCCACCTCTAGAGCAGTGCCATCCACCTCTAGAGCAGTGCCATCCATGAGAGCACTGGCACTAGCACTGGCACTAGTAGGGTGTTATCTCAGCCCCAAAGGGCCCATGCCAGCCTTCCTTATGCCATTCAGAACCCCCTGTAGCTTCCCTCTAATTCAGGAGCAGCAAACCTCCCTCATTTTCCCACCCAGCCAGGTGTCCAGGTGAACACCGAAGATTTTGCCCTGACTGATTTTTTAAATGTAATTTTTTTACCGAGGACTTCCTATGATCCATCGTGGCACAGTGCAACCTCTATGCATAGCAGTTTATTGCAAGCAACCCGAATTCAAGCTACTGTGGAGGAATTTAAATTTTTTTAGGCCTGACTTTTAATATGGGACTCACAAAAAAAACTATTTATACACCTATTGGTCCACCAAACCCATCCACCACATGACAATCTTTTCCTTTTGCCAAGGTCCAGATACCTTATGATTCTCCCGTTCCTCCACTACAATGACAACTCTCAGTGCCCTCCCAGAAATTACCCATCTTATGACAAACTATTTAAAATTTGCCCCCTTCTAAACTATTTCTCAGAAAAATTCACCCAGTTATATACCCCAAAGCAAAACATATCCATTGACGAGTCACTTCTCAGGCAGGCTGGCCTTAAACAGTTTATACCCAGCAAAAGGGCCCGATATGGGGTTAAACTGTACAAGCTTTGTGACCAAGCCATGGGCTACATTTATGCCTTCTTGGTATATGAAGGGAAGGATACCCAGTTGCATCCTCGTGAATGCCCAGAGTACATTGGAGCCAGCGGAAAAGTTGTCTGGGAGCTCATTTATCCACTTCTTGGGAAGGGTTACCATCTTTCTGTGGATACTCAAGCTTGCCCCTCTTCCGCAATCTTTACAGCAAGAAGACTCCAGCATGTGGTACAGTCAGAACCAATAGAAAGGGTTTCCCGCAAAGGCTCGTCAATGAAAGGCTAAGAAAAGGGGAGACAGCGTCTTTGCGGAACGACAAGCTATTGGCTGTCAAGTGGAGGGGCAGACGAAATGTACACATGCTATCAACAATTCATGATGACACAAATGTGGAAATCCACAGAAGAAATGGCCCAATCCAGAAACCTGCTTGTGTCCACGACTATAATCTGTTAATGGGGGGGAGTGGACTTCAATGATCAGATGATAGAACCCTATCTTCCCACAAGAAAATCCCAGCATTGGTACAAAAAACTATCTATTTATTTTTTCACTTTGGCCATGTACAACTCTTTTATCATCTACCAAAAATCTACAGAATACCCTGTGTCCTATCTTTACTACCAAGAAGAAGTCATGACCGCCATATTGTACCCTGAAGGCCCACCAGAAAATATTAGATCTGATGCAGTGGGCATGAATGCCACCTGAGAATCTCCCCCCCTGTGAAACAGGCTAAAGATGCCAGAAGAGATGCCGAGTGTGCACCAGAGCAGGAGTTAGAAGAGACACAGCGTATTTTTGTTCCCAATGCCCTTCCCAACCAGGACTCTGTATAGGTGACTGTTTCTGCCATTACCATACTTCTCTACATTATTAGTGAAGTATGGTAAACATACTTGTCATTTATCTCCACACCCCTTATGCCCCACTGCCTTCCTTGGAACTGACCCTGGCCTGCTATACGACCACGCTTCTGCCTCACGATAAAAATACCTCTGACTGCTCCGGAACTGACCCTGGTCTGTTATACAACCACGCTTCTGCCTAACGCTAAATATACCTCTGCCTGCTCTGGAACTGACCTTGGCCTGTTATATGACCACGCTTCTGCCTAATGCTAAACTGTACCTACCTCTGCCTGCTCTGGAACTGACCCTGGACTGTTTGACCATGTTTTTTCCTACCTCTTGGACTGATCTTTTACCCTGGAGTAGTGGGATTCATAACACGGGGTGGCACATATGTGAGGGGCTCCAGAATTGTTTTTCTGGATGAAGAAAACTTTTTTAGGTTTCTCATTCCCGGATTAGGGTCTGGAGACTCAGAGGCTTCAAAGAGATTTGGGTGGGAGAAGCCTCTATCCCTCTCCCCATTCTTTCCTGGCCTGCTACCTGTACTATGGACCATGTTTCTGTCTACTACCAGGACCAATATTTTGGCACTGCTGGCAATATCTCTACCTGCACTGATCCTGGACTGTATATGGACAGTATCCCTGCCTGTACTGACAATGGACAATATTCCTGCCTGCTGCCTGGACAATTCCGTTTGCAGTCGCTGACCAGGTCCCTGCCTGCTGCCTGGATCAGTGCTCTCCTCCTGTGGACAAATACACTACTAAAAGCACAGGTAATCTTCTGTTTACCCTTTTGCTCAGCAGAATGTATTTTGGGGTGTAATTCTTGGGATGTACATGCTATGTGTTAGAAATATGAAGGGCCTTCAAAAAATGTGATAGGTTGTCAGGAAATTAGATGCGTAATTTAGGGATGGTGCTCCTTGGATGCTGTGCCTCTATATGTGGTCAGGCTGTGTAAAAGTCTCACACATGTAGTATCGCCATACTCAGGAGGAGCAGCAGAATGTATTTTGGGGTGTCATTTTTGCTATCTACATGCTGTGTGTTGGAAATATCTTATAAATGGACAACTTTGTGTAAAAAAAAATGTTTTCATTTTTTTCCACATTTTCCTAAAATTTCTAGAAAAAAGAACCATTCAAAAGGCTCATTATGCCTCATAGATTATATGTTGGGGTGTTTGTTTTTCAAAATGGGGTCATTTTGTGGGTGTTTGCATTGTCCTGGTGCTCCAAGGCCTTCAAAATTGCAATAGGTGGTTGAGAAATGAGATGCGTAATTTATGCTCCTAGAACACCTGAAGGTGCTACTTCAATGTTGAGCCTCTGTATGTGGCCAGGCTGTGTAAAATTCTCATACATGTGGTATCGCCACACTTATGAGGAGTAGCAGAATATATTTTGGGGTGTCATTTATGCTATGTACACGCTGTGTGTTGGAAATATCTTAGAAATGGACAACTTTTTTTTCCACATTTTCCAAAAACTTCTGGAAAAAAATGAACTGTTCAAAAGAATCATTATGCCTCATAGATTATTTGTTGGGGTGTTTGCTTTCCAAAATGGGGTCATTTTGTGGGCGTTTCCATTGTCCTGGTGCTCCAGGGCCTTCAAAATGTGATAGGCTGTCAGGACATTAGATGTGTAATTTATGCTTCCAAAATGCCTGATGGTGCTACTTGTTATTGGGCCTCTGTATGTGGCCAGGCTGTGTAAAAGTCTCACACATGTGGTATCGCCATACTCAGGAGAAGTAGCAGAATGTATTTGGGGGTGTCATTTTTGCTATGTACATGCTGTGTTGGAAATATATTTTAAATCAACAACTTTGTGTAAAAAAAAAATGCGTTTTCATTTTTTTTCCACATTTCCCAAAAACTTCTGGAAAAAAATGAACCTTTCAAAAGACTCATTATGCCTCATAGATTATTCATTGGGGTGTTTGCTTTACAAAACTGCGTGATTTTGGGTTTTATTTCCATTGTCCTGGTGCTCCAGGGCCTTCAAAAGTGTAATAGGTGGTTGAGAAATGAGATGTGTAATTTATGCTCCTAGAACGCCTGAAGGTGCTACTAAAATGTTGGGCCTTTGTATGTGGCCAGGCTGTGTAAAAACCTCACACATGTGGTATAGTCATACTCAGGAGGAGTAGCAGAATGTATTTTGGGGTGTCATTTTTGCTATGTACACGCTGTGTGTTGGAAATATCTTATAAATGGACAACTTTGTGTAAAAAAAAATCTGTTTTCATTTTTTCCACATTTTGCAAAAACTTCTGGAAAAAAATGAACCCTTCCAATAACTCATTATGCTTCATAGATTATTCATTGGTGTGTTTTCTTTCCAAAATTGGGTCATTTTGTGGGCATTTCCATTTTCCTGGTGCTCCAGTGCTTTCAAAATTGTGATAGGTTGTCAGGACATTAGATGTGTAATTTATGCTTCTAGAACGCTTGACGGTGCTACTTGGATGTTGGGCCTCTGTATGTGGCCAGGCTGTGTAAAAGTCTCACACATGTGGTATTGCCATACTCAGGAGGAGTAGCAGAATGTAATTTGGTGTGTAAGTTGTGGTATGCACATGCCATGTGTGAGAAATAACCTGGTAATATGACAATTTTGTGAAAAAAAATCTTCATTTTGCAAAGAATTGTGCGAAAAAATGACAACTTCAAAAAACGAACAATGCCTCTTGCTAAGTACCTTGCAATGTCTACTTTCCAAAAAGGGGTCATTTGGGGGGTATTTGTACTTTCCTGGCTTGTTATGGCCCGTACATACGATCCGAAAATCGGACGAAAAATCCCGCTTTCAAATCGATCGTACGATAACTGGATCGTTAGTATAGAGCTTTCGAGAGCCAATCGTGACAGTTCATCCGATGTTATTCGATCAGACAAACATGAAAAATTTTCTCGAACAATAGCAGATCGGACGATTTTCGCTTAATCGGTACAGTTGTCGTCCGAAAATACAATACAAATACACTACAACACAACTACTCCACATTTATGGCAATTATTTGGATGATGACACCCCCCATCCCTATGTATTATCTGTAATGGCTCAACCTTATGACTACAACACATGACATCACTTCCGATTTTTTATTCTGTCCTACGAGAATTTTCGTGACTATAATACACGCTTCCGATTCAATCTGAGATTAGCATGCAAAAAAAAAAATGGACAATCTGTTGTCCAATTTTCGGAATGTGTGTACAGGCCATTAGTGTCTCAAGAAATTAGATAGGCCTTCAATATATCAGGTGTGATCAGGTGTGATCAATTTTCAGTGATTGGCACCATAGCTTGTAGACTTTCACACAGACCAAATAATATCCACTAATTTGGGTTACTTTTACCAAAGCTATGTAGCAGTATAAATTTTGGTCAACATTTATGAAGAAAAATTACTAATTTGCAAAATGTTATTACAGAAACAAAGAAAATGTTTTTTTTTTTACAAAATTTTTTCATTTATAGAGCGAAAAATAACCCAATACTGATTAAGTACCACCAAAAGAAAGCTCTATACAGTTGTGCAGAATTTAGGATTTCTTGGCCATTTTTCAGAGAATATGAAAATGAGAGCACAAAAACATTTCTTTCACTTATGGTTAGTGTTTGGCTGAAGCCATTTATTATCAATCAACTGTGTTTACTCTTTTTAAATCGTAATGACAACAGAAACTACCCAAATGACCCTGATCAAAAGTTTACATACCCCAGTGCTTAATACCGTGCATTGCCCCCTTTAACATCAATGACAGCTTGAAGTCTTTTGTAGTATTTGTGGATGAGGCTCTTTATCTTCTCAGATGGTAAAGCTGCCCATTACTCTTTGCAAAAAGCCTCCATTTCCTGGAAATTCTTGGGATGTCTTGCATGAACTGCACATTTGAGACCTCCCCAGAGTGGCTCAATTATATTGAGGTCAGGAGACTGGGATGGCCACTCCAGAACCTTCACTTTATTATGCTGTAGCCAATGACAGGTTGACTTGGCCTTGTGTTTTGATTCATTGTCATGTTGAAATGTACGACCCATGCGCAACTTCCTGGCTGATGAATGCAAATGTTTCTCCAGTATTTTTTGATATCATACTGCATTCATCTTAACCATCAATTTTGACCACATTTCCTGTGCCTTTGTAGCTCACACATCCCCAAAACATCAGCGATCCACCTCCGTGTTTCACAGGCCTTGTTGACTCCTCTCCAAATGTAAGGTTTATGGTTGTGGCCAAAATGCTCCATTTTGGTCTCATTACTCCAGATGACTTTGTGCCAGAAGGTTTTGAGGCTCGTCTCTGTGCTGTTTAGTGTATTGTAAGCTGGATACTTTGTGGCATTTGCATAGTAATGGCTTTCTTTTGGCAACTTGACCATGCAGCCCATCTTTCTTCTAGTGCCTCCTTATTGTGCATCTTAAAACAGCCACACCACATGTTTTCAGAGAGTCCTGAAATTATCTGTGAGTTTTTCTTTGCATCCTGAACAATTTTCCTGGCAGTTGTGGCTGAAATTTTAGTTGGTCTACCGGACCGCGGTTTGATTTCAACAGAACCCCTCATTTTCCACTTCTTGATTAGAGTTTTAACACTGCTGATTGGTTCAATTCTTTGGATATCTTTTTATGTTCCCTTTCCTGTTTTATACAGTTCAACTACCTTTTCCCGCAGATCCTTTGACATTTATTTTGCTTTCCTCTTGACTTAGAATCCAGAAATGGCAGTGCAGCACTGGATGAAATCACCAGGGTATGTAAACTTTTTGATCAGGGTTGTTTGGGTAGTTTCTGTTGTCATTATGATTTTAAAAGAGTAAACACAGTTGATAATAAATGGCTTCAGCCAAACACTAACCATGAGTGAAAGAAATGTTTTGTGCTCTCATTCACATTTTCTGAAAAATGGCCAAGAAATCATAAATTCTGCCAGAGTATGTAAACGTATGAGCACAACTGTATGTGTGAAAAAAGGGACAAAAATTTTGTTTGGGTACAGAGTTGCATGACAGAGTAATTGTCATTCAAAATGTGAGAGCACTGAAAGCTGAAAATTGGTCTGGATGTTAATGGGGTTTAAGTTCCCAGTGGTCAAGTGGTTAAAGAGCCAGCAGCTTACAGATAGGGTATCCATGGGCTATTATTACATGCCAGTATGCCCATAGCTGCACACCCCACATCAAGGGCCATTTCCTATTTTATCTTTCAGATAGATATTCTATTACTCATGTCTCTGTGCTGCGTTATTATTATTATACTTGACTAAATGTCAGTATTGCAACTGCACTGCACTATGAGCTCACTGCATAACAAATATCCACAGGTTTCTTATGGGTAAGGGTCATCAGACAGGTAGGTATTTTGCTACTAAAAGAGTGCATTGAAGTGTTAACAGGCCTATCTCTCTGCAAAGGAGCCCAGCCTGTCCTACTGATAAGGATATACTGTGAGAGAAGTGTCAGAAGTCCAATCCAAGATAAAGAATATCATCCTCCAGGCTGCAAACCTCAGTACCCTAGCCTGAAAAATGGGTCAGGACTGCCCGAAAGAGAAAGACAGAATCTATCCTGTCCCTATGCTTGGCTAAAAACAATTGGGAACCCTGGGTAAAGCTTCCTTTACAAGATGAACAGGGGGTTATACAAACAGGTGCCTCCACATCTGCTACTGGGAGTGCTGGCAGGGGATGAAGCCCGTCCTGGCTCCTGTAATGGCTCAAAGGGAAGAAGGGGTGTTGTCTGATGCCACACGTCCTAGGAATCCTAGTAAGGTGAATAGAGTGGTAACCTCAGCCTGAACCCCGACCAGGCCACTCCCTCAATGCATTTCACTCTGCCCCCCAGGAGCTTAGTCATCGGGATAGAGATCACATGCATATGGGGAGTATATAAGCATCATCGGTGGTCACTTAATTGTTGTATAAGGGTAGTAGGTGTATATAGTTACTCATGATAGCTGTATGTTTAACCAGTTGCTGACCGCCCGCCGTGGATTGACGGCGGCAACATGGCTCGATATCGCCCTCACCTGACTGCGGCTGCGAGATCGCGGATCGTGAGCGTGTGCACCGCCGTAGGTGCGCTCGCACGCTCACTGTGTAGAGGGGGAGCCAGGGAGCGGGTAGGGCGGACTCGATGTGACAGAACGGGGATCCATGAGTTTAAACAACGGATCTCTGTTCTGACAGGGGAGAAGGACTGTGATTGCATGCTTCCTGTATATGGGAGCAGCGATCACTCTCCTCCCCCACTCAACCCGGCCCCCATACAGTTAGAAACACCTCCCAGGGAACACAGTTAACGGTTTGATCGCCCCCTAGTGTTAACCCCTTCCCTGCCAGTGACATTTACACAGTAATCAATGCATTTTCATAGCACTGATCGCTGTATAAATGCCAATGGTCCCAAAAAAGTGTCAAAAGTGTCCGACATGTCCGCCACAATGTCACAGTACAGCTAAAATTCGTCGCCATTACTAGTAAAAAATAAAAAAAAATTAAAACCCCATAAATGAATTCTCATCGTTCATAAATGCGGCAACTTGCGTAAACCAATCAATGTATGCCGATTGCAATTTTTTTTACCAAAAACATGAGGAAGTATATATATCAGCCAAAACTGATGAATAAATTTGTTTTTGTATATTTTTTTTGGATATGTATTTTAGCAAAAAGCAAGAAATATTGGGTTTTTTCAAAATTGTCGCACTTTATTTGTTTATAGCGGTGATCAGAAGTGACGCAGAGGTGATCAAATACCACCAAAAGAAAGCTCTATTTGTGGGAAAAAAGGACGCCAATTTAGTTTGGGTACAACGTCACACGATCATGCAATTGTCAGTTAAAGCGACGCGGTGCCGAATCACCAAAAGTGCTCTGGTCATAAAGGGGGAAATCCTTCTGGTGCTGAAGTGGTTAAAAAGATATAGATCAATGAGCATGATGAAAGCAAATATGCTAGCCCCTGTATAATAAAATTAAAGAAGCGCTTGAGGTTTTATACTCCATATGGTTAAAAAGACAAAATCTTTATTAATGAATTGATTAAAAAAGAAGAGGTTTGTAGTGGTATATGTGGTTGAAGATTCAATCATAAAAGGTTTTTTATCTTTCTTGTGTTACAAGAAATGTGTCTTCCCTAGAAACTCCAAAAGACACTCTAGATTGCTTGGGAATAGGTTGCAGTTACTATTGTTGTAGTGGTTAGACATTCTATCCTTGAGTCTGTGTGAGTGTCTAATGGAGTTGAGTGGCAAAGAAGGAGACTGTGCCATGACTCAAATCTCAGATCAAAAGCTGACCTGTTTGACAAAAACAAATCTGTTAAATTGAAAGGTTCAACATAATATTAATGACACAGAGAAGTGACAGAGTAGGAATGGAACTGAGAGTCGAGATACTCACAAGAGAAACAAGAGAAATATATATATATATATATATATATATATATATATATATATATATATATATATATAGACAACAGTGGAGAACCAGATAGCTCCTGGAACTGATTATAGCTGTGTCCATGGCTTTGTCCATTATATATATATATATATATATATATATATATATATATCTTGTGATTAACTCCACTTTCAGTTCCATTCCTACTCTGCCACTTCTTAGTGTCATTAATATTATTTTGACCCTTTCAGTTTTACAGATCTGCTTTTGTCAAACAGGTCAGCTTTTGATCTGAGATTTGAGTCATGGCGCAGTCTCATTCCTCGCCACTCAACTCCATTAGACACTCACACATACTCAAGGATAGAATGTCTAACGACTATTACAATGGTAACTGCAACCTATTCCAGAGCAATCTAGAATGTCTTTGGACTTACTAGGGAAGAAACATTTCTTGTAACACAAGAAAGATGAAAAACCTTTTGTGATTGAACCTTCAACCACATATACCACTACAAACTTCGTATTTTAATTAATTCATTAATAAAGTTTTTGTCTTTTTAATCAACTGGGAGTATAAACACTCAAGCGCTTCTTACTTTTATACTTAAAATTTTTATTATACAGGGGCTAGCATATTTTTTTTCATAAGGCTCATCGGTCTATATCTTTTTAAGCATACAGCAATCATGAGTAACTATATACACCTGCTACCCTTCTACATCAATTGAGTGACCACCGATGATGCTTATATACTCCTCATACGCATGTGATCTCTATCCCCATAACTAAGCGACGGGGCGGAGCGAAATGCATTGGGGGTGTGGTCCGGTCAGAGTCCAGGCTGAGGTTGCCACTCTATTCAACTTCCTAGGTTTACTCGGATGTGCTGCATCAGGGGACACTCCTTCTTCCCTTCGAGCCTTTACAAGATAAATAGTGGGTCAAGATTGCCTTAAAGAGGTAGACAGAAGTTCTTCTGTCCACTATCCCAGGATTTGCTGGGAGCCCTGTGTGAAACTGCCTTTACAAGATAGAAGGTGTGTCAAGACTGGCTTAAAGGAGTAGACAAATCCTCTTCCACCCACTATTCATAACCACAAAGGATTGCTGTGAGACCTGGGTGAAGATACCATTGCTATGTTATTGCCAATAACTCAAGCTGCCTTACAATACTGTTGCTACCAACGCCAGGGAGCAGGCTAGCCTCTGCTGGTAGGGAAGAGCAGAAAGGGCAAGCTGGTACTTCATGTTCAACTTGAGGCTTTGCCCTTGCTAAACCATTTTTCTTTAAAACAGTTGTAAACTGTTGCCCTTTTTTTTTTTTCTTACCCTGCAAGGTAATGTCATAATGTGCTAGTATGCATCCCATACTAGCACATTATGTTACACTTACCTTAAAACAAAGCTCTTCCAGTGCCGAGATGTCAGAGTTGCAGGTGCTCCTATCTTGCTTTCGGGTTAGTGGACTCTGGCTCTGTGACTGGCCGGAGCCATAATGACATCACTCCCATGCATGTGTGGGAGCGGGGTTACGGCAGAGAGGTCTGAAGGAACAGCACGGGTGGCCGTTCCTTCAGATTGCATGTGTCAGTGATGTCACTGGCTGCATGTACAGTAAATATCTCCTAAACGGACACACTACCTATAGGTAAGCCTTTATAGGCTTACCTATAGGTTAAAGTTAGTGATGGAAGTTCCACTTTAAGGCTTCCACTTTAAGGCAGATGCGTTTACCATGAGTGGAGAAGAGCCAAAGGGCTCTAGGTAGGAAAGTTACTACAGAATTTCCTGCATGGCCCTCCAGGGACAGTGTCTCTTTGCGCAGGACAACAGCATCAGAGATGATGCAGCGGTTGAACACCTATCATTCGCAGCAGCAGGAGCCTAGAGTATAGATTGCAAAGTCATCTTCCTATTCAGCTAGAAGGCATCTTTTCTCCACTCGTGGCTCTGCATATCTTCTGAAGGGTCCTGGCTCAAAGTGTTTTGTCCCAGTTCTGGTGGCAAACAGTTCATCATTCAAAAGCCCATGATGGGGATTACTCATTCTGCATCTTGATGCTCTAACGCAGCCTTTCTCAACCCTTTCAACAAAGAGGAACCCTTAAAATAACTTCCTGGTCTCGGGGAACCCCTGCTAAAAATTACTATATCTACAACTCATGATGTATTAGTGTGATGGTCAATGGGAAGAATGCTCCTTACACTTGTGGCCATTGGGAAGAATTCCCCCCTTACAGATAGCTAAAAAGATCAATGGTGTCACTGGAACTTATCTGAGTGACAGAAATTGGTCATTGCTCAAGGAACCCCTAGCAACCTCTGAAGGAACCCTAGGGTTCCATGGAACCCTGGTTGAGAAACCCTGCTCTAAAGGTCTGGGTTCAGATGCAAGTTTTCCATGGAAATATACAAAATTTGCATTGCCTCTCTTCACCTGGGATACTTTCTGGCATCAAAGATAACTAATGTTCCCATCCCTTCAGCAATTTCTGTGCCTTGCTATAGGACCCATGCACTACCAATCTGAGGTCCAGTCCCTCATCCTCTCGTCAGCACCTCAGGTACTAGAATGCTTGACCCAATACTAGCCTTATGGCCTTCCAGAAGCATTCTCACGGTGGGATATTTAGATGACCTCCTGTTGAGGGGACAATTATCTTGGGCTCTATTGAACAATCTTGCATAGTTCTCCAGATATTCCAGTAATTTAGATGGGTCCAGAACCATCAGAGATTGTCACTGAACTGACTCCACTTAGGAAAATCTGAATGGTTTGCACATAGCACTAGACTGGTCGCTTTTCCTCATTGATAACTTTGCACATTCTGGTCTCAGATTCAAGCTCTCTGGATCAGGAGCTATCTGGTTCTCCACTTTTGTATGAGAATCCTAGAACTGAAGTTTGCCTCATTTGAGGCAATTCCTTTGGCCTAATTTCACCCCAGGCATTTACATGCCTTTATTCTTCAAGGGGCACGTTGAGTTGTCCTTTGGACAGGTGATTTGACTATTGTTGATACTCAGTGGTCTGTCTGGAGCAAGGGAGTCTTCCCTTTTTTTTTTTTTAAGAATTCCCCAGAGCGGATACTAGTTGGTCAGTCTGGGGAGGAGACCTGGACTCCCTTGATTTCAAGGGACTTGGTTGTCTTTGGCATCTTGTTGCCCAAAATAATATCCAGAAGTTCTGGGCTGTTTGACTGTCCCTGAAATATTACACCTCCCTAGTGGAAGGTTATAAAATCTGGATTCAAGCAGACAACGCCATCAAGGCAGTGTATATAGATTGTCAGGCTGATCCAGAATTTTTCTGAAGAAAAAATATATATCTTGGCATCCCTGGCAAAACATCAGGCTCCAGCCTTGTCACCCATGAGCATTCCAGGTATACACAGTGGCATGCAGGCTGCATCAGACAGCAGCGACTAAACCTGTGAGAGTGATTCCTACCCTTATAGCTATTCCTGGAGCTGTGTCACTTCATCAACTTCATCAACTTAGTCAAACTAAAGGCTACACAATTTTGGTGTCAGGTGCAGTGGTCCCCTGATGGATGCAGTGGATGCTCTGGTGACTCTGTGAGATCAGTACTTCGTGACCTTTAATTTCCCTCGTTTGTCTCACATGTTCAGGATGGAAGGCGTTCCAGTGTTCCTTATTTGTCCAGGCAATTGCTTTGAGAGATCTACTGGATTATGATCATCTATTCCCAACAAATCTTTTTTGCCATCCAGCTTCAAGCTGCCTTTAACAGTTTGATGATTGAAGCTCACATTCTGAGACCAGGACATCATGCTTTCTAGGAATCCCTTGATGCTAAGCTGGGACATCTACTTCTTGTTAAATCTGTCGCAGGACATGTGATGGATGCTTATCTTGATGTAAGCCTCAGGACTTCCTCCCAGGAGTTCCTTCATGGGACAAGTCCTCTCCTGCAGCTGGGCGTAGGTCAGTTTTTGGCTCTCAGCTCTTTTAAGGCTCTTAGTGTTGATGCCCTTGTGACTCTGTGGGATGTGAAGTAGTTCACTCACAGACTTTGCTTGGTGAGGCAAGTGTTCGGGCTGGTGCCCTTATCTGGCATGGAACCCTTCATGAGTTTTGCATAGGACAAGGTTGTTGAGACCCAGTTCTTTGTCGTGCTCAAGGTAGTTTCTATCTCCCTAGTCTCCCAAAACAGGACATCCTTGTCTAGTTTTTCAGTCTGCCTCCAGTTTACGCAAAGGAAGTTTCCTTCTATTAGCTGGATGTGGTTGGGATAGAGAGTCTATCTCTCAGCCTCTGCTTTTCTCTTATTTTTCAAGATGGATGCTCCATTGATGTTTCAATTTCTAGTTTCACCATGTCTAGTTGACTCAGCAGACCATCATCCAACCCCTTAGTCTAGGGTTTATATTCCATCCCTTCCTGACAAGACGCATTCTACTAAACCTATCAGTGCTTGCTAAGCTTTTGGCTGCAAACTTCTATCTTGACATTAACATTCTCTATATTCTATCAGGTGCTAGAGGTGATTGTAGCTGTATTAGTGCACTTGCAAATTGGATAATCCTTTGCTTGGGTTTTTCGTCTTCCTCTGGATCAACTGTGGGTATAGGATTGTGTATATGGGATTGTATGATTTTTTTTTTTTTTTTTGTTTTTACTGGTTGAACTAGATAGACTTGTATCTTTTTTCAACCTGACTTACTATGTAACTTTCTCGTGCAAGTACTCTCTCAGTACATCCAGATCAAAGATAGCACACTTGCAAACAACAGTTGTTTGGGTAGCCAGAACAGCTACATATAATTCCTTATAACCCAAAAATTGTAGAAGGTGTCAGTGCAAAAATGCTTTGCAGGTCTTAAAGGTAATTTAAAGAACATACTATATGGCTAGGCTGCTACCACCAGAAGCAATTGCTGCAAATTCGACCAGCAGCCTCTGGTCAACACCTTATGCAGAGGTGCCACCTGATATGATAGGTAGAGCAGCCAAACAGGTCCTCTTATGACACATTTAGCACTGCTGATGGACTCAGTAATCCTCAATACAGCTGACTTCAGGGGGAGGGTGGTAGCTTACTCACTTTCTTTTAAAATAGGATTTGTTTACGCTTCCCACCCTGGTAGCTAGTTATTTGTCATGTATGCTGCAATGTTGGCACCAGGAAAATGGAAAACTGTATCAAATACCATATTTCACTTTTTTGGCATCAATCCATGGCAGCATACTAAACCCACCCAGTTTGTTTCTAGAGATATACAGGCAAAGGGGTGTGTGTGGGTTGAAGTAGGTGGGCTACTACCACATGTATGCTGCCATGGATTGGCGTCAGGAAAGGAAAAGTATTTGATATAATTCTCCGTTCTGAAGACTTTTCAATGTAAAGAGACAGAAGGCTCAATTTGCAAAGCTGTAATGCTTGTGCTATTTGCCAAAATACTTGTTTTTTTTAGCCATATGACTTTTTTCAGTTTTCCTTAGTTGTGCTAAAATAAATAGTTATTATGCTAGATATCACATTTAAACAGATATTAATAGAGATGAGGGAACTGGTTTACACAAGTCAGAGTTTAGATAAGGCTAGTTTGCTTTGGACTACTTAGCACTTTACTCTCAGTAAAACAAAACAGATTGTACAGAAGTTCCTCAATTCAAAAAACACACAGGGTATTCCCTGTGCTAGAACTGCCCTAATATGAAAAGATTATACTTCCTTATTAGGTTAAAGATATCACAGGTGTTGGAAATCTTTCCCTGTAACTAAAAGCAATTTTGAAAGCAGGATTGCCATGAACAGATATAACCCAGGTGGTTAGATTCAATGTTAACTTTAACCACTTCAGTTCTCGTGCCTTTGCTTACTTACTTGTTTTCAATGTAATCTATGGGACAAATCAAAGGATGCATTCATATTTTATAAAGAAAATAATAAATGCATATCTCTTTACAGGTAAAAAAATGTGTGTTTATTATTTTTTTACACTGTGGCCTTTAAAGCATTTGACCCACGATCAGCAGATCATGGGTGCAATGCCATAATCCTGCAGACTCTCAGTCAGCTGTCTGCCCAAACCTTGAATACAGAAAGACAGTTACTGAACTGCAAGAAGAATCAATGACCTACGAGAGTGTTTACCAGTGTTCTCGCATTTCAATGAGAACTACAAGTTGTCTGCTGCAATGGAAGATGCTAGTTGTAGTTCTTTCATTCACAGGAAACTTGTAATGAATGAATGATGCGGCTGTGAGCGCAGAGTCCTGCACAGCTGTACTGTTTTCAAATTGTGACAGTGGGTGAATAAGATCCCCTGCCCGCTGTCACAGAATGAGGAGCGTTGGTGGTGGGCGGTGGGTGTATAGGAGCATATTATTTGTTACACCCTAAATATGGGTGAAACATGTCACATGATCCTAAAGATGAATGCATCATTTAAAGGTAAGAAAGATTGTTTTTTATTATTTTGACCAGTCTTACATTTAGCTTACTCTAAATAAAAAGTAAATATTTTATTCTATAATTTGTCCCATTTAAAACACTGAAATTTTGATTCTCGTACAACGCCTGACAGAGTTATTTGCAAATGAAAACATTCAAACTAAAAAAATATATAATAAAAAAATGAATGAAAATGAGAATTTTTTTAAAAAAAATACAAAGTAAAAGCTAAGGAGAGAAGGGGAGAAAATACGTAATTACGGATAATTAGGGTTAACTAAGAGTAAACATACATTTGGGTTAAAAAAGAATACATTTTATTTTAAAAAATCCTACTTGTAAAGTTTCTTTTTATGATACCATGTGCAGATTAAAGGTCACAGATTTGGTTTACATATAAATAAAACAGTATATACATCAAAACAATACATCATATTTACTCAATGACACTTGCAGACTGTCTGCAAGTGTCATTTTACCTAGCAGCAGCTGCCTTTTGACAGCTGCTCCTGGTATGTTGTGGCATTGCTTGGCCGCTGCAAACAAGACATGGTGCAAAAAAACCCCTATGAAAATAACATACTCTGGAAGTCAAAATGAACAATGTTCATTTTAGACCCTGTACAATTTTCATACAAGTAAATATGGGGGTGGGGGTTCCCATAATCAGAAGTAAAAGTATTATTATTATTATTATTATTACGCTTTCCCTAATTGGCCTGTTGTTCAATCAAGGAAATTAACTCTGCATTGATTTTTTTTGTACTCTTGGAAATCATTTTAGAAAACAGTTAAGTGCCAGTTTTACAATAGGCTAATAGCTAAACTGTGGTGTGTTTTATACAGATTTGTTGATTTTATTAGGATTATTTATTCCTTAGCAAATTAGAATTTAGCTGTTACCATGGAGTGATGAAACCTGCACTGCGAGAGATATTTAGACTGTTGTTACTTACCTTCCTCTAAACATACTAGATTTCTGCCTGTTTCAAGCTTTAATACTTGATGAGTCACTGCAGTGGGGTACTTAGAACACCTGGCATCAGGGGCCAGTCATTTTGTTACCCTCCCCCCTCAAAAGAAATGGTTTGAAGTAAATAAGTGGCGCTCATAGTGCACCGCAGTGAATTGTAGGTGTAGTTAAATTGTGTTAACAGTGGGATGGGCCCTAAAGGGGCATAGTTACGTAACATATAATTCTATTCTCCCTAAACTGAGCACACACATATGTCACAGACACGTGCAAACCTCAGCACCCTAATTTTAATAAAAATAAACTGTTCAATTACATATGTTTTTTCTACACACAGTCTATCTTACAGAAGAAAGTAATGTATTGTAAATAGAGTACAGTAGTCAGGAGTATGAAATGTAAAACACAGTGAGGGGAACATGTTAAGACTTGAGAAGACAGAATTTGGAGCAGTTGTGCATACCAACCAATTAGCTTCTATCTTCGGCTTGTTAAGTTAACGTATTGGTGTCAACAGCACACAAATATGCAGCCTCTTGGCAAATGGGCTTTGGTGCAGAGGGTCCGCATATTTGCATACCACTTTGCAACACAGCTGTGCCAAGAGCCCACACCCTGCGTGCTCCCAGCAAAGTTACCAGTGGCAAACGGTAACCTTCCGATCCCTATTTGTGATCAGGGTGGTCACATGATCATACACCCCACCTGCCTCCCGGCATCGGAAAACCCTTAAAGGGCTGGGAGGTGCCGACACCAAGGGGTTAAGCTTTGAAAATGAAATGTATGAACTAATTGGTTACTATGCATATAAGTGACGGCTGGTGAAATTTTAGGATGGGAGGGTGCCAGACCCCGCCCTTCCTTTTTGACCCTCCCACTTCTCATAAGCCCCAACCCTTATGGTTTCCACCCATTGTGTCAGGAGTATACAGCCCAGCATCACCAGATAGGGTATACAGCATCACAGATAGGGTATATAGCATCACCAGATAGGGGTATACAGAGTCACCAGATAGGGTATACACATCATCAGATGGGGTATACAGAGTCACCCGATAGGGGTAGACAGAGCCACCAGTTTTCCCCTAGCTCCTCCCACCCCAGCACATACCCCTCAGCATAGACTGCCCCCCCCCCCCCAGACCTTCAGTGCAAACTCTTCAATATAGAAATACCCCCAGCACAGACCCTACAATACAGACTGACCCTCCTAGCATTCTTACATCCCCCAATAAGGACCCCTTAGTACAGACACCCCTCTCCTAGTACATAACCCCTCAGTACAGACAATCGCCCCTACAGGACAGGCATCTCAATACAGATACCTCTGCCTCCCTCCCCAATATAGACACCCCCATCCCTACATAACCCTAAGTGTGGCTACCCCTCCCCCTAAACTCACTTATTAGGTCATCATATACAGCGGAAGCTCAGAGTGAGGGGAAGTCCAGAGCAGGGAAGCAGACTTATGTGCGGAGCAGGGGAGCAGATCTTCCTCTCACTCTAAGCTCCTGCTGTGCCTCAAGAAGTAGGTGAAGACTCACAGGGGGTAATAAGCCCCCCATCATGTCTGGGAGGCCAACAAGGAGAGGCAGACATTCCCTTGTCACTAGGGGCTAGCAGCATCTGTGTCCACAGGAAAAGGTGGATGTGGTCCGCCCTCAGGCAGGCCATGTTTGTCTCTGTTTATTGATGTTGCCCATGCTATCCAACCACAGCATGCAGATGAGGTAGTGGACTGGCTTACTAAAGCATCCTCATTCTCTATCACCCAAGCTGACACTAGTTTGCAGTCCACCACAACTGCCATAGTAGCCTATTCTGCCTCCTAGTCCAGAACTACCCCTGCCATAGCCCCACCATCATGCATGGAGGAGTCAGCTGAATTATTTTAACACAGCATCAGCCACTTGCTTCTTGAGGATGCACAGGCATTACTTGACTCTGATGTTGGTTCTGAGGTTGATGAAAGGCATAACATGAGCCTACAGAGAGGGGAAAACACTGATAAACAACAAAATGGCAGTCATGTTCCCCCAGCTGCAGCATATTGCCAAGTTGGCTCCAGTGATGATGATGATGGAGGGAATAATTATGATGACTCGACTTGGGTGCCTGATAGAGCAGAAGAGGAAAGTAAGGGGGAGGCACAACCCCAACGAGGCAGGATGTCCTCCAGATGTAGCCATCATAGAACAGTAGAGAGCAGCCACCCCAATCCATCAGATTGTACAGCTCTTATCTCCCAGCCCACTTCCCACATCTCAGCCGTGTGGGCCTTTTTTAGCACATGTGCAACCGATCGCATTGTTGCAATTTGCAATCTCTGCTGCAAGCAGATCAAGCATGGAAAAAACACCAGCCATTTGGGTACCACACGCTTGCAAAGGAATTTAACCTCCCACCACTCAGCCCATTGGCAAGAGCACCTGAATGCAGCACAAAAGAGACACACTCCTTCTCCTCACTCCTCACCTTTCATCTCTACCCCGCTATATCTAATGATGATGACCTCCCAGCAGCCTTCACTGATAAGTATAATGGTATAGCAAAGGGTGTCACAGTTCCTTGTAACAAGTCTGCCAGCCTCACACCACCAGCTGTAGAGTATAGCAGGCAAATTTATCTGCCCCATCTGCTGCAGTGAAAAAAAAAATGCACTCCCTGCCACCTACATGCCCAGCGTCTAAATTCAAGCGTGTCCAAATTGCTGGCTTCACAACTGCTGCCTTTCCATCTGGTGGATTCTGCATTTTAAGAATGCGCTGTACCACAATAGCAGGTTCCCAGTCGTTATTTCTTTGCACGCAATGTGTTGGCATCGTTGGACAAGGCACTCAGTCACAAGGTCCCGGTGACTATAAACGTTGTTTGCTTTGCTTTGCCTGGGGACCTAGAGGATCGTGTTGACACACTTAAAACCACAATCCATGATTTTGCCCATTACCTGGAGGTAATTAAAGAAGAAAATCATACACCTGAAACCCACTTGAAACTTTGAGAATAGGTCCCATTATTCCAATCTGAAAGAAAGGGTACTCCCCCAGTACAAGAACGGGACTTTTAAGGCAGTACATAAATCAAACCATAGTCTTATAAAAACATACCAGTTTTATTTCTTAACAATGTTTAAAATAAATCAAATGTGTCACATATTGTGCACACTTGACAAGGTGCTTAGCGGCTTCCTGTTCATTCACAAACTGAAGCATAGTAAATGCAGTTTGCTATGCTTCAACCATGAATGAACACAGCAGTAAGCATTTTTACTAGCCCCCCCCTCCTCCATCCTGAAACATCTCCCCCAGTAGCTGGGGGAAAGGAGAGGAGGGAAACAAGCAGCGCTGCAGGGCCGGGGGGGGGGCAACATGTCAAAGCGCAGAGCAGGCAGACGGCCGTTGGCCTCCCAGGAGGTGGGAGCGTTTTTATTTTTTTTTATTTTTAGAGGGATGAGTGTGGGGATGAGGTCCTTGTCCTCATCAATATGGGGACAAGGTGCTTTGGGGTGGGGGGGCAGAGCCCCAAACCACCCAGCCACCACATTGAGGGCAGTGGCCTGGTATTTTTATTGTTGCACTTTAAGCATCATTAAAATCACTAAAAGATTGTCTAAAAAAAATTGATACATGTTCCCCAGGGCAGTACTCAGACCCCCATACCCCTTTTATGGCCAATTACTTGCATATAAGCCTTCAAAATGGGCACTTTTGATTTTTCCTGTTCTGCTCCTTCAATAGGGTTTGCCAATCGGGTTAGAACAATTCCCCTGTTTGGGAGTTTAGCCTATCTTTACTCTTGAGGTTAACATTATGGGGTTGATTTACTAAAGCTGGAGAGTGCAAAATCTGGTGCAGCTGTGCATGGTAGCCAATCCGCTTCTAACCTCAGCTTGTTCAATTAAGCTTTCACAATAAAACCTGAAAGCTTTTATGCAGAGCTGCACCAGATTTTGCACTGTCTAGCTTTAGTAAATCAATCCCTGTGTGTCATTTTATGAGGTTCTCTATACATATCCTTGCATATCCTCACATACTACCATTGCACTTAAAATTATGTCCTTGAACGCTAAAGGCCTTAACAGCCCCTTTAAATGCTCTATGCTCCAGAGATCAAAAATGTGACATCCCGTGCGTACAGGAAACGCATTTCTCCAAAGCCAATGCACCAAAGCATTCACAGCCCAAATAAGCTCATTACATCTTTGCCAATGCCAATTCTAAAAAATGTGGTGTCTTTATTGCAGTAAATGCCTCTAAGTCCACAATGTTGATTCGGATAACCAAGGTCACTTCCTCATCCTCTCTGCCATCCTCTCAGCCTTTTAATGATCAATATCTTATTATAGTGAACATTTACACCCCCAATGTTAAACAAAAGGGGCACTACAAACTTCTTTCACACAAAACCCAGCCCTACAGAGATAAGCTGCTTATCATCTGCGGAGATTTCAAAGATAGTTGATCCTCAATTAGACCCCGCCAATGTCTCATGCCACCAGTCTACAGCCTTATCTTCACTATTATTGAATGATGCTTTATATGATGCGTGGCAATGTTTAGCTGAATGCTTCAATGCCATAGCAGACTGAGGTCTCTGCCCTAAGGAATCTCTTGAAGCTTTAGTCCTTTAGTGCTCGGTCTTGCAATCCAGATTAGCTTAGCTCTGAGGAAGGTGGCGCGCCCCCAAAACGCATCAGCTTTTACCCTGCCTTGTGCTCTGATTTTATCATGCCTTGTTTCCATACGGCTCTGTGATGCCAATTTTGTGAGTATCACTTTTAAACATTTTTTAATTTTATTAAATTGTCTATGGTAATGCACTAGGCATGCGCGCCTTCCTTTTTTCTTGTTTCTCTAGTTACTTTCGGATTACCCCGTCCAAGGAGGGCAGCATCCACCTGGCTTTTATCCATTGGTATTCCGGCTGCCTGCCATCATGAAGGCCCTTTAGCACTGAAAATAACAGTTTTTTCTTGTATGTATTACTCTTCCTAAATCTGGCAAATCCCCTGACATTCCAGCAAATTGTGCCCAATTTCCCTTTTAAATATCGACATGACACTGTATGCTGAACTGCTTACAACCAGATTAGCTAAATACATCCCCTTATTAATCCATTCAGACCAAGCAGGGGTTGTCTCTGTCTGGCAATCTTCAGATGGTACAATACATTTTGTGGACCTTATCCAGTGGGCAGAACATCATCAAACGCCTATTCTGCTCCTATCTTTGGATGCAGAGAAGGCGTTTGATAGAGTACAATGGTCCTATCTAACAGAAGACCTCACCAAATTTATCTTGAAAGGCCAGTCAGCAATCCTGGTATTATAAACACATCCTAATGCCAGAGTATGGACTTCTTGCTTTCTCACCAGCCCCTTTGAGATTACAAATGGCAGTCGCCAGGGATGCCCACTGTTCCCAATTATTTTTTCACTAGTTATTGAACCCCTGGCGGAACATATCAGATCACACCCAGCTATATCTGAGATTTCAGTTCACGGAGTGCAGCAAAAAATTGGCCTGTATGCTGATGACACCCTCCTATCCTTGACAAACCCTTCAATTCCCTTGCCCCACCTATATGATATTTTGCTTTGTTTTGAAGAGCTATCCTTATATAAGGTGAACTTGTCTAAGTCACACATGCTGGTGGTAGGATTAGATGCATTCACTATTTTGAAGATTTTTTTGTGTGGTTCTTTTCGCCTGGGCTCCCATGGCTACAATACAATATCTAGGGGTACAATTAATCTCGCCCAGTAGTAAAATATTTAGTTTGAACTTGGGAACCCTTGTGAAAAAATTATATGATAGTTGCCAACATCTTGCCAACGTCCACCAGTGCTTCTTGGGTTGGACTTATTTCTTTAAGCAAGATGTTCCTACTACCCCACATACTATATTTCTTCCATTCTCTACTACTTCCAATCCTATCATTACAACAACTGACCAGTCTACAGTGAATTCTCAACTCCTTCATCTGGAGACACAAGAAATCCTGTATATACAGCTCAGTCTTATATAACCTCACTAAATGGGCAAGCATGGGGGCTCCAAACATTGCCACTTATTACAAAGCCACTGTGTTGTCCTAATCTAAGCAATGGTGGTGCTCCCCTCCAATGCACTCCTGGCTACAAATTGAACAATTTACTTTCGTATCACAGCCAAGAAATGTTCTAGCGGCACAGATCCTAATGCCGTCTGCACAAACATCATTCCTGGACCCGATTTTAGCTACATTGAAAGCCTGGCGGACAATAAGATCAATTCACTCTACTCTACCGGTCCAAACTCTCTCACAGATGCCACTCCAATCTCTGGAACTGCTCATTGTCAACTGCAATGAACTGCATTCCTGGGCCTCGGCAAAGATCAGTAACATTGGTCAACTATTCCAGGGATCCCAGCTAACATCCTTTCAGGACTTAAGCGCAGAGGTTTCCTTACCCAACAACTCCTTACCAATACTTGCAAATTGGGCACTTACTCAACAGACTCCACATTGGCCTGAACCTGTTGGTGGTGAACATATTATAATATTTTGACTTATCCTCCACAAATAGGAAGGCAGTATCCTCTATCTACCATTTTCTTCTTCGTCCTTTGCAACCCTCTAAAACATCAACTATGACGCACTGGGAGCGTACGTCTCAATTTTCTACCCCAGTAACACACTGGCATTTTGCAATATCTATACTCAAATGGTACTACACCCCATATAGGCTTGTACAAATCTACCTGAACCAATCTCCACAATGCTGACACTGCGGATCCACTGGCTCTTTGACACTTGTGTGGTGGGATTGTCACTTCCTAAAGGGATTTTTGGTCAGCCGTATTTCTTTTATTATCAGACGTAACCAATACTCCTTGTACACCAGATACCAAGTTAGCACTTCTTGGAATAGGCACTTACGTATGGCCTTCTAAATGACATACCATAATCATGTGTTAATTGCTGCTAGACTGTCTATAGCTAGAAAGTGGAAAGATAAAGACCCCCCTCACTCCTATCCATTATTCAAACTAAACACACTTATTTAGAATATATGTTTGCAAAAGTTAAATTCTCTTATTCTCTTACTCTAAATTTCAATCTATGTGGCAACCTTGGTTACCAGTAAAAAGGGGCAATATACACCAACACAGGATGGTGCTGTGGGTGTATCATAAGATAGTACAGTGCCACGGTCTAATTATGAACAATAAAATATGAAAACAGTGAGAAAAATGGTCTTTGTAGGCACCACTTATAGAAAGTAATTCGTTTTTATTTATAACAAAACACATATATCATTTTAAAATGACATATAAAAGCAATGCTATAACACTCTACAATCGGAAGATATGATGTCTCCAAAAAAACTGACCGCCTATATCAGGGATACCAAGCCTGGAACCCTGGTGATTACAGTGTGGTTAAAGAAGGTTATACAGTACTATAACAAAGAAGTTCTACATGTTTCAAGGAAGACCGCATCTTCAGGAGCTTATAGACATTTTCTCTGATAAGTAAGACTGTCACAGATACAGCTAACTCTCCCTGGTCTTATGGTTACAAATAGTATGTACGCAGGCAATCAGTGGAATCACAGGTGAGCATCTGCCATCTGTTAAAGGTATCTATAATACTTATAAGCATGGGGTAGTGGTAACATGCGTATAGGTCATAGTAAGAAGTCCATTCATGAAATAGCGTAATTGTGTGGTACTTAAGTGTCTCCCCAGAGGGGAGAGGCGAAACATGTAGAGCTTTTCTGTTATACTACTGTATATCCTTCTTTAACCACACTGTAATCACCAGGGTTCCAGGCCTGGTATCCCTGATATAGGTGGTCAATTGTTTTTGGAGACATCATATCTTCCAATTGTAGATTGTTATAGCATTGTTTTTATATGTCATTTTAAAATTATATATATGTTTTGTTCTAAATAAAAATGTGTTACTTTTTATCAGTGATGCCTACAAAGTCCATTTTTCTCACTGTTTTCAACCTTGGTTACAAAACCCCAAGTGCACTATTAAGGTTTGAGCCATCCTTATTCTCACTGCCTAACCCATAAACTCCCCCCTTTAGGGCTGCCCAACTCTGTTAACCAAATTTATAACCTCATCTCACTAACCATCATGCTCTTGTGATATGGTATTAGACGAGTGTCAGTACTCCCCACTGGACTATTCCTTTGCACGTACTCAATACAATTATGGTTTCTACAACTCATATTTCACCCATTGGGGTTCTCATACCTGATACCTCATACCTGTTCTCCCTCTGTATTCCTCCCTCTATCTCCCCCACTTTCCTCCTTCAACCCTTTCTGACTCCCTACTAATCTTGCATCCTTTGTTGTACTGTGTATACTTACATCACATTAAGAGAGCATGCAGACTTGTACCCTCATTTTGGAGTATCTAAGCACGTTTTACTTTGCTAATGTACTGTTGGTGTTACTGGTTTGTCTGTCTCTGTGTACAAAACAATTTCAATAAAGACCCAATGAACCTAAAACCATTTTAAATGTCAATCCTTTAAAAAAATCACTGCTCCAGGGGGCGTGGTCTGATGTGATAGGTAGTGGACGTCTTTCTACAGAGCTCCAAGACTCCTTGCTTTTCATCCAGAGGCATCCGTGAGATATATATATAGGTGAGAACCAGCAACCCATCAGAAGGCTCCCTATAACCCCCTGCACCATCACCGACCAAAAATTGTGCGGTGGGGACAGCAGATCAAAAGATACAGTACTCACCACAGAGCTCACCTCCAGATGGCTGCCACCATCTTGAGGCCTGGGCCCACGGGCCGTCTGTAGTCCACACAGCCTAATATTGCCTCAGCACAACAACATCTAGCCATCCACACAGCTCCCTACCCCACCTTACTTGCCCGGCGACCAAACCGGGCACACCGACATCCAGAATTTGGAGACTGCACCGCGGCACACTGAGGCCTAGTGTCAGCTGTGAATCCATGGCCTCGATTAATATCTGCAGCAAACGGAACCCCCAAGGGCTTTAGGAGGGTACCTTCGGCACCTCTTCATGCCTATCTGGAGTGGTAGAAGGTCACAATCAAAAGCAGACTCCACAGAGAAGCTCTGAGGCCTAGCGCGGTGGCCATCTTTGTACACCCACTCCCACCACATCTTACTATCCAAGGCTTAAATCAGCACCATACCTACAAACTCTTAAGAAGGCTACCTCTGGCACAGTATACCTTAAAGACAAACAGACCACCAGTACCAGGGACGGAACCTGGTTGTGATCCAAGATGACTGATTAACCCCTTCCTTGCTGCAGCTTCGGGGGAACGATATATGTAACATATAGAGCCCGCCAGCCGTCTGACGCCTTGCCACTGCAGGATCAATACAAAAACAAACCCAGAGATGACGTGGAAGAAAAAACAGCCGCCAGAACCACGTAAACTAACAGAATTCTTCACAGGAGTACCAGGCCGGAACTTGCAAGATAGTGCCCATGCCAGATGCAGAATGGGGCCCACAGACCGCAACAGAGCTGCTTCACTATCCCCAGCCCGCTCCTCATCACCCCTGATGGACTGCACTACACCTCCTGAAAAGAGATCCTCAGATCCCCAGAAGAGAGCTCCATCATCCCCCTTCTCATCACCCTCACAACCAGCACCGGGGAGTAAAAAACACCTCACCTACAAACAGCACAACACAGAAACAGAACACGATGAGGAGCAGAATGTCTCTCTAGCAGCATTGCCCACTACTGATAATACAGTCTCAGAAAACACTCTGAAACAAATGCTGCTCTCATTACAAAGAGATCTTAGGAAAGATCTAAACAAATCACTATCACGTATCCAGAATCAGATTGATGATCTAGGAGACCGCACTGATACTATGGAGAATCAGCTCCACACATGTGCCACAGCATATAACAATCTAGTGGACGCACATCAAGCTCAAAAAGAACAAATACAAAGCATGTCTGCTAAAATAATAGACCTCGAAGACCGTTCCCAAAGGAATAACCTTAAAATTAGGGGCATTCCAGAAAATATTGCCCCAGCAGACCTTTCCGACATTCCTTCACCAACTCTTCTCGTCCCTAGACCCAGCATTTACAAAACTATACATAGCCATAGACAGAGCACATTGGATTCCCAAGCCTTCACATGTCCCTGAGGACAAACCAAGAGATGTGCTCACCCGCCTCACCTTTTACCAAGCAAAAGAAAGCATACTACAAGCTGCCAGAGGAAACCTTGCTCTGCCCTGATCCATACAACATATTGAAAATATACGCAGATATATCTGCAGCCACTGGGCAAAAAAGAAAATAATTCTCCCCCTTCACTACAGTCCTAATGGACCACAACATTCCATACCGATGGGGCTTCCCAGCAAAAGTAACAGCCACACACCTAGGCAAAGCGGTTACCATTCTGGATCTGAAACAAGGTTTGAAACAACTCCAGAACTGGGGCATTTTGCCCCCACCAAAACACCCGCCCTCAAATTATGCCCCTGAACACCGTCTCCCTGAGCAATGGCATTTGGTAGACACCACTTTATTGATTGATCAGCAGTCTGCTTCTGACTATATCTGGCATTCAATGGCCTAACAATTGTTAAAGACTCAGCACCTGTTCCCCTGTGCTGCAACTTAACTCGCAGTTTTTGGTTAAAACCTTTACACTCATGTTTAACACATTGGTTTTACACTTCTCCACTCCCCCCAGGAGTAACAAGTCTGCTTTGCACACCACCTGCTCTTATCTCCTTCCTCTTTCTCTTTCACTCTTTCTCCTTTCTTCTCTGCCCAACCTTACCCCATCCCCTCCCCCTCACTATGACAAACAACGTCTTTGTTGGATGGGGACCGTCAACTTCCCACAAAGTGACCCCTTGGTACCTAACTGTGGACCTCAAATGATGTTCGTTGTGTTAACCCAATCTGGTTGTGAACTTGTCGCACCACCTGATGCATCCCTAACAAGGCAAACTCTCCCTACATGACGCCATGCCCCTTAAAATACTTTCTTTAAACGCTAAAGGGCTTAACAACCCATTCAAGCGCTCACTAATGTGGAAAGAAGCCCTAACTTCTAAAAGTGATATCATATGCATACAGGAAACCCACTTTATGCATAATAAAGCCCCTAAATGTTCCCACCCAAAATTCCCCTACTCCTTTTTCACACATTCTGACTCTAAACGCAAAGGCGTACTGATCGCCATCCGCGACACAGTTGCATTTCAGCTACACTCTCATTTCATAGATCCAGACGGAAGGTTTATAATTATTACGGCGACCATCAACAACCACAAAATTATGCTAATAAATATATATGCCCCAAGCTCCTCTAGCAAGAAATTCTTTGAAACAATTGCAGCCAAGATGCAACAGTACACATCGAACTCAATTATCCTATGTGGAGACTTGAATGAAATCATTGATCCCTCACTGGACTCCACTAGCAACTCTCGTAGACCCTCAACCTCAATCTCCTCATTCCTAAAACAAGAAAATCTGTATGACTCATGGAGATGCATCAATGGCAGCGAGAAGGATTACACCTTCTATTTTCCAGCCCGCCAGGTGTACTCTAGGATCGACTTATTCCTCACTGACAAATACACACTCCAATGTATCACCTCTGCCAAGATTGGCTTAATCACCTGGTCTGACCATGCCCCTATATACCTAAACCTCAACCTATCCCCACAACTAACTCACCCACCACCGTGGAGACTCAATGCCTCCATCCTAACCTCTACTGCCTCCCAAGAACATATCAAAACAGAAATTGATAACTTCTTCCAAACCAACATTGGATCAACATCTGATCTCACGCTTTTATGGAACGCCCATAAAGCATACATTAGAGGCATATTAATAAAACTTGCAGCCCATGAGAAAAGAAACTCTTTTGACCCAAATTCAAAACCTAGAACAATCCAATAAGCAAAAGGTGGAACCAGCTACACTAGCAGAACTAAAATCTTAAGAACCCAACTCAGTGAAACACTTAGACACTCATTTGACTACTATATCAAAAGACTTCACCTCTCCTTTTACTCCTCAGGCAACAGACCAGGAGCCCTCCTTGCCAAACAATACAAGAGAAAAATTAACAACGCAAAAATCCCTTATCTCAAGGATAATGCAGGACAAAAAATTCAAAACCCAGCAAAAATAGCAGAACAATTCCGCCAATTTTACTCTTGCCTATATAACTTACAACAACCTTCCTCACCCCCACCTCCCAATGTAGATCTAATTAAAAATGTCCTGGATGCTGTTAACTTCCCGTCCCTATCAGCAGACTAACTCAGTACACTCTCAGCCCCCATTACTAGAAATTAAATTGAAAAAAACATACGCAACCTCCCTCTACACAAATCACCCGGACCTGACGGATATATTAACGAATACTACCAACAATACACGGAACTCCTCACCTGACCAACGCTCTGAATAACATTATTGATACTGCCTCATGCCCGAAAGAATTTCTTGAATCCCACATTGTTACTATTCCCAAACCTGGAAGACCCTCAGACACACCTGCAAACTTCCGCCCCATCTCCCTTTTAAACGCCGATACCAAGATCTATGCTAAAATTCTCGCCAATAGAATTGCTAAAGTAGTCCCTCTCCTAGTCCACCCAGACCAAGTTGGGTTCGTCTCAGGTCGCCAAACATCAGACGGGACTAAGAGACTCATCAACTTGATACAATGGGCAGAACACTACCACACACCATCCTTGCTAATATCCCTAGATGCCAAAAAGGCCTTTGATAGGGTGCGGTGGTCCTATATGTCAGAGGTCCTTCAAAAATTTGGATTTTCTGGGAGGATACTAACAGCTATAAACACTCTATCCTCCTGCCCCTATGCCAAGGTCTGGACTTCAGGCTTTCTGTCAGAACCATTTGAAATAAATTCACAATGGCACCAGACAAGGCTGCCCCCCTATCCACAATAATATTCTCCCTGGTGATAGAACCCCTGGCGGAACATATTAGATCACACCCCCAAATTACTGGAATAACCATTGACAATACGCAACATAAGATCGGACTATACGCTGACGACGTGATCCTTTCCATAACCGACCCCTTACAATCCCTACCCCACCTCAACCAATTATTTGACCTTTTTGGCATATTATCACTATACAAGCTCAACAACTCCAAATGTCAAATGCTAGCCATAAATCTCAATCCACACCTTAAATCCCAAATCTCAAAGATAGTTCCTTTCTCATGGACTCCATTATCCACCATACAGTATCTAGGTATCCAACTGACATCCCCTAGCTCTAAAATTTTACACAACAATCTTTCTTCCCTTTGTAACCAAACTCACACAAACAACCATAAGCATACAAAATCTTACACCCTCTTGGGCTGGATGAATAGCTTTTGTAAAAATGTTTCTGCTCCCACAGGTACTTTATGTGTTCAGGACTTTACCAGTTCCATTTTTAACAGCGCACCTTAAGAAACTCCAATCTATCATTAACAAATGTATTTGGTGCGGAAGAAAACTACGAATAACAGACAATACCCTAACCAGAAAGAGGAGAAAAGGAAGGCGCACCAGGTAGCAAAGCTCTGAGGAAGGGGGTGCGCCCCCGAAACACGTCAGCTCATATTCCTGCCTTGTGCTTAATTTTATTACGTCCGGTCTTCATGTGTCCTTTGTGCGTGCGCCTTCCTTTTCTTCTCTTTTTAGTACCTATCGATTCCCCGTCCGAGGAGGGCAGCACGCATTTGGTAACCCACTTCATCCCCACATGGTAGCTTGCCATCCCGAGGAACTTTTAGCACTGGAACTTATCACTTTGTATTGTGTATTACCCTAACCAGACCCGCTACATTCCTGGGCCTAGGAGCCCCAAATATATCTCTATACTACAAAGCGACAATCCTCTCCCAATCCAAAATTGGCTGGAACCAGACCCAAACTTGCCCCTGGTCACATATAGAACAAGCGGCATGGGCGTCCGCAGAACTTTTTCCAGGGGGGGCATAATTTCAAGGTCATCCATACTCTGCCCCTTTTTGACAATGTCATAATTACATTATCACGGTCAGAGACTGCAGACGTAGTACAGGAGATAGTCAGAGACTGCTGACATGATCCAGGAGATGGTCAGAGACTGCAGACGTGATACAGGAGACAGTCAGAGACTGCGGACATGATACAGGAGATGGTCAGAAACTGCAGACATGGTACAGGAGATAGTCAGAGACTGCAGACATGGTACAGGAGACGTTCAGAGACTGCAGGCATAGTACAGGATACGGTCAGAGACTGCGGACATAGTACAGGAGATGGCCAGAGACTGCAGAAATAGTACAGGATACGGTCAGAGACTGCGGACATGGAACAGGAGACAGTCAGAGACTGCATACATAGCACAGGAGACAGTCAGAGACTGTGGACATGGTACAGGAAACGGTCAGAGACTGCATACATGGCCCAAGAGACTGTCAGAAACTGCATACATGGCTCAAGAGGATAAGGACCTAGTGGGGAACCCCTGATCTGATTCCTGATTCCGGGGGGGGCAATTGCCCCCCCTTGCCCCTACCTGCGGACGCCCATGACAAGCGGCATGCAAATCAGATACGAGATCCATCATTGGAGCAACCATTCTAAAACCTCACTCAATATCATCTTTCCTGGATACTACCAAGGCAACCATAAAGACTTGGGCTTCCACAATAACCTAAACTCGGACAATCTCCATGAAATCCCTACAGAAAATAGCTCTAGCCTAATTGGAACTCGTAATACTGCATCTGCACCTAACCAAGTGGAAAGCTGCAGGTATCACCCACATTGCCCAGCTATATTCAGAATCAATCTTTAACCACTTCAGCCCCGGAAGGATTTCCAGCTTTAGGACTGGAGCCCTTTTTGCGATTCGGCGCTGCGTCGCTTTAAATGACAATTGCGCGGTCGTGTGACGTTGTACCCAAACGAAATTTGCGTCCTTTTTTTCCCACATATAGAGCTTTCTTTTGGTGGTATTTGATCACCGCTGCGTCATTTCTGATCGCCGCTATAAACAAAAGAAGAGCAACAATTTTGCAAAAAAACCCAAATTTCTTACTTTTTCCTAAAATACAAATCCAAAAAAAAAATATAAAAAAACATTTTTTTCACCGTTTTTGGCCGATTTATATTCTTCCTCATATTTGCGATAAAAAAAATTGCAATCGGCGTTTATTGATTGGTTTGCGCAAAAGTGGTCGCGTTTACGGATGATGAGAATTCATTTTTGGGGTTTTAATTTTTTTTTTTATTTTTTACTAATAATGGCGGCAATCTGCGATTTTTTGCGGTACTGTGATATTTCAGCGGACATGTCGGACCATTTTGACACTTTTTTGGGACCATTGGCATTTATACAGCGATCAGTGCTATAAAAATGCACTGATTACTGTGTAAATGCCATTGGCAGTGAGGGGGTTAACCTGCAGGGGGCGCTCTAAGGGTTAACTATGTTCCCTGGGCGTGTTCTAACTGTAGGGGGACTGTACTATCTGGGGAAGGGAAGTGGTCACAGCCTTCGTATACAGGAAGGCTGTGATCACAGCCCTTCCCCCTCACACGGTGCGGAGGTCCGTGTTTACATACACGGACCTCCGCTCCTTCGCTCCGGGGGGGCCATCGCGGGTAGCCGGTGGCAATCGAAGCCGCCGCACCCGCTCCCTGGCCTTCCCCGAACACAGTGAGCGTGCGGGCGCGCCTCAGGCAGCGTGCGCACGCTCACTAAACTCGTTCCCGCAGCCGCCGTCGTATGACGGCGTTTTGTGGGAACGAGCCACTTTGCCGCCGTCAGATGCCGATCGGCGGTCGGCAAGTGGTTAACCTCCCTGGCGGTATGATTATTTAACACTTTTGGTGCTGAAAGCGGTACGATTATTTTGCATGATAATTTGGCGTTTTATATTGTAGGCCTGTAATTCTTAGCAATAACTCACTTAAATCTGTCCAAACAGGAGTCTAGTAGACATCCCAGGTATGAAAAAGTTTGAAAAATGAAATCATAAATTATAATATAATAAATAACTAAAAATAATTATCAAAAATAATAATATAATAGTAATAAAATGTATTCAATAATGTAATCAAACCCAAAACGCAGAAATTTGCTCATTTGCAGAATTGTCGCTGTCGTCACTTTCAGTTTCTGATGATAAATTTCCCCAAAAATCAGTATCACTCAATTCTGCAAAGGATTCTTATTTACTATCGCTGTTTTCTAGCTGATCAAAAACCACTTTTGACGTAAAGGGACACTTTTTGGTTGCTATGGACATTCTCATGTTTCCAGGCAGAAAGAATGACATTTATTATATAAAAGTGCATGCAGGGCTCTGGGCAAACCACTAGGGACAAAGGGGATATGAAATGTTTTCATACAGTAATGTAATCTATAAGATTACAGTGTACTGTATGTATTGTGTGTGTTTCACTTTTTGAATTTCCCGCTGGTCTCCGTCCCCGTGCGACGCGACGCTCGCAGGGAATGGAGCCCAGCACACAGGAGTCATCTGGCGGTGGACACAGCTCACAGACACTGCGGGGGACATCGCTGGATCCAGGAGACAAGGTAAGTAACATTGCTTGGATCCAGCGATGCAATCCCGAGTGTGGCTCGGGGTTACCGTTCTTGGTACTGAAACCCACCCCGAGCCACACTTGGGAACACCACCAGGGAGGTTAAATCCTTCCAGAAGTTACAACAAATATATTAATTGCCTAAGATATCTTTCTTTCAATATCTCCAAATACGCAACACAATGCAACAAGTACAAATTGGAAAATCTCCATATACGGATCGACTCTTGGAGCTTCTTGATTCTGCCAAGAACGTAAACACTGGAATCTCACCCTTCTACAAACTTCTGACCATGCCCACCTCTGCTGGTAAACCTACTACCATCCTATAATGGGAACGCACCCTAAACTTCAACTATGCCATTGAAATCTGGCAACAATCGGCAACTATAACACTCAAGTACTCATGGTGTATTTCTTACTGGGAATCATCCCAAAAACGTCCTACACAACTGGTACTACACGCCCTACAAACTAGCCAAAATTTATCACAACCAATCATCACTATGCTGGAGACATTGCGGAGAACCAGCCACCTCAATACATATATGGTGGCAATGCCCCAAAGTACAAACCTTTTGGCAACACATATTCAAACTCATCAACTAACTCACTGGGAGCAGTCACCCGCCTAACCCAAAGGCTGCGCTACTGAATCTTGATATGGACAAATGGCCGAGCACTTTCACTCCCATAATATCCCACATTTTCATCGCTGCCCATCTAACTATCACAAGGAGCTGGAAATCACCGAACCCCCCAGACTACAACAACACCATAACAATTCTCAATGAAAATGCAGCCAACGAACATGCCTACGCTAAGGCCCACCTGAAAACTCACAAATTCAACCACCATTGGGACCCCTGGATCAAAACCCCTCTATGTACCCTCCAAATATAACATCCCTACCCACTATTTAACAATTATCAACTGCACCATAAAGAACTTTAACCACTTCAGCCCCGGAAGGATTTCACACTTTAGGACCGGAGCCCTTTTTGCGATTCGGCACTGCGTCGCTTTAACTGACAATTGCGCGGTCATGCGATGTTGCACCCAAACAAAATTTGCGTCCTTTTTTTCCCACAAATAGAGCTTTCTTTTGGTGGTATTTGATCACTGCTGCGTCATTTCTGATCGCCGCTATAAACAAAAGAAGAGGGACAATTTTGCAAAAAAAAAACAAATTTCTTACTTTTTGCTACAATACAAATCCAAAAAAAATATATAAAAAAACATTTTTTTTCATCAGTTTTGGCCAATTTATATTCTTCCTCATATTTGTGATAAAAAAAAATCACAATCGGCGTTTATTGATTGGTTTGCGCAAAAGTGGTCACGTTTACGGATGATGAGAATTCATTTCTGGGGTTTTTATTTATTTTTATTTTTTTTTTACTAGTAATGGCAGTGATCTGTGATTTTTTGCGGTACTGAGATATTTCAGCGGACATGTCGGACCATTTCGACACTTTTTTGGGACCATTGGCATTTATACAGCGATCAGTGCTATAAAAATGCACTGATTACTGTGTAAATGCCATTGGCAGTGAAGGGGTTAACCTGCAGGGGGCACTCTAAGGGTTAACTATGTTCCCTGGGCGTGTTCTAACTGTATGGGGACTGCCCTAGCTGGGGAAGGGAAGTGGTCACAGTCTCCCTGTAGAGGAAGGCTGTGATCACAGCCCTTCCCCCCTCACAGAACGGAGGTCCGTGTTTACTTACACGAACCTCCGTTCTTTCACTCCGGGGGGGCATCGCAGGTGGCCGGCGGAGATCGACTCCGCCGCACCCACTCCCTGGCCCTCCCCGAACACAGTCAGTGCGCCTCCGGCGACGCGCGCGCTCACTAGGCTCAATCCCGCAGCCGTCAGATGACGGCGTTTTGCGCAATAGAGCCACCTTGTCGCCGTCAGATTCCAATCGGCGGTCGGCAAGTGGTTAAACTACTGCAAATAACGCTACAACCTACAACAGCAGGATGCAACTAACATATAGACTGTTTTCCAAGTTCCACCTTAGGAATTAGTCATCTCTGGAAAATGAGATGGATTACTACATAACCATCCAACAAAGCGGTCACTGAGGTTTACCTTCCCTACCCTACTACCCTCCCCCCTGTCTCTCTTTCTTTCTCTCACGCTTCTTATCTTTCTCTTCCAAATGTGCTCTTACATCACAATATCTCAGAGATGTACACGATTGTAATGTTACCATGTATCATAAACCTAAAAGATGTTAATATGATCAAAACAATGTTACACAACAGGCATTCCCAATTGTGTTGTTTAAACTCACCTCAGAATACCCACTAACTCTCTCTATTGTCCAATTGCCCTGCCGCACAGCAAGATCCCTAAGGGGTGCAGCAGACCAAGTGGTCAATGACTATAGAATGAATCTACACTCCTAGATAATAGATTATTCAATATTGGGTAATACACAGATTACGATATGCTGGAATGGTAACTTAATTTGTTAAACCTGAATTGATTCAATATATGCCTAATCTCATTGTTTTCTTGTACTGTTAAAACTTTCAATAAAAATTATTGGAAATAAAAAAATCACTGCTCCCAACCAAATGTACTTTGCATCGATACATTCTAGTTTTCTGCTAACCCTTTAGCTAAAATAGGCATTTTTGATTTAATGGATCAGCTCTCATTGATTTCAAAAGAGTTCAGGTTTGGTATCCGAACTTCTTTGAAGTTCACTGAGACCTGCTTGATTCGAATCCTGGGCAGTTCAGCTCTTCCTTAATATAAACCCACTCACTAAAATTTCATATAATCTGTAACAGTTGGTCATATTTATACAAAGATCTATTTTGGTTGTGCTATGGGGTGATATTGCTTTGCCCCTGTCTCCCATAATCTCCTGCTTCCAAATCACCCTATAACATGCCTTTCCAAATTAGCTAATACGCTTCTGTGCAGATTCCCACTGCCTGGGGATAATACAGTGTTTTTACAAAAAATCTTATATTTAGGACATATGTCCTGTAAAAATGCACATGCAGCTGCTTAGTAGTGAACTGTTTGTGGATTCAGGGAAAGACCTTGACAGAAAATAATAAATTGTAGCCAGTAAAATGTATGAAATATGCCCTTTTAAAAACACCATTCAGCTTGTTATGAATGTAGACAGTGCATGTGGAGAGGCTGTAGAGAGGCTCCTGGACAAACATTGGTAGCATTAGTTTGTAAAAATCTTCCCCACCCCCAAATTTTCAAAGATACACAGCATTTTTCTCCCTAAAGAACATTAATAAAGAGTGTAAATCTATTTTAAGACCCCAGTGCCTACAAGCCCCTCACCCAGAGGCGTAACAGGGGTTGCAATTGCAACTGGGCCCCATGCTCCAGGGGGACCGTGTGCCTCCCTTGTACACCTGGATAGGCGGGATGGCGGAGGCAGCATTTAGAGGAACCAATCTCCCCCATTTTCCTCCTCTTGCAGGTTCCTCTATATGCTGCCCCTGCCGCCCCTCCTATCCAGCTTACTTGTCTTTTGCTGTTCCCAGGGTCCCTGTGTGCCTCCCTGGTCCCCCCCCCCCTACAGAGCTGCTGTCTTCCCCCCTCCTCTCTCCTGCCAGCTGCTGTAGAAGATGTGTTATGATAGAGAGATGGGAACGGGTCAGTAAATTTGTAATTTACCGGCTCCTTCCTTTTCTGAATGGACAGAGCCAGGGATTGGTACCAATTGGTTCATTCATAACTGAAGCGTAGTAAACAGTTTTTTTCCATACTTCCATTTCTGAATGAATGGAAGGCTCGTACACAACTATTCCTGTCCATTCATCCTGTGAAGCTCAGGCTGCACAGATGGAGATTGAGGGCTGAGGTTTGTTTAGACCCCTGATATCTCATCAAAGCCTCCCAACAGGGCTCCTAAAAAATTGTAAAAAATGAAATGGTAAAAAAATAATAACATTTAAATAAAAATGGAAAACTACTGACACCAGTGAGGGAACTATCAGGAATGCAAAGGTTCCAATTGCGACCAGGCCCTGGCATTTCACCATCATGGGGCGGCCCGAAGATGGCAGAAAGGGGACCTGCTGCAGAACTTGTGAAAGGGTCCCGCTGCATGACCATAATAAAGAGACCCACGATGGGAGTAAAGGGCCCCAGGATCAGTGGGAATAGGGAGGGCCCTGGCCAGGGATCAGGGGGGGCCCTTCATAATTTCTCACACCGGGGCCCTGAAGGTTCTAGTTACGCCTCTGCCCTCACCATTATATCTCTATGCACCTAATCAGCAGCAGTCCCTATCCTTTCCCAGATAACCACATTTGCTATATGACTGCTGGGAACCTTGCGTTCTATAGTGAGGAGCTGGCATGTAAGAAAGCCCCCATTATTGGCCATTATAAGCCACCTGGCCTAATTTCAGAGTTCATTATTTGTAGCTAGTTACTATGGCCTAGAATGATCACATTAGTTTGCTGGGTCAACAAACTTTGAATGGGCTGGGTTCACCCCAACCCCAATCTTGACCCGAACCCAAACTCATCCCCACTGACTATTAATATTTATACATAATGCCACTGTATATTGTTGATCCAATTAATATCCTATTGTCTTAGGAGATCAGGAAGGATTTTTTTCCCTGAAAGAATGAATTGTGCAATGATTATAACAGTTTTGTTTGGCTTACTCTGAATCAACTGTGGGTTTAGGATTCTGTAAATGCAGGTTTTTGATGTATTCACTGTATGTCTTCATCTTTCTTTTGGTTGAACCTTACGGAATTGCTTTTAAATATGTTTTTTCAACCCAAATATGTAATGATGAAACAAAGTAAAAAAAATGCATTAACACTGTTTTTTTCTGAATCTGTAAATTAGGTGTGGACTTTTTGTTCAAATGAATCACAAGAGGGTGGCTATATGCATGGATCTCCAAGCACATCCCTGACTGGGACTGATGCACAGATCAGAATGCAGTCTGTCATAGCAGGCTGCCTGCATGTGGCTGCACTGAACACCTGTGCATCCCGTAAGTGAAGACAGTCCTTGGCCCGGGTGCATGAATTGGTACACCAATGTGAATAAGGCTTATCAATTAATAAATACCTGTGAGTGCTACACTTACATCTGTTGTGATATGTATGTACTTAATGTACTTATATGAAAAATATATCTGATGCTATATGTGATTTTATTTGTCTACTACAGTATTTACCAAACATACATTTTACCAATGTGGAATATATATGGAATCCAATTTAAAAATATATATGTTTTTAGCTTTCAGTATCCTGGTTGAGATTAAAACAGTGCTTTGATAATAAAATTAGGAAAAATATTTTACTTTTATGAATATTTTATTTGAGGGCAATAAAAACTGCATGCCGAAGCTTCATCAACCTTGATCTAAATGATGTGTGTTAAGCTGTTAATTAATGATAATGGTAAATGATCTGGGAGGTGTCAGACAATAACTAATTCTGACTGAGAAGCATGGAAATGTATCCAGCCCAGGGCCAACTTGTCACTAATTTTCTATGGGCCTCATACCTTTCAAGGCAAAGTAAAATGATCTTTTCTTAAAGCAGAATGCATTACTTGTTTCAGATTGCAAAGCATCGATGTTTCCTTACTTGATTAGGAATAATAACATTTTCAGGTTGCCATTAGTACATTGCCAGCAAATCATGAACAATGTCATGTGTAACATATTGTCCCCTGCCCTGGGAATTCTTGTTCCTTGAAACATAAATAGTAAGAATATAATTAAATACAGCCATGAGCAGAAATGTTTAGAGTTGCTTTTGCCTTTCATTTTATAATGATAGGAAGGGACATACATAAAGCATAGTAGCAAGATATCTATTATGATCTTCTTGCTGGTTTACTATGGGAACTGACATATGCACTCATTACATGTTTTATCACTTTGAACATTTATACATACAGTATATATTCAGTGGCAATGCAACAAGTAACTGGCCCTTGCACTAAAAATGGTCTGTTTGCATACGTTTATATAAACAGAGACATGAATGAGCAACACCCATGTTACACTTAGTTTGCATGTAGCCAGATTGCATTGATATTGGTATCAGCAATTGCAAGCAAGGTAGAATTGCCTTATTTAGCCCCTGTTCCCACTGGTGTGTGTTTTTGTTATGCGTTTTGACAGTTGTTGCAGTGACTTTGAAAAAGGTTCCCGAACTACTTTTGCTGATTTCATTGCGACTTGCATAGACTTCTGTTAAACAAAGTTGCAAGCCGCAATGAAATCGAAGGTGAAAATCGCAATGATCTGAAGCTTTGAAATTGAAACGCTACACCAGTGTGAACCAGTGGCTTAAAGTGATAATAAAGTCTAGTTTTTTTCGTTTAAAAATAAAATACATTTTATACTTACCTGCCCTGTGTAGTGGTTTTGCACAGAGCAGCCCAGATCCTCCTCTTCTCGGGTCCCTTTCCGGCTATCATGGCCCTCCCTCAGGCGGAGTGCCCCCACAGCAAGCAGCTTGCTATGGGGGCACCTGAGCCAAACTGCTGCTCCGTGTGTCCATTCAGACACTGAGTCAGGGCTTGGCCCCATCCCCTCTCTCTCCTCATTGGCTCACTTACTTTGATTGACAGCAGTGGGAGCTAATGACGCCCTCTGATGTGTCTCAGCCAATCAGAAGAGAGAGTCCGAGTCTCTCTTGCAACATCGCTGAATATAGATGGGGCTCAGGTAAGTATTAGGGGGGCTGCTGGGAGCTACTGCACACAGAAGGTTTTTTTTATCTTAATGCATAGAATGCATTAAGATAAAAAAAACCTTCTGCCTTTAGAACTATTTTAAACTTTTATTAGGCTCAGGATAATGGCAAATGATCATTCCTTTATGGAAGAGCTAAAATGCTTACCTTTCCTAGAGAAAATGCTGCTCCAGGTTCCCTTTCATGTTGGCCATATGTCTGAACACCTAAAGCGTTTGTTGCCCCAACACTTCATATTCCTGATATATGCCTGCTGTGCCATGTACTTGTATGAGAAAGTATCCTGTTCTTTTTGTATTGCTTCCTTTATGTGAAATCCATGATGTTCCTGCTGGTCCCTCTGCTTTCCTATTAACAACTGGTCACACTAAACAAGAGAGCACACCATGGTCAGTTCTCTCTCAGTTAGCTATGCTGGGAACTCAATGTACTCTTCTCCAATGGTCAGACTTGTCCTGACAAGCCCCTGCTGCACAGTCATTCACTGGGAAGCTCAGCATGCTGCTGCTTCTCCTCCCCCAGCTGTTATGCAGCTGAGAACAGAGAGAATGTGATCATTTATAAAAAAAATGAAAAAAGGTATTTATAATGTGTGTGTATATATATATATATATATATATATATATATATATATATATATATATATATATGTATATATTATAAATGGTTTGCCTTTCATTTCTATTTTAAACTGAATGAGTTGTTTTACAAAGTGACCATTTGCAATCACTTTAAGAGCAGGGTCACATGATTTTTGCTGGAAAAGAAAATCATGTGAATTCTGCTCATGGTGTTACTATCAAGTGCCTAGGCCATCAGATATGTGCCACTGGAAGGAATTTGATGCATCATTTGCTCCAGGAAAGGTAATTTACAGTATTTCAGCCCTTCTGTTACTCTTAATTTATTAATCCTAACCATTCTGTAAACATAACTTTATGTTAATATTTGGAAATAGGTCAATTTTTACTAAACAGTTTTAGCATATTCTGTAAAATGTAAATGCTGCACCCATAAGGCAGACCCCTATGGATTACACATAGAACAGATCCTTTTCCAGCTGTGTACATGAAGTGTAGCTTTGCTTATACATGCTTAGATTTGGGTGAAAATCCTTCTTTAAACAGTTGAACTCTGCTGACATAATTGTGTCTACCTTTTTCCATGACAACATGTTATCTTGAGCATTTCCCACTGGATACAGTTGGGTTGATTTACTAAAGCCAAAATGGGGACTTTCCCTTAGCTTAGTGAATAAGCTGAAGATTTGCTCACAAGCAAAAATAGTTTTTTTTTGTTTTTGTCTGCTTTTTGTAATTTTCCTTTGCACATGAATAGGTATGCTTTGCAAAGTTTTAAGAAGTCCTAAGTTACCCTTTAAGATTAATCAGGAAGATAAAAATGTTACTAAAAAACTGTTATAGGCTGCATAGAAGGGAACAAACAATGCAATCATGGACCTGCAGGGGTCAGTGTAAGACTATGTATACTCCTTCTATTACAATTCTTTCAGTTCTCATTCATTGCGTCTGTCTTGCCATCCTCCCAGAATGTATTTATTTGGCAACGTAGACATCTTTGCTTGTCTCCATCCTAGATTTGTTTTTCTAATTTCTCCTCACTTTTATGTTTACCAGCTGCTTTATTGCTCTACAGAGCCTTCCTTCACAATCTTTCTTTCTCTTCTGTCTCTCTATTTTTTTTCTTTCGTTGTGTGCGTTCCTGTCTACAATCACTGTCAATGGTCCCAGCTGCCTCTTCTGATTTTTCATTACAGTTTAATTTAAAACTGGGATTGGAATGGAAATGTCTTTTTGCCATGTGGGGTTTGCAAGGCCTGTGGTTTTATTGCCAAAGGCACAAATGTTAGTTACTACTATTTTTTTTCTTGTGTACAAATGTGAGTTGCGGGGGTAACAAGGGATACAAAGATAAATCCGCTACATCACTAGGACAATGTAACTGTATATGATTTATGGATGGTTCTGCATGATTTGAAAGAGAAGAGAGCATAGATCCCCACGTGCCTCGCAGACATGAGTTACCAATGGGTTCTTCAAATGCAACATGGCAAACGTAGTTTTCAAGTCAACCTTTCAACAGAGATAGAACAGCACTTGATGCTTTCTCTGTGTGTCTCGCATAGTGGTTTCCAGATGTTAAACACTGTATGCTGTGAATACAGTTGACAACTATTCAAGTGTACAGTTGACCCAAAGCAAATCAAGAGTTTTCCCATTCCATCTATTTTATAAGGTCCCCTGAGAGAGCAGGCCTCCTGTGATATATGGAGGCTTACAATAATAAATGTAAGTGCTCAGTGATGTTAAGCTTATATATTTAAAGGTAAACACTAGACATACCTTTATCTAGACTTTACCTGCTTTGGGGCTCACTTTGTCAGCTTGGAACTTTAAATGTAGTTATCTGATAAAGAAGGAGTCATTGAATTTTTTACTTGTGTATGTACAGTTTTTGGGGCTTTAAAGGAGAATGCATTTATTTTAATTCCAGTTTTAAACAACGGAAAAGATAAAAATACTTATTTTCCAATGCTCTCCAAGACTTAGACCGGGTTGAAATATTTTCGTCAAAGAACAGAACAGAAATGGGAATGTTTCAAATCAAAAATATGCAAAAACACTGCAAATGATATTCTGATGGATAATAAGTTTAAAAGGTAAAAAGGTGAAACCTACATGACTCAAATCTCATCTTAAAAAGACATAAGGCTTTTAAAAATATAAAAATTGAGGAACACTTTAATAATGTGAAATGTAGCAAGAATATAACAAAAGATGTAAAAAGGAAATCAAAATTGCAATTCGAGCAAAAGGTTGAAAAACGAAGTAACGTAAACCCCAAAAATGAATTAAATACATTAATTGTAAAACTTTTACATCCTGGGGGCGTGTCCAAGATGGCGCTGGGAGCAGACGTCTTTTAGCAGAGCTCCTCAGCCCGGCGATTAAATCCTCTGTTTATCCTGCCATATGCCACCCGGAGACCACCAACTAAAGGCCAAATAGCTCCCGCTCTCAAGGCAGCTGCAGTCGGCGATGAGAAAGGGCAGCCGTTCGGCTCAGAAAAGGCGGAAAGCTCCTACACTGCACGGATCACCACGCGCAGGCCTACCTACACGTGCCTCACGCGCCATGGACTCATAGGCCGAACGGCCTCCGGAGGTAGCTATACACGCAGTCTCCCCAGCCTTTGATGCCCTGATGGCCGCAATCACTACATGCCAGACCACCCTGACATCCAAATTAGAGGGGCTACAGATGGAAACAGCGCTGATCCTTCGTGACATGGACAATTTTAGGGAGCAGGTGACTGAGGTGGAGCGGAGGGTGTCGACGACGAGGACGACCAGCGGGAGAACCGAGCCGACATCCACACCCTCAAGCTGAAGGTGAGGTTCCTGGAGGCAAGAGCGGAGGATGCCGAGAACAGGAACCGCCGTTCCAACGTTCGGCTCATCGACCTCCCGGAGGGATCCCAAGGTTTGGATCCGGTCGGATTTATCGAACGCATGCTCCCCGCTCTGTTTGCTCAGGCCCAATTAACTCCCCACTTCTCAGTGGAGAGAGCTCATCGCATGCCTGCTGCTTGGGGACCGGTGGGATCACCCCCCAGGACCTTCATCTTTAAATTCCTTCACTACAGGGACAGGGACACAGTCCTGAGAGCCGCTCGTTCGTAGCAAGAAGTCAGACATGAAGAAGCGAAACTAATGTTCTTCCCTGATTACTCCATTGAGACAGAGAGACTTCGGAAATCCTTTGATCAGGTCAGAGCAATGCTTCGGCAAAAAGGCATCAAGTATAGCATGCTGTTCCCTGCTAGACTGCGAGTACAAGACGGTGAGAAAGTGCAATTCTTCACATCACCTGTTGAGGCCACTAACTGGGCTGAGTCGATTCGCCGCTGAGAATCCATGACATTTTGCTGCTTCAGAGTATACATCCTGATAACCTCTCCCCTCCTCTTCCTGTTGGGCCCTCTATCCGTACCTCGCTGATGTCGACCCCCGGGCTCCGAAGGCGGCCCTTGCAGCTACCAGCCATGACATCACCGCGGAATGTGAGTTCCAATTTGAAGATGGGTCTCCTTTAAGCATTGACTCCCTTGCACCGCATCCTTATTCCCGGGCGAATTCCCCCCTGTGCACCTCCATGACACTGCTGTCCCTCTGTGAGGGCACTAAATAATCTGGGGAGGCCCAGGGAGTGCTATGATATATCCCAGGACCCTGCCCATGGTCCATTGAAGCCACGTGTTTTGGGACGGCGGCGGGGCTGCCTGGGCCCGGGGGCCCCAGAGACATGCTGGGGGAGGGTGTTGGGATCTGGCCTCTTCCTGTCCCCTGACCTGCACTTGCCCTCTGGAACGCTTCTCCTGCCGTGGTGGGAGCGGAGCAGGGGAGAAGGGGGAACCTACTCCTGAAGAGAGACCTACTGGGGGCCGGGCGGGGGTCTGGTACTCGGGGTCTTTGCGGACACATACTCTTTGGGGAAGGGGGGAGAGGGAGCATCTGTCCGATGACAGGGACTGTTTTACTCATGCTGCACATGATATGCTCTGAAATGTTTGAAACTAGAGTTTAAGATATGTGCCCCCGGGGCTCCGGGTGTGACCACCTGAATAATCCAAGTCGGGCTACAACCTGCGCCGGGCTGACAGTGCCCTGATGCAGGCTGCGTGCCTTCAGGCTCTTGCGCCCCCATGTACAACAATAGTGTAACCTTGGTTTTGTTGGGGATCCGGACCCTCCTCAGTTTTAAGGGGGTGGGAGGGAATTAGTTTTGAGTTCAGGGGCGTTCAATCTATTAATTATCAGTCAAGATGCATAAGGTTGCATGTTTTGGACAGGTACGGTATACACATTGTGTTTCCTTTCTTTTGGTGCTCTCCTATCCCCCAGGGTCCTTCCTTCCAGCTGGTGAGGGAGGACCTGGGAGCGGTTTTGACTATGTGGAGCCGGTATGGCATCACTTAAATTGTTATCTTGGAACACCCGGGGCCTAAACTCCCCGGTTAAGAGGTCCCTGGTGTTCCAATTCATTAAACAGCATAATCCCCATATCTGTCTGCTCCAGGAAACCCATTTGGTCGGCTGCAAAACAATGAGCTTGAAGAAGCCATGGGTGGGCCACCACTATCACTCCACATACTCGAACCTAGCTAGGGGAGTCAGTGTGTTGGTGTTGAAATCCCTGCCCTTTGCCCTTCTTGATTTGGTGCTAGACCCAGGAGGGAGGTATGTAGTCCTCTATGCCCATATTTGGGGGCAGCCTTGGGTTATTGTTGGATTGTATCTGCCACCGCCAGCCTCACTCTCACTACTTCACCAGATTGTCTCCAAGGCGGCGCAGTTTCAGTCTGACAAAATTGTGTTGCTGGGTGACTTTAATTTAGTCCCCGACCCAGAGCTAGACAGATTTAACCCAGGCCACCACCCTCATCGCGGTCTAGACATGTGGGCCCAGACTTATGGACTCACAGACGTTTGGCGCTGGAGACACCCCCTGACCAAGGCCTTCACTTGCCACTCAGCCTCACACAGAGTGAGGGGGATTGAGATTCTCCCTAGAGGTATCTCCGATCATGCCCTGCTCTCCCTTACCCTAGACCTTCAGAGAGCCCAGGCAGACTCGCTGTGGCGCTTTTCTAGATACTGGATATCAGACTTACAGGTAGAACCAAAATTTAAAATAGAGATGGCTGGGTACTGGGAGACCAACCAGGGAACGGCAGACCCCAACATAGTGTGGGAGGCCTTTAAAGCAAATACTAGAGGTCAGTATGCAGAGATTATCGCCAAAGTTCGCAAAGACCGCAGAGCTGAACTTACTAGAGCTGAAGCCGACTCAATTAGATGGGAGGCCCTGTATCTCCGTACGAAGGACCCTGACCACTACTCTACCCATCAAACAGTGACAAAACAAGTACTCTTGCTAAGGACTGAACTCACTCAAAAGAAACTACTCCATCAAACCCAGCGCATTTTCGAACAAGGGGAGTGGTCGGGTCGCCTATTGGCCTGGTTATCACGGGAGAGGGTGGGAGGAACATCTATAGCTCAGGTGCGAGATGACAAGGGCACGCTAATGTCTGATCCCGATGATGTCAACCGCTGCTTCACTGCATACTACAAGTCGCTCTATAGTTCCCGGGTAACCTATAGCGGGGAAGACTTTGCCAGGTATTTAGATGCAATAGACATTCCTAGACTGACCACGTCCCATGCCGATAAACTAGATGCCCCCATTACGGTTGAGGAGATCTGTAAGGCCATGAAAGCTATGCAGGCAGGGAAAACATCAGGCCCAGATGGCATCCCGGTTGAATTCTACAAATTATATCAGGAAGATCTCGCCCCCCGACTCCAACATGTGCTGACCCACTCCTTGAGTCCGGAAGAACTACCTGACTCGATGGGGGAGGCAATCATAGTGGTAATACCAAAGCCAGGAAAAGACCCATCCCTGTGTTCGTCCTACCGCCCAATATATCTGATCAATGTAGATGCAAAAGATCTTGGCCAAGATTCTGGCCAACAGGCTTAACACCGTCATAACTGCTTTGATTCATCCGGATCAAACCGGTTTCATGCCCGGGAGAGGGACTGACATAAATATCAGGAGGATACATACGCACATAGCCCTGGCAACATCTGACAATCCTGGAGTCGTGGCCTCTCTCGATGCGGAGAAGGCCTTTGACTCCATGGAGTGGAACTACCTATGGGAGGTCTTGGCCAGGTTTGGATTTGGGCCCCGCTTCCGGACATGGCTGAGGCTTCTATACGCTCACCCGAGGGCGCGGGTCTGTACGAACGGGAATTTATCTGCGGCATTCCCCTTGGAGAGTTGCACGCGTCAGGGATGCCCACTGTCTCCCGGGCTATTCGCCCTGGCTTTAGAACCCTTGGCTATCTTGCTCCGCTCGGCGGACTCAGTAGCGGGCATCAGGGTGGGACCTCTGATCGAAAAAATTTCCCTCTACGCAGACGACACCCTATTATACCTCGCGGATGCGAGCGCTTCCCTACGTTCGGCGTTGGGAATTTTCAAGACATTTGCCACATACTCTGGCATACGAATTAACTGGGACAAATCTGTCCTGTTCCCCTGCATCCGTCGGTCCCCCGGGTGGACACGCTTACCCCCCTACGATGGACAGATGAGTTCACCTATTTCGGAATTAAAATAACGATGAGCTTGTCAGAATACATGAAGGGTAACTTGTGTCCAGTACTGACACAGCTTACAAAGAAATGTACCGACTGGAGAAAGCTACCACTTTCCCCGGTCGGGCGGACTAATCTAATAAAGATGGTATACTTACCCAAATTCCTGTATTTCTTTAGGAACACACCGACTCATATTCTAATATCCTTCTTCCGTAGACTCGAGAGTTTGGTGATCACGTTTATCTGGGCCGGGAAGACGCCAAGAGTGGCCAAATGTACATTATACCTACCACTTTCGTCGGGAGGTCTAGCCCTACCAAATTTTCTGCTATATTATTGGGTGGCGGCTCTTGTGACTGTCCGTTGGTGGTTCTCCCAGCCCAGATACAACCCCGCAGTAAATTTGGAAGCAGCTGTACTGGGCTCCTATGCTGCCCTGTCAAATTTGGTATTCAAAGGAAGGCGAGTCCCACACTCATTGACGGGGCCAATGAAGGCGACTATTATGGCCTGGGAACGTGCCAGGAAACCAAGTCAGAGGGAACATGTCATCTCGCCACACACACCGCTATGGGGTAACCCTAATTTGTCCCATTTCACCCAAATCCCGGACCCTGCCGCCTGGGCACGCAAGGGTATAGTTGCTTTGAAACACATAGTAGAGGGTGGTAGAGTGAAATCCTTTCGAGATCTAAGACAGACGTTTGCGCTCCCACATACCTTCTTTTTTAGATACTGGCAGCTTAAACATGCCTACCAGGCCCAATTCCCAGACGGCATTACACTGGAGTCAGACTCCGTGTAGAGGCTATTAACATCCAGCACCATGGGTAAGCCCCTCTCTTCTATATACCTCTATCTCACAGTTGAGCATGACCGCAAACCTAATAGATCGAGAGACAGATGGAGGGCAGATATACCGGAACTGGGGGATGAGGAATGGGAGGACAGTTTGACGACATTCATACCCACCATGATCTCGGCCAGAGATAGATTTATTCAGTTAAAATTTATCCACAGGGCTTATTATACTCCCCAAAGGCTGGCTGGCATATACCCATCTTCTAGCCCACAGTGCACCCGATGCCTGACGGATGTGGGAGACTTCTTCCACATGGTCTGGGCATGCACTCAACTGGGAGCATACTGGTCGGAAGTAGCTGAGACTCTTAGCGAGGTGATGGAGACGGTTTTGCCTCTTGACCCTATGATCATGCTACTAAGCTATCTTGAGAATGTAGATGGGGATAGATACAGTAAGCTATGCATCTCCTACGCCCTCTTCTACGCTCCAAGGGAGATTTTGTTAAGATGGAAAACTAGGGAGCTCCCTACTAAAGACTCTTGGGTTCAAGCGGTTAATAAGGTGCTTCCTTTGTACAGACTAACATATGAAAACAGAAATTGCCCCCAGAAATTTCATAAAATCTGGGATGGTTGGATTGCGAAGTGTTCCTAAGGGGGATGGAGGGTCGGGATCCATTACACATATGCTTGTGCCTTAATAATGGAGTTTATATGTTTACTTCACCCTTTGTTTGAAGCATGCCCAACTTGTCATGTAACCTGTTGATTTGTATCATGGATTGACTTAATCAATAAAAACCTTTACTGTAAAAAAAAACAAAAACTTTTACATCCTATCATATAAACCACTTCCAAAATAATTTGTTGTTGACTGGGGACAAAAAGAAGGAAAATCTATTAAATACCTTCTTCAGCTCTGTGTATACAAAGGAAATTGGTGAAGCTCAAGTTTACAATGAGGACTGCAGTTCCACGTGAAATCAACAATGGCTCAAAAGCTATATACTGTAGGTCCTAACAGTTAGACAAAATTACGGTAAATAAAGCACCATTACTACACGACTTGTACTCACTTGTCCTCAAAGAGATGATATCTGTTATTTTTAATGCTACTGTTTCTAATTTTAGAGGCTCTTCAACCACTAGAGTATTAACCTGTAAATAACCCTTCATTACCAGACCATTTTTCAATTTTCAGTGGGACCAAAATGTATGCTTACTTTTACCTTTGCCAATTCACCTTCCTGCTTTTTTTTTTACAAACTTTCCACCTATTCGCTATGAAGGGAAATGGGCTTCCTTAGTTGCGTTTACACTTGTGAAGGTTGTGATTAGTTCCCAGTGATTCAGAAGGAAAGAAGCCACTCTGATTGGCTATATACATTGTGACTGTGCCCCAGTCAGTGCAGTCATGCTTTTAGAGTAGTGACTGGGCCATCCTTCTATGTTTCTATGAAGGCATAGAAACATAGAAGGATGGCCACAATCACTACTCTAAAAGCATGACTTCATTAGCTTAATCAGATGTCTTATGCAGATGTACTATTCCTGAGCCAAAGGATATTATAAAACAACACTTACAAATATTCATTTTCTTGTGAGTGTATCCCCAAAGGGGACGAGTGTTTCATGTGATGACAAGATCCTGGTGTCAGGGTGCACGTTTATAATATTTTCAGTGAAGATTACTCTGAACTCAGCAGGATTGATTCACTGTTTTATTTAGGACTGAGCAAGACTGCCTCTGTGAAGCCAACCATGTTGTATGGATGTGGTGATAAGTGCTGCTTGTAAATTCAATTTTTTGGACTGGGACACTTTTTGGGAATTTATTTTGTGCTAACACATTTGTTGAAAGCAGCTGATATAGTGATAAGTGTAACTTTTAATTTCTGGGCTCCTTAGCGCCAAGGTGTGCTGACTCTAGTGGGTGTGGACGCTTTTCGGCATAATTGTATTTACATTCTGACTATGATCTGAGCCTCCCAATGGCAGATCAAAGCTGTTCACAGGCAAACTCTCTATCTCTCTAGTAATTAATGACGTGTAAGCCTAACTTCTGTAGTCAGGAAGCTATTTAAGAATTTGATAACGGACCATATACAGTATCTCACAAAAGTGAGTACACCCATCACATTTTTGTAAATATTTTATTATATCTTTTCATGTGACAGCACTGAAGAAATGACACTCTGCTACAATGTAAAGTAGTGAGTGTACAGCTTGTATAACAGTGTACATTTGCTGTCCCCTCAAAATTACTCAACACATAGCCGTTAATGTCTAAACCGCTGGCAACAAAAGTGAGTCCAAATTGGGCCCAAAGTGTCAATATTTTGTATGACCACCATTCTTTTCCAGCACTGCCTTAACCCTCTTTGGAATGGAGTTCCCCAGAGCTTCACAGGCTGCCACTGGAGTCCCCTTCCAATCCTCCATGACGACATCACGGATCTGGTGGTTGTTAGAGACCTTGCACTCCTCCACCTTCTGTTTGAGGATGCCCCACAGATGCTCAATAGGGTTTAGGTCTGGAGACATGCTTGGCCAGTCCATCACCTTTACCCTCAGCTTCTTCAGCAAGGCAGTGGTCATCTTGGAGGTGTGTTTGGGGTTGTTATCATGTTGGAATATTGCCCTGTAGCCCATTCTCTGAAGGGAGGAGATCATGCTCTGCTTCAGTATGTCACAGTACATGTTGGCATCCCATGTTGGTTCCCTCAATGAACTGTAGCTCCCTAGTGCCTGCAGCATTCATGCAGCCCCAGACCATGACACTGGATGGATAGAGCTGGGATGGGATCAGGGGGATGTATAGAGCCGGGATGGAATAGGGGTGGTGGATGGAGCCGGAATGGGATCCGGGGATGGATAGAGCTGGGATGGGATCGGGGTGGTGGATGGAGCCAGAATGGGATTGGGGGGATGGATAGAGCCGGGATGGGATTGGGTGGTGGATGGAGCTGGAATGGGATTGGGGGGATGGACAGAGCCAGAATGGGATCAGGGTGGTGGATGCAGCCAGGATGGGATTGGGGCATGGATGGAGCCAGAATGGGATGGGGGAATGGATGGAGCCAGAATGGGATGGGGGAATGGAAAGAGTTGGGATGGGATAGGAGGGAATGGATGAAGCTGGAATGGGATTGGGGGGGTGGATGGAGCCAGGATGAGATCGGGGGTGGATGGAGCCGGGATGGTATTGGGGGGTGGATGAAGCCGGGATCAGATTGGGGGAGGGAAGCAGGGGTTGGATGGAGCCGGGATCAGATCGGGGGCTGGATGGAGCGGGGATCGGATCGGGGATCGGATCGGGGAAGGGGAGCAGGGGGTGGATGGAGCCAGGAGCAGATGGGGGGCAGGGGGGTGGAAGGAGCCAGGATGGGATCTTTGATTTGGAAGGGGGGTTAGAGGATATGTGCTATGGGGTGCTTTGGGAAGGGAGAGGAATTGTGCTGGGGAGTCAAACTTCAAATCTGCACCCCTCCTTCTAGTACAAGTCCTCTCTAATCCAAAACAAAGCACCCCCTAGCACCTATGCTCTAACCCCCCCAAAATCGCTCCTGGCAGCATAATTGATAAAAGCCCCCCCAATCACCATTCCCCCTTCTCTGCAATAATCCTGTTATAACAGACCTCAGCATGGTGTCCCTCTTCCTGGGACCTCCTTGGCTCTTCCTCGCAGCTTGTGTACATGAAACATGAGAGTTGGGGGGGAAGCAGCTATAGTTCGGTCTGCTGTGAGTGCAGCCCAGCTGGCGGAGACATCTCTGTGATTGTGGCTGCAGTGTGTAGAGGTGTGATTGATGGTTGGAGTTGGACCAGGGCACCCTGTCTCTCTGCCTCACTCACTGCTCACTCCCTGAGTCTCTCCTCCCCCCACTCTCTCTCCTGGCACATCGCACGGAGCAGAGGAGATCCCAGAAGGGAAGGAGAGAGCCGCGGCTTACCTGTAGGTAAAATGAATATCTCCTAAACATTCACCGTTTAGGAGATATTCACCATGCATGCAGCCTGTGACATCACTGGCGCATGTGCTCTGAAGGTCCAGCATACCTTCCCGCAACTTCAGAGCTTTGTGGGAGTAACGTCATTGCGACTCCGGCCAATCACATTGCTGGAGCTTGCGAACCCAGAAAAAAAAACAGGGGGAACATTTCAGCCCTCTCAGTGGTAACTTTACACTGCTGGAGGGCTTCATTCCAAGGTGAGTATTTCATACTAGCACATTATTCCGTTGCCTTGCAGGTTATGTTTTTTGAACATCTGCTGTTTACAACCGCTTTAAAGAGAATTTCATGTTTCATAAATAATTCTTATTGCTCAGCATGGTCATCTGGCCACATTGATGAATTACCACTTTCCATTGCCTGTATTATGAAGCTACAATGCAATCAAGACTGTGTAGTGAAGATTCTGTGTGTGGCTTGTTATAATGACTGACAGAGATAGTGGGAAAGTGGCAGACAGAGCTAAGTGCAGTGGGGAATGGGGGGGCGGCAAGTTTTATGAGCTTGGTTACATTTTATTTTTTTATGTAACGGTCAACATACCCCATTTACAGAGTAGTGATTAATGAGTCAAATTCTGAATGGTCTAAGGTTGTTAGCAGTGTACTCCAAGGCTAAGTGTTGGGACCCTTACTTTTTAGCATATTTATAAATGATATCAAGTATGTGATTAAAAGTATCATTCTGTGTTTGCAGATGACACCAAGCTATGTAGTGAAGTAAAGTCCAAGTAAACATCTGAAGGAGTAAGCAGAAACTTAAACAAAGAAGTGTTTGCAGATAATATATACTTGGACTTTGCAAAATCATTTGACACAGTTCCTCACATATGAGTAAGTTAGGATCTATAAGCATAGAAAATTCAGACTGTAAATGGATAGAAAATGAGCTTAACCACTTGCCGACCGCCGATCGGCATCTGACGGCGACAGAGTGGTTCTGTAAGGCAAAACGCCGTCATATGACGGCGGCTGCCAGATCGCTCACTGTGTCCGGGTAGGACCAGGGAGCGGGTGCAGCGGATTCGATCTCCGCCGGCTACCCGCGATGCCCCCCCCCCGGAGTGAAAGAACGGAGGTCCGTGTAAGTAAACACGGACCTCCGTTCTGTGAGAGGGGGAAGGACTGTGATCACAGCCTTCCTCTACATGGAAGCTGTGATCACTTCCCTTCCCCTGTTAGGGCAGCCCCCATACAGTAAGAACACTCCCAGGGAACACAGTTAACCCTTAGAGCGCCCCTGCAGGTTAACCCCTTCACTGCCAATGGCATTTACACAGTAATCAGTGCATTTTTATAGCACTGATCGCTGTATAAATGCCAATGGTCCCAAAAAAGTGTCAAAATGTTCCGACATGTCCGCCCCAATATCGCAGTACTGCTAAAAATTGCTGCCATTACTAGTAAAAAATAAAAAAAATAAAAACCCCAGAAATGAATTCTCATCATCCGTAAACGCGACCACTTTTGCGCAAACCAATCAATAAATGCTGATTGCGATTTTTTTAATCACAAATATGAGGAAGAATATAAATCGGCCAAAACCAATGAAAAAAATGTTTTTTTATATATTTTTTTTGGATTTGTATTTTAGCAAAAAGTAAGAAATTTGTTTTTTTTTTTGCAAAATTGTCGCTCTTCTTTTGTTTATAGCGGCGATCAGAAATGACGCAGCGGTGATCAAATACCACCAAAAGAAAGCTCTATTTGTGGGAAAAAAAGGACGCACATTTTGTTTGGATACAACGTTGCACGACCGCGCAATTTTCAGTTAAAGCGACACAGTGCCGAATCGCAAAAAGGGCTCTGGTCCTAAAGTGTGAAATCCTTCCGGGGCTGAAGTGGTTAAAGACTGCATTCAGAATAGTGATTAATCATTCATAAGCCGAATAGGCTAAAACTATTAGTTGTATACCCCATGATTCATTGTTGGGATTCTTACTTATTAACTTGTATAAAATTATAGAGTTTAGGATTGAAAGTACTATTTCTGTGTTTGCAGACAACACCAAGCTATGTAGCTCAAAAGTCCTTCCATGATATCTGCAACTTATAGCCATACCCTAATGTACTGTTTGACTGGAAAACTAGGTGGCAATAAAGTTTAGGCTACATTCACAATGGTGATTTAGGCCAGTACGGATTGTAGTAGCAGTAATCTTATGATTGATCTGTGACTGGAGGAAAGGAGGTTTAACCTCTGCATATGGATTCTTCACAGTAAGAGCTATGAAAATGTAGAATAGACTCCCTCGGGAACTAGTTCTAGCCAGCTGACTTGACTATTTTAAAAATCGCTAGATTTAAGGGCACTCTAATAGGATCCTTATGAGAACTCTAATTTAACCACTTGTCTAACAATGCATGTTTATAAATGACATGGTAGACAAGTGGTTAAATCAAGCTCACAGCTGCTCATGTGCTGGAAACCCTGTAACAGGCAGAAATGTACCTGTATGTCGCTGTGCCTGTAGCTGCCGCCCCGCCACAGAATATGTACTGTGGATGGTTGGCAAGTGGTTAAATAAAAAAAAAAATTCACAAGGTTTTCATTTTAACAAGCTGTTTCTCACACACATAATAGACATACTTACAATCACATGCCAAAAAACATCCTATTCCTCTTCCTGAGTATAAGGTAATATATGTGTGAAACTTTTTTACAGTCTAACCCGCATAATTTTGGGCCCAAAATCTAAGGAGCACCTTCAGGCTTTCTAGGGACATAAATAAACATCTTATTTCTTGACTACCTATCACATTTTTAGAGGCACTGTAGCAATAGGACAGTGAAAACACCTACAGAATAATCACATTTTGTAATGCAAACACCCAAAGGTTTTTCTAAGTGGCATAATACATTTTTGTAAAATGTCATGTTTCTGTCACGAGTTTTTGGAAAATACCGAAAGGATATGAAAATGTCTTTTTTTACACAAAGATATCAATTAACAAAATATTTCTAACGCACAGCATAGTTAGAATTACAATCCAAAACACATTCTACTACTTCTCCCATGTATGGCGTTATCAAAATATGTGAGACTTTTTCGCAGCCTAACCACTTAGCGAGACCCAAAATCCAAGAAGCACTTTCAAGCATTGCAGAGGCATAAAATACACATCTAAATTACTGACTGCCTATCACATTGTTGGAGGCACTGGAGTGCCAGGACAGTGGAAATACCCACAAAATGATCACATTTTGGAAAGCAAACACTCCAAGATATTTTCTAAGAGGAATAATGAGTCTATTGGAAATTTCATTTTTTGCCACACATTTAAAGAAAATGTGGAAAGAAAATTATATTTTTTTATATGCAAAGGTGTCAGTTTTATAAGATATATTTCACACATAGTCTAGGCATACTTATAATTCTACCCCAGAATACATTCTGCTACTTCTCCATTATATGGGGATACCATACTGTATGTGTGAGACTTTGATTGTTGAATTGATTATGTATCAGACATTGCATCTTGTGTATCACAAAAATCAACCAAAACAAGCATAGAAAACAATGTACTGCAAAGGTCACCTCTGTATAAGTGGTCAAGGAATATAGCATAGTGTTGTGTCACCTATAGCAGTCTCCATTCCTATAAGCTAAACAAGTCTAGCCTGCTGGTACATGACTGCCCCCAGGAATGCCATGTTCACTGGCCAGGAGCTACAGGAGGCTGAGGAAGGGAAGAACAAAATAGTTCCTGTGATTCCAAGAGTGCAGTTGTCCACAAGGGATGGGACTGGTGTCTCTCAGGAATGTAGTCAGTGGGACATACAGGGGGCTCAGTTCAGGTGGCAGGCAGAACCATGGTTTATAAACAGGCAAAGGATCAGTCCAGACAGCAGGCAAAAACATGGTCGATAAATAGGTCAGGGTCAGTACATAGTCTCGGAGACGGACGACGGACATGACTGGGACTGGATAAATAGCTGGTACAAAAACGGACGACAGACCTGACTAGGAAACGGACAAATA
>BLSH010557418.1:267876-299279 GCA_018402905.1 Glandirana rugosa | reverse complement strand
TTCTCTGACGGTCTTTGACGTACCGAGTTCTCCTATTCCTGGATCACCAGGAATAGGGACTAAGGTCCCCCCCCGTTAACGGGGGGGAACGGGGATGAACGCCTACGGGTACGAACACCCGGTCTTAGAGTTTGGAGTTTAACATGTGTAGTATTAATGAAACACTGATTTAAATAGTTCTCATTCCCTTACCCCAAGTTTCCTTAAACCCTCCTTAATTTTCCAAAAGGTAATAAGTTCTTTACATTTTTGATAAAAAACACCAACAGTTCATTACTAGGTGTGACGCTTGTATTGTTGGGCATAGCCAATTTACATCTTTGATTCTGTATTTAGACATCATGGTTCACCGCAGTGTGGATCATTACTTGACAACCACAAAAAATAGTTTTTACATTTCTTGAATAATGGAAAACCTTTTAATTCCTCCCAAATTCCTTTGAACCCCATTCCCTTACTCTTGATAAATTTAGTCACAAAGTAATTATGATGTGTACAATTTGAGGTTTGAGATTCTGGCCCACAAGCATGGGCATCCGCAAGTAGGGGCAAGGGGGGGCAATTGCCCCCCCCTGGAATCAGGGATAAGGACCACTAGGTCCTTATCCTCTTGAGCCATGCAGTTTCTGGCAGTCTCTTGGGCTAGATATGCAGTCTCTAATCGTCTCTTGTGCCATATCCACAGTCTCTGACCGTCTGCTGTACTATGTCTGCAGTCTCTGACCATCTTCTGTGTTATGTCCGCAGTCTCTGACCGTCTCCTGTATCATGTCTGCAGTCTCTGACCATCTCCTATACTATGTCTGCAGTCTCTGACCATCTCCTGTACTATTTCCGCAGTCTCTGACCATTTCCTGTACTATGTCTGCAGTCTCTGACCATCTCCTGTACCATGTCCGCAGTCTCTGACCGTCTCCTGTACCATGTCCACAGTCCCTGACTGTCTCCTGTAGTATGTCTGCAGTCTCTGACCGTCTCCTGTAGTATGTCTGCAGTCTCTGACCGTCTCCTATACTATGTCTGCAGTCTTTGACCATCTCCTGTACTATGTCTGCAGTCTCTGACCATCTCTCGTACTATGTCTGCAGTCTCTGACCGTGATAAAGTGATAATGACATTTTTGAAAAGGGGCAGAGCATGGGTGACTTTAAAATGATGCCCCCCCCCTGAAAAATGTTCTGCGGACGCCCATGCCCACAAGTGCTTTATTGTAAATAAAGTCCTAGTCAAACGCTGAGTGTTCCTTTACAAAAGGGATCTAGATTCAGTATAACAATACATGACACGAGTAAATACCAGAAATGACCAAGCCCACCCTGCTGTAGTCCCTATGTTATAGCCAAGTATCAAGTTTAGTTTCTTGTGTCCTGTTGAGAAAGATGAAATATAATGTGTTTTTTCATTTGTTGTTTACATTTGCATTCTTCCTTACTTAGCAAAATATTACTTGAAAATTGGACATTGTTAAATATTGTAATATCAAGTAGCCAAATAAGAATAATTCTCTCATGGCCAGCAGGCTTTGCCAATTATGATTGCATACAATGCAGTAATCACCATTTTGTTTGAAAAAAAACATAACGCCCAGGCACTGCATACACAGCCTATGGACTTGGACAAAGTGGTAGAGTAGTGATCAAATCTGGAGAATCACTCTTTGACTAATTTTTGTTATTTGCTTGCAGGTCTTACTGATCTGTAGAGAATCTCAATTCAGACAACCATGCAATATCAATTCATGAAACCTCTTGCATGCATATTAAAACTCAATCCCTAGTTCCCTCACCCCCAGCAAAAAAAAGCAGCAGCCTCCAAAAGACTCCCATTACCATTGAATCCCAGGCTGTTTTGAAGGGCAAAGCTCTGGCAACTCCTCATAGTGCTTAGGGTTGCCTGCCTCTTCCTGATGACTGCAAATTCCTATTGGCAATTGAGGTGGCTCAATTGTAGCATTGGGTTAACAGAAACGTATGGAATTTGCAAGGTAAAGGCAACCCCCAACACTACTTAGAAGTGTCAAGACTCTGCTTAGGAGAATGATTAAGCATTCAGCCACAAAGACAGAGCATTGGAAGCTGCTGCAGGTACAGTGTATATATTGCGACAGTGCTAGGTCCTTGACACTATGTGAGCATATAGAATAGACACACAAGGTTCTCAAGGGTAGAACTTGAGGTGCTCCAGAGTGTTGTGTCTGAGCAGAGAAGACAGGGGTTTCAGTTTTCTGTGGGTTTTGTAGTCCTGGATCAGGGTCTGGAGTACAAAGTCTTCAGAATTGTTTGGGTAAGACAAAGCCTTCAACCCTGTGTCCAGGTCTTACTGGGGACCTCCAGGCTGTGTAAGTGTGCATGTGTGCACACTCATTAGAAATGAGGCCTGGCCAAAGCTGAGTGCTCCAGGAGACAGGTGTTTGTTCTATCCAGGAGACAGGCATTTTCATATTTGTGTGAGGAGAGACAGGAGACAGCATTCTGAGAATTCAGGAGACAGCACTCCATGTTGGAGGAGAGATGCCTTACCCACAGGACTGAGAGAGTTGGAACAGCTAAGTCTGGAGGAATAGGAGAGTTTAAGTGACTAGGTGGGAGTGAGGGAATTTGGAGGTCTCAGATGAGAGAAAGCTCAGGGTGTCAGGAGAACCCTATTGAGAAGCCAGGGAGTAGGCCAGTGCAGCAGGATGCTGCAGCTAAAATGTTGAGAGAGCTAGGAGAGCCAAGTAAGAAGTTCTGAGGGACAATTGAAAAGAGCAGTGGTGCTGCTAAAGTGGCAGCCAAGTGGCTCGGCATGTTCTGTTTACTATTTTGCTGGGAAAACTCCCCTGTGTGGGCAACTGTTTTGTGGATTTTACTTTTGTTGTTTAATAACAGTATAAAAGCAAGCCTTAAAACTGTTTGGATAGCATGGGCTCACTAAAAATGCTTCTACCACAAAGCTTAATTCCCCAGGATCACAGTAGGCACCTTTACACCTTTAGATGCCTTCATGCGGTGTCTGTATCAACTTTTTTATTTTTTTGGGGGGTGATAATGGCAGAAGGAAAGAAAAGCAATCGATTTGCAGTTTGTCTGATTTAGGAGCTTATTACTGTTACCATCACTGTTTCCATAGTAATAAGATCCTCTTTAACCACTTGTAAAGTTGGGGGATGTAGCTTCACAGGATTGAGTGCACAAGCCGGTAACTTAAACAGTCAGTGGGTTTATTTTCCCAATAAACAAAACAAAGGTAAGCTTTCAGCAGCAAAAACAAATCAACAACAGAAAAGTCCGCTTATCTTCAGCACAAAACAAAGTAAAAGTAACATACAGTTCTTGGAAGACTCTTCAACCCAGGACCTTGCACGGTCCTTGTCAGGTAAGTTTTGCTTTCAGTCCCCAGCACACGTGGGTCTCCAAACACTTTCAGCTCTGCCAAAATACTGGTGTCTCCTCCCAGCTCCTCCTCACACACCAGCTACACACCACTTCCTCTCCTTATGAGCTGCTTCCTGGCTGCTATTAACCCCCATGTGTGCTGGTTTCCCTGTGATCAGGGGTGGAGGCCCTATCCCACCCGAATATCACTTTAGGGCCTCCGAAATTCCGGGTCCCTACTACCTCTCTATAAAAGGTAGGGAGAACTGCGAGTCAGCCCTCCCTGTGCTCTCGCTACTCCCGGAACCTCTCACCCCCTCGGGTGACCCCCTGAGCACTACCATAACCCAAATATTGGTGATATATAGCACCCGTCCAGGACCCACCCTTGGCGTCCTCTACACACTTCAATACTATGCACTTAGAACACTTTCCTACCAGAACAATTTTCAGCTTTCAGTGCTGTTGCGCTTTGAATGACAATAGCGCGGCCGTGCGATGCTGTACCCAAACAAAGTTTTTATCGTTTTGTTCCCACAAATAGAGCTTTCTTTTGGTGGTATTTAATTACCCCTGTGGTTTTTATTTTTTGCACTGTAAACAAAAAAAGACCACAAATTTTGAAAAAAAAAATAATTCTCTATTTCTGTCACAAAACTTTGTAAATAAGTAAATTTTCTCCATCACTGATGGGCACTGATGAGGCTACACTGACGAGCACTGATGTGGCAGTACTGATTGGCACTGATGAGGTGGCACTGATGAGGTGGCACTGATGATGAGGCACTTATATGCAGCAATGATGAGCACTGTTAGGTGGCACTGATAAGCAGCACTGATGGGCACTGATATGCAACACTGACGGGCACTGATATGCAACACTGACGGGCACTGATATGCAGCACTGATGGGCACTCATAGGCGGCACTGGGCACTGATAGGTGGCACTGATGGGCACTGATAGGTGGGCACTAGTAGGTGACACTGCTGGGCAATGATATGTGGCACTGGTATGCACTGATAGGGGCACTGGTACACACTGATAGGGGCACTGGTGGGCACTGGTGGGCATATGTACTGAAAGGGGCCCATTCCCTGGTGGTCTAGGGTGGTATCTAAAGGTGGCACTGAGTGCCATTCATATTGGGCACTATGCCCCTTACCTGGTGGTCTAGGGTGGTCTCCCTGATGGTCCATATCGGCTCCCTGGTGGTCCCTGGTCGGCTTCCTGGTGGTCCTGGGTGGGCACCTTGCTGGTGGTCCCTGGTCGGCTCCCTGGTGGTCCTGGGTGGGCACCTTGCTGGTGGTCCCTGGGCAGGCTCCCTGGTGGTCTAGTGTGGCGATCCTAGGGGGGGCTGTGTTGATAAATCATCAGCACAAACCCTCCCTGTCAGGAGAGCAGCTGATTGGCTCTCCACCACTCAGGTCTGCTGACCCGAGTACAGAAAAAGCCGATAAACGGCTTTCCTGTGTTACACTGTGACCAGCCATGATTGGTCACGGCTGATCACATGGTAAACTGCTTCGGATGGAAGCACTTTACCGAGATCGGTAATGCGGGGGGTCAGACTGACCCCCCACACCACCAATCGCCGTGACGGCTTGTTATCCTGAGGATGTCATATGATGCCCAGTCAGGATAACTGAACCACTTCCCGGCCGTCATTCTGTATACGACGGTCGGGAAGTGGTTAAACATCCGTGCCTTGGACAGGTTTTTAACTGTTTGCTTATAAGCTGGTTCCAGTGCAGAAAAACTGCAGATGACATCTTCTTTCCAGAACAAACCTGATAGTCTTAGGCCACATTCCCCTCCCCTCCCACCACTATGGCTGTAAAATAACTAATGCTATATCATGGAAGCCTCTCTGTTACATAAAGATACAGTATACTGTGCAGTATCTGTGTTTTAAAAATTATGTAGCAACATACCTTATTTCAGAGCGTCTCTATGCGCTCGTGTGACCTCTCGCCACTCTGCTCCTCTCCTCCTGGCGGACATCAATGGGAAATATCAGCCCCTCCCACTGTAGTCCTCATGTGATGCGCACAGCAGCGCTCTGAAATAAGGTATTTCACTGCATAATTTTTAAAAACTCAAATATTGCACAGTATATCTTTCTGTAACAGAGGGGATTCCAGGATTTGTGATTAGGGACTTTACAACCACTTTAACAGAGAGCAGTGATCGGCTAGTGTAGTCTGCTCAGTGTGCTCTGGTGCTGATCATGCTGTCTTGAAGTTTCACACTGTCCTGGCAACTATGGAAAGTGATGGATGTTAGGCAGAAACCATGTAGATGGAAGCATGGATATTCATACAGTCCTGGCCAATTAGAAGGGAAGGTGTCCCTAGGCATGCTGGATGCCTGTATTTATGTCCAAGGAGCACATGGGCTCTGGGTCATTCCTAGCAGGGCATTGCACCAGACTGGGGGGAGAGGCACTGTCTCCCCAGCACTTAATGCCATGTGGTCTCAGGCGGGTGACCTGAGGTCCTGAATTGCTGACATGCTGCCTCAAGTGGGAGACCCGAGGGCCTGAAGTCTGTGTGGCAACTCTGCTCCATAGCTGACAGAGAGGGAATCTACAGTTCTCCAAAAAAACAACAAAACCCCTAGACTGATCACTGGAGACAAGGAATGGAAGTGTATGTGTGCACCTGGCTGTGTGAATCTACCATGTGCCTAGCTGTGGACCAAAAGTGGGGAAGACCCAGGCAAAATACCAGCGGCTCCTGCAGGGGTAGCGCTATACATGCAAACAGCAGCTGCACTGGCTATTTATTTTTATTTTGACCTGACAGTCACCGATGCTGACCATTACTGTTCGGACACACTGCATTGTTTAGCTCAGCCACATTCATAAGGGCGGTTGGGGTGGGACTTCAACAAGAATCAATGGATTCTTGTCAGCTGAGCTAAACGCTGCATGCACACAGTGTGTGTGAATGGCCACTGTTCGCATATAAACACTTATCAGGATGATTACATGTGAAGCTCCAGGGACCGACCCTGGATGCAGATAGATTGCATCCAGAGATGGCGTTTCACTTACATTTCTGGCTGCACATCAACTGGCCACAGCTAATTGGCCAGTTTGTATGTGATCATAGCACAGCATGACGCTGGATGTAAAGGTGGCATTTAGCTGCCTCTGAGCACAACAAACTGTTTGCTTAGGGCCACCAGTGTGAATGTAGTCATAGAAGCAACTTGCACAAAATGTTGTCTGGTTAGCAATCAGTATGCAGATGATTAGAGAAGAACCAAAATGCGATGAGTGGCCATTAAAAAACTGATTTTTTTTTATTATTAGAATGTCAGATACCTAGTTAACCCACCAATAGATTGTGCATTGGCTGAATTTTACGTTTATTTTGTCTGTTATTTTACCAGGAATATTTACTGAAAAAAAATGCTTTTTTTTTTGCTTTTTTATATAAATAATGTGATGACAACAATTGCAAACTTCTCTGGTTCTGATTTTGTGTGCGGTATGCAGGCACATGCTTTGTATATTATTTATTTATTTGGCATAGCATTTGTGCTGGAAGGCATTAATTACTTATTGGCCAATCCACTTCCTCTTTGTTTGCCTGTTTAGGCATCTGTGCCCCAAATGTCTGTACATTAAAGTTTGTGTGAAGCGTAGGTCCATTCCAAAGATGAAGGAATTGTGTTGATGATGCATTTATTAATGTTGCATTCATTTGTTATTGGTACCACAAGAGGAAGGCAGAATATATTCATTGCCTGGATTTCATTTTTATTTTTTTAGAAACCTTTATCTTTGCTGTTGCTTCGGTGTGGTCTTTACATGACATAACTTCAACACTAGGAAATAGCCGAGTTATGTGGCTTTCCATATTATTAAAATATGTTTTAAAATAACACGCAAATACTGAATGAGCAACACTCCATAAATCATACAGATATTTGATTGTTTATTGTCTATGGTGAGGCAAGGCTCCTGTTATAGTAGAATAAAACTATATTTAAAGGGAATCTTTGGTGGCGTACATAAAAATAATAATTACAATAATAATAATAATAATAATAACAATAACCTGTGATACCAAAGTCATGGATGCATCCCATTGTAAAGATGTTATTGCCATGATTTAATTGTGATTGTCTGTTTGAGCCTGAGCAAGAAATTATTTCTAATTGGCTGCCAATGGTTATTGCCCTTTATACTGTACATTATCAGTGCTCATTCCATGTGCTCAGTGTACACTGTTTGCCCTTAATAAAGATTGGTATGCTTACTTTTAAATACCCATGCCTTCAATGTAAGCACACTGTTCTTTCAAATGTAATATTGCAAGCCATACTAGGGACTTGAGTTAACCGGATGTGTAAAGATATAACATTACCTGTATTAACCATTAGGCATTTACATGCATGCTTTTGAGCTAGATATTTTGGCCAGTAAGGGGTATTCCAGTTTTCTTAAAGATGGTTGGAATGATCTACTTTGAAATGTTTAAGTAATCACAAAATTTCAGTGTGTTTAAGGTAATGGGCAAAAATGTAATAAATCTCAGTGGCCAAACATTGCAATACATATTTAAGTTTGCCAACTGCATGAAAGCAATTCCTCTCTGGCCTGTCCCCTACTCTGCTCTGAAAAATGCAAATACCCCAGTGGATATAGTGCTGATATGGGGAAAATAGAAACAAGCTGTAGGAGAGATAAGAGGTTCAGTCACACTGCTGTACACCCTTTCTAGCAAACTTCGCACAAAAATAGGGATTTTTAGTTCACTGTATAGCAGTGTGCAGAGTATTCGTTCAGAATTTCTAGTGTTAACATGTGGTCAAACACCTTTAGCACCTATTGAGTTATATATGTAGAGGCTATTGGTATTTGAACACAGGTATATCTTCTTTCTATTGCTGTGGAGGTCCGTGACCATACCTGAACCTGTAGCTCGCCTACATACATCTTGTGTCTATTTTTCTAATTTTAGCACTATATCCACCAGAGAATTTGCATTTTGCAGAGCAGAGTAGAGAGTGATTACTCGGACGCAGTTGGCCAGCTAAAAGTGGAGGTAAACCCGAGAAAAACATTTTTTACTAACACTTCTAGCTTGTACAAGAGAGGATGTCATGTCATTTGTGCCTAGTCTTGCCACAAAGAGTTAATCTAACTCTAAGTAATCCTCTTAACTTTTCTAAAAAAAAAACAACTACTTGCTAAAAAAAAGGGATTTTATTAAAACTTACCGTAAAATCCTTTTCTCTGAGTTCACTGACAGCAGCCCTTCATTGACAAGTGGGGTTATATGCACATCCTACCAGGAGTTTACTAGGCAAATGGAAAGAAAGGAAGCTGGCCCCTCCCAGGGGGCCTCCTCTCTCTCCCATATAACTCCCCTGCTCTGCTTAGCATATCAGTTTGTAACAAGCTGTACAAACGCAACACAGGCTGCGTCTGTCAGTGAACTCAGAGAAAAGGATTTTACGGTAAGTTTTAATAAAATCCCTTTTTCTCTTATGTTCACTGTCAGACGCAGCCCTTCATTGACAAGTGGGGATGTCCCAATATAAAACTTAGTAAAAGTGTGCATCGAGGCCCAAGTAGCCGCCTTGCACACCTGTGACACCGAAGGCTGGGAAAGCCCAGGAAGTGGGCCACTAACTGCCCTGGTGGAATGAGCCGTGACTGGAAAAGGGGGTACCTTGCCCCGAACAGTATACGCATGGGTCACGGTCTGTCTGATCCAACAGGAAACAGTAGCCGACGAGGCCGCCAATCCTTTGCGCGGACCATCCGTCAGTACAAACAACGCATCAGACTTCCGAAGGAGGCTGTAGCTGCCAAATATACCCGCAAAGCCCTCATGACATCCAATAAATGTAACTCAAATTCCTTGGGATGCGATGGATGCGGACATAATGAAGGAAGAACAATATCTTCATTAATGTGAAAAGAAGAGACCACCTTCAGTAGAAACGAAGGAGAAGGATGCAAGACTGCCTTGTCCTTATGAAGGACTAAGTAAGGAGACTTGCAGGACAACGCTGTCAACTCAGACACCCGCCTAGCGGATGTGATGGCCACCAAAAAGGCCACTGTCTGCAAGAGCAATTGTAAGGGAATATCCCTGATCTTCTCATATGGCGGTTTCTGCAGCACAGAAAGCACCAAATTCAAATCCCGTGGCGCCATAGGCGACCGTATCTGAGGAGCCACATGGCACACACCTTGTACAAATGTACGAATCAACGAATGTGACACCAAAGGTCGCTGAAATAGAATCGCCAGAGCCGAAATCTGACCCTTGAGAGTACTCAATGCCAATTTTTTATCCAGGCCCTGCTGCAAAAAAGCCAGGACCCTGGACACAACGTAAGGGCGAGGGTTCCAACCCCCTGCCTCACACCAGGCAATATAGGCCTTCCAGGTGCGATGATAAATCTTGCGCGAAGTACACTTGCACACTTTAAGCATCGTAGGGATCACGGAGTCCGCGACACCCCTATCCCTCAACACCTAGGACTCAATAGCCAAGCCATCAAAGCCAGCGAGGGTAAAGCAGGGTGCAAGATGGGCCCCTGAGACAACAGGTCCTTGCACAGTGGAAGACGCCAGGGAACCTCTGCCACCATTCGCACCACGTCGGCGTACCAAGGACGCCGAGGACAATCTGGAGCCACCAGGATTGTCAGAATCCCCTCCGCTTCCACCCTGCGCAGTAGCCATGGTAGAAGCTCGATGGGAGGAAAAGCGTACAGGAGCCGATACCGACTCCAAGGCGCTACCAGCGCGTCTGTGGCGGCCGCCAGCGGGTCTCTCTTCCTGCACACAAAAGTTTTCACTTTGCGATTGAACCGAGACGCCATGAGGTCCACATCTGGCGTGCCCCACTTGTGGCAAATCTGGCGGAACAATTCTGGATATAGGAGAAAATCCACCTGCCAATTCTCTACTCCCGGAATGTAAATGGCGGAGATTGCCGGCCCGTGAAGTTCTGCCCATCGCAGAATGAGAGCCGCTTCCGCAGTCACTGCCGAGCTCCTCGTTCCGCCCTGATGGTTCACATACGCCACTGCTGTGGCGTTGTCTGACTGAACCCAAACCGGGAGGCCACGCAAACTTACCGTCCAGTGGGAGAGGCAGAGCCTGATCACCCTCAGCTCCAGCACATTGATCGGAAGGCGAGATTCCTGCGCCGACCAATGGCCCTGAGCAGACAGCTGCCCCAGGACCCCCCAGCCCGATAGGCTGGTGTCCGTCGTGACTATCGACCAATTCAGGGGAAGAAATTACTTCCCCAATGTCAGAGCCGGGGCCCGAAGCCACCAGGTCAACGATCCTCTGGTCTGAGGATCCAGTCTGATCAGCTGGTCCAGGGACAGTGGAGACTTGTCCCACCATGACAGAATCGCTCGCTGAAGGAGCCGAGTGTGACTCTGGGTGTAAGGTACCGACTCGAAGGCTGAAACCATGAGCCCCAACACCCGCATACAGAACCGTAAGGAAGACCACCAGCGTGACAGCAGGGTTCGCACCACTGCTTGTAGTGTCAGTAACTTGGCCGGAGGTAAGAACACCTTCGCCTGCTCCGTGTCCAGAACCAGACCCAGGTATTCCAGGTGACAGGACGGCATCACCATCAACTTCTGCAGATTGATCAGGCAGCCGAAGTCCTTCAATGAGGCCATGGTGATAGCCACGTTCTCCTCCAGAGCCGAAGCAGACTCCACTCTCAGTAGCAGATCATCGAGGTATGCTACCACCGCAATGCCTCTCTGCCTCAGCAGCGCCAGCACCGGGGCCACCAGCTTGGTGAACACCCGAGGAGCCGAGGCCAGACCGAAGGGCAGTGCCACGAATTGGTAATGAAGATCTCCCACCGCAGCGCAGAAAACGCTGGTGCCGGAGACAGACGGGGACGTGGAGATACGTGTCCCTGATATCCAGGGACGCCATGAAATCACCTCGGTGCAGGGCGGCCACGACCGAACGCACAGATTCCATGCTGAATTTTCGCGCTCCCACAAAGTGGTTTAGCGCCCTCAGGTCCAGAACTGGCCTGACCCCCCCCTTTTTTGGGGACCGCAAATAGGTTTGAATAGAAACCGTGAAACCTCTCCAACTGAGGCACTGGCACGATCACCCCCTGGTCAGAGAGTGTCTGAACAGCCCTTAGGAGGGCCTCCTGACCCCCCTGAGGGAGTCTCAAGTTCGATGGGAAGAACCTGTCTGGGGGTAGAGTGCTGAACTCTATCCTGTACCCAGAGGACACCACTTCCTGCACCCGCCGGTCAGAAATGCGGGCAGTCCACCTGTCTGCGAAATTCGGGTGGGGGCAACCCATCATGCGGAGGAGGACTTCTCCTCTGTCTTTTCCCTCTTGCGTTGCCAGGGGCATTTACCGGCTCCTGTGGCAGGCTTGCCGGGCCTCGACCCCTTGCCCGCTGCACAAGGGGCGCGAAAAAACCTCTTCTGACCCGAAGAAGCAGGACCCTGCTTGCGACGGAACTCCTGCCGTCTGGGCTCAGGGAGAAAAGTACTCTTCCCTCCAGTGAAATCCTTGATGATTTCATCCAACTGCGCCCCAAAGAGTCAACCACCCTGAAAAGGAAGATCCGTAAGACCCACGAGCGCAACCAGAGTACCCGTCTGATAATTTTTTGTCTAATTTTAGACAACATGGGGAGCAGGTCCAGAGCTGTGTCACACAGGTACCGAAGACCCTGAAACAAGACCCTGAAACAAATGGTCTGCCCTCTGCGATGCCTCAAGCGTCCTCCCACAGTCCAAATCATTCTGCAGCTCCATCATACACTCGGACAGAGATTGCGCCGCTATGGCTGACGCCAGGGCCGGTCTCATGGCTGACCCTGCCAGCAGGAAAAGTGCTTTTGACACCGCCTCCGTCCACCTATCGGCTGGGTCCTTAAACGAGGGAGACCCATCCAAAGGAATGGTCGTTGCCTTGTTCAAGCGAGCTACCGGAGGGTCCACTGCGGGGGATGCCCACTTTTTAACAAAACTATCCTCAAAAGGGTAGCGGATAGCGAAGCGTTTAGGTAGGGCCAAGGAATTCTGCGGACGCTGCCATTCCTGATAAACCAGGTGGTCAAAAAATTGATCATAAGGATAAGCCTTAGGGGACCTGGGTGGCCTAGCAGAACCAAAAACGTATGCGGACTCCTGCGACTCCCCTGCTTGGTCCAGTTGCAAGGACGTACGGATATTAGTAATCAGTGAGGCCACCAGCACCTTTTCCCGCGCAACCGAAGCCCCCTGGACTTCTTCGCCATCCGAGGGAACTAGCTCGCCCTCTGAGAGTTCCACGGGGGTCCCCGTGACCCCCGAAGCTACTTCCGGTTCAGACTCTTCCCCTGAGGAAAGAGGGGGAGGCGGACGCTTTTTAGGGGCCCCCAGAGCCCTGCTCGGCCCCACTCGGGGAAGGAACTCCCCAAATACTGCTCTCAGCTGGTCCAGGGACACCAGGGTCCCCAGCGCAGGTTGCGCTGCTGCTGACTCCTCCTCAGAAGGACCCGCAGGGTCATCCGCCATCGTACCACCGGAACTGACAGGCAAATAAAAAATGCCCTGACACCCCCACAATGCAGCCCCACCGCCACCCCACAGATCAACCAGGGAGGCCCCAGGAGGACTGCACCCACCGCTACCAGCACCCCAGGGAGAGCCCAGCTATACTTGCTGTTTTGTGCCTCATAAGCGCTGAGTCCTAGTAGGAGTGCTTAGGGACCGCCACTCATAGAGCTTGTGCCGCCTGTTTTCATCCACGCTGTCCCAAGTTAAAGAGAAAGCAAAACGGCAGCAGCACATTTTTCCTTTCCAGGGACATCCAATATGGCCGCCGAGTGTTCGCTAGATGCCAAAGCCTGTATACAGGCCGCGACTACGGCAAAATGGCCGCCGCTCAGCACTAGAGGGAAAACTTCAGGAAAATGGCCGCGGCTACGGCAAAATGGCGGCGATCCGCCGCAAAATGGCGGCAGATCGCAACATGGCGGTGCGGAAGCGCAGGGTGCGGTGCGGGGAGGGGGGAAGGGGGTGTAAGAGGGGGGCAAAAAACACCCAGGGGGGGACACTAGCCCAGCGAACACCCTCCACCGGCCGGCCAAATCGCTAAAAATCACCCAGCCCCCCCCTCCACGCCCCTGGGGGGAAGAGAGGGGGTCACTCACCAGTCCGACGGGCGTAGCGGGTAGCCACCCGTTTGCAGACCTTCCTCCCATGTCGGAGAGGGATGCTGCAGGCCGCAAGCCCCTGGACAGGAACCAGGTCCGGTCACCGGGCACAAGTGGGGGTCACCCTCATTGAACGGGCACGATGCGACGGGCCCCGCCGAGGCTAGGGCTAGCTCGCATCGGTCGGCCGTGCTGGGGAGGGTGCAGGATTCTAGCTATCCTCTATGCCCCAGCCGGCTTCTTGATAGCAGTCTTCATCAGATAGCTTCAAAAATAAAAAAGCGGTAGCAAAAAAGATGAACAGCAGGTCCCATAAGGGAGCCAGGTCTAACTCCTTGCACTAGGCATAATAAAACTGATATGCTAAGCAGAGCAGGGGGGTTATATGGGAGAGAGAGGACGGCCCCCTGGGAGGGGCCAGCTTGCTTTCTTTCTATTTGCCTAGTCAACTCCTGGTAGGATGTGCATATAACCCCACTTGTCAATGAAGGGCTGCGTCTGTCAGTGAACATAAGAGAAAGAGATGTTTCTCCCCTGTGCTGTGTGAGTGACAGATCATTTCCTTATGTCATGCACGGAGCAGAGGAAGCTTCACACTCCCCCTTCCAGCTGTCGCAGAATTGGCTGCTTCACACCTCAGCATGATTAGGCATGCTGAAATCATGTGGTGTCTTTTCTGGGTTTTGAAAGGATGTTTCTCAAAACTCAGGAATAGCAAAGAAGGACAGTGTAGAGGTGGGTGGGGAGTCTTTTGACATCACAACTCCACCCACCGAGTTCCAGCAAAGAGACCGACCCACTAATTCCAGAGATTTATGTGGCTGCTACTGCTGAAGGGGGTAACATTTGCAAGGTAGAGATACATGCAGGAGGCTTGCATGTATATATACAGTATCTCACAAAAATGAGTACACCCCTCACATTTTTGTAAATATTTTATTATATCTTTTCATGTGACAGCACTGAAGAAATTAAACTTTGCGACAATGTAAAGTAGTGAGTGTACAGCTTGTATAACAGTGTAAATTTTCTGTCCCCTCAAAATAACTCAACACACAGCCATTAATGTCTAAACTGCTGGCAATAAAAGTGAGTACACCCACAGGTGAAAATGTCCAAATTGGGAAGTGTCAATATTTTCTGTGGCCACCATTATTTTCCAGCACTGCCTTAACCCTCTTAGGCATGGAGTTCACCAGAGCTTCACAGGTTGCACACTGGAGTCCTCTTCCCCTTCTCCATGATGACATCACGGAGCTGGGGGATTTAAGAGACCTTGCACTCCTCCACCTTCCATTTGAGGATGCCCCACGGATGCTCAAAAGGATTTATGTCTGGATAAATGTTTGGCCAGTCCATCACCTTTACCCTCAGCTTCTTTAGCAAGGCAGTGGTCATCTTGGAGGTGTATTTGGGGTCATTATCATGTTGGAATACTGCCCTGCGACCCAGTCTCCGAAGGGGGGAGGATCATACTCTGCTTCAATATGTCACAGTACATGTTGTCATTCATGAACCTCAATGAACTGTAGCTCCCCAGTGCCAGCAGCATTCATGCTCCACACCATGGCACTCCCACCACCATGCTTGACTGTAGTCAAGACACACTTGTCTTTGTACTCCTCACCTGGTTGCCACCACACACACTTGACACCATCTGAACCAAATAAGTTTATCTTGGTCTCATTAGACCACAGGACATGGTTCCAGTAATCCATGTCCTTAGTCTGCTTGTCTTCAGCAAACTGTTTGCGGGCTTTCTTGTGCATCATCTTTAGAAAAGGCTTCCTTCTGGAATGACAGAAATGCAGACCAATTTGTTGCAGTGTGCGGCATATGGTCTGAGCACTGACAGGCTGACCCTCCACCCCTTCAACCTATGCAGCAATGCTGGCAACACTCATACGTCTATTTCCCAAAGACAACCTCTGAGTATGACGCTGAGCACGTGCACTCAACTTCTTTGGTCGACCATGGTGAGGCCTGTTCTGAGTGGAACATGTCCTGTTAAACCGCTGTATGGTCTTGATTACCATGCTGCAGCTCAGTTTCAGGGTCTGGGCAATCTTCTTATAACCTATGCCATCTTTATGTAGAGAAAAAACTTTTTTTTAAGATCCTCAGAGAGTTATTTGCCATCAGGTGCCATGTTGAGCTTCCAGTGACCAGTATAAGAGAGTGAGAGTGATAACACCAAATTTAACACACCTGCTCCCCATTGTTACCTGAGACCTTGTAACACGAATGAGTCACATGACACCGAGGAGGGAAAATGGCTAATTGGGCCCAATTTGGACATTTTCACTTTGGTGTACTCACTTTTGTTGCCAGAGGTTTAGACATTAATGGCTGTGTGTTGAGTTATTTTGAGGGGACACAAAAAAATGATGGCCACAGAAAATATTAATACTTTTACCCAATTTGGACATTTTCACCTATGAGTGTACTCACATTTGTTGCCAGTGGTTTAGACATTAATGGGGGGACAGCAAATTTACACTGCTCTTGCTCTCTCATACTGGTCACTGGAAGTTCAACATGGCACTTTTTGGCAAAGAACTCTCTGAGGTTCTGAAAAAAAGAATTGCTGGCCTAGGCTATAAAAAGATTGTCAAGACCCTGAAACTGAGCTGCAGCACGGTGGTCAAGACCATTCAGTGGTTTAACAGGACAGATTCCACTCAGAACAGGCCTCGCCATGGTTAACCAAAGAAGTTGAGTGCTCAGCGTCATATTCAGAGGTTGTCTTTGGGAAATAGACATATGAGTGCTGCCAGCATTGCTGCAGAGGTTGAAGGGGTGGAGGGTCAGCTTGTCAGTGCTCAGACCATAGGCCGCACACTGCATCAAAATGGTCTGCATGCCTGTCGTCCCAGAAGGAAGCCTCTTCTAAAGACGATGCACAAAAAAGTTTGCTGAAGACAAGCAGACTAAGGACATGGATTACTGGAACCATGTCCTGTGGTCCAATGAGACCAGGATAAACTTATTTGGTTCAGATGGTGTTAAGCGTGTGTGGTGGCAACCAGGTGAGGAGTACAAAGACAAGTGTGTCTTGCCTACAGTCATGCATGTTGATGGGAGTGTCATGGTCTGGGGCTGCATGAATGCTGCCGGAACTGGGGAGCTACAATTCATTGAGGGAACCATGAATGCCAACATGTACTGTGACATACTGACTCCCTTCAGAGACTGGTGCCGCAGGACAGTATTGCAACATGATAACGACCCCAAACACACCTCCAAGATGACCACTGCCTTGGTAAAGAAGCTGAGGGTAAAGGGGATGGACTGGCCAAGCATGTCTCCAGACCTAAACCCTATTTAGCATCTGTGGGGCATCATCAAACAGAAGGTGGAGGAGCACAAGGTCTCTAACATCCAACAGCTCTGTGATGTCATTATGGAGGAGTGGAAGAGGACTCCAGTGGCAACCTGTGAAGCTCTGGTGAACACAAAATATTGACACTTTGGGCCCAATTTAGACATTTTCATTTAGGGGTGTACCCACTTTTGTTGGCAGTGGTTTAGGCATTAATGGGGGGACAGCAAATTCACACCGTTATACAAGCTGTACACTCACTACTTTACATTGTAGCATAGTTTCATTTCTTCAGTGTTGTCACATGAAAAGCTGTAATAAAATATTTACAAAAACGTGAGGGGTGTACTCACTTTTGTCAAAATAACAAAATCACACATAATCAAAATAACTCAACACACAGATATTAATGTTTAAAACACTGGCAACAGAGGTGAGTACACCCCTAAGTGAAAATGTCCAAATTGGGCCCAATTAGCCATTTTCTCTCTCCGGTGTCATGTGACATGTTAGTGTTACAAAGTCTCAGGTGTGTATGGGGAGCAGGTGTGTTAAATTTGGTTTTATCACTCTCACTCTCTCATACTGGTCACTGGAAGTTCAACATGGCACCTCATGGCAAAGAACTCTCTGAGGATCTGAAAAAAAGAATGGTTGCTCTACATGAAGATCACCTAGGCTTTAAGAAGATTGCCAAGACAACTGAGCTGGCCAAGACCATACAGCGGTTTAACAAGACAGGATCCACTCAGAACAGGCCTAGCCATGGTCGACCAAAGAAGTTAAGTGCACATGCTCAGCGTCATATCAAGAGGTTGTCTTTGGGAAATAGACATAGGAGTGCTGCCATCATTCCTGCAGAGTTTGAAGGGGTGGGGGGTCAGTCTGTCAGTGCTCAGACCATACGCCGCACACTGCATCAAATTGGTCTGCATGGCTGTCGTCCCAGAAGGAAGGCTCTTCTAAAGATGATGTACAAGACAGCCCGCAAACAGTTTGCTGAAGACAAGAAGACTAAGGACATGGATTATTGAAACCATGTCCTGTGGTCTGATTAGACCAAGATAAACTTATTTGGTTCAGATGGTGTCAAGCGTGTGTGGTGGCAACCAAGTGAGGAGTACAAAGACAAGTGTGTCAAGCATGGTGGTGGGAGTGTCATGGTCTGAGGCTGCATGAGTGCTGCCAGCACTGGGGAGCTACAGTTCATTGAGGGAATCATGAATGCCAACATGTACTGTGACATACTAAAGCAGAGCATGATCCCCTCCCTTGAGAGAGTGAGAGCAATGACACCAAATTTAACACACCTGATCTCCATTCACACCTGAGACCTTGTAACACTAACGAGTTACATGACATCAGGGAAGGAAAATGGCTAAGTGGCCCCAATTTGGACATTTTCACTTAGGGGTGTACTCACTTTTGTTGCCAGTGGTTTAGACATTAATGGCTGTGTGTTGAGTTATTTTGAGGGGACATCAAATTTACACTGTTATACAAGCTGTACACGCACTACTTTACATTGTAGCAAAGTGTAATTTCACATGAAAAGATATAATAAAATATTTACAAAAATGTGAGGGGTGTACTTACTTTTGTGAGATACTGTATATATACTATGCATTCCTAACCTGCTTGGATGTGTATATTGGTGGGGAAGTAATGCTTTGCACTGTTCTGGGCTGAGTAGGTGAAAGAAGGAATACACTTCCTGCTTTCTCCAGAGTTCTCGGACAGCTTCTCACTTCTCTCCCAGATTCTCAAGCTCTGAGCTTGAGAATCTGGGAGTGAGAATTCTGCCACAGATCGCCAGTGAGGTGCTGAGATGGCACCTTCTTGAACTGGCCTTTCTGTGGCAGTCAGTGACAGATTCACTGTCTGCTGCGATGATCAGTGGAGAATGTGTTCACCGCTGATCATCTCATTTTCATAAACTGTTAATGATCTGAGAACAGCCGCGATCCTCCAGATCTTGGCTGTTCTCAGTTTCATAAACGGACACCTTAAGATTGACCAGAAATTACATTTCTGCTCCCTCTTCTGGCCTCTGTGAAAATGTCCACCTTTTAACCCTGTCTCCTCTAGCTTTGACAGCATGAAATTGGATCCATATAGAGGTCTGTTAGATTTAGATTGGCCATGCTGATTGTATTGTGTGTGGAGGATATGTTAACACGTAGAACAGAGACCAGGATACTGTGGTATTGGTGACTTAAACCCAATGAATACATTGAGATATATTTAAACTTTACCCTGTAGACATTCAGGTTCAGATAGAGGAATGAACCTCACACTTTATAGGCAGACATTAGATCCTGATAGAGTAATTAAGTATTGGCTTTTTTCCAATGGATGTTGGACAAGTTTTATGGAAATGCTAAATGTAAAACTGCGCTCAGAGATTGTATATAGCTGCTAGCACTTCACTGGACATACAATGTAAAATAGCATTAATAAACAATAGTGCAGCGCTTAAAGTAATATGTGCAAAAAAGAACAGTATGAGAATATAAGCGAACAGTGCATTTTCAGTATAGCGTGTGTGTGTGTAAGTCCAATACTGTGAATCAAAAAAATCCTAACAAGTCTGAGATTTAACAAATAACTGGAATCCCAAAAATTCAAAATTGATGAAGTGAATCCAACAAAATGTATCAGTTCAAAAATCCTATGAGTTAAGTGAAAGTCACCAGTAAAGAGGCAAGATGTAATCAAGCTTCACCAGCTTCACCGGAATGCTGTGATCCACCACCATAGAGTAAGTCAATACGCTTACCAGAGGGTGTGGACTGGTAGGTAATGAGTCAACCAAGCCTTTGTGGGTAAACATCCTAATCATATCTAGGCTTCTGGGGGATTAATAGAAGGGTTCACCAGCCCAGAGGTAAAATTGAAGATGTCAGCTCTCAGAGGACAAACTCCAAACGCATTGTCAACCACATCACACTGGCAGGAAATCCTCAGGCATGTGGAGGAAACAGCAAGCAACCGCACTTAGTGTGATACCGTATAAAAACGTTTTATTCATAAAAACAGATGTACACTTACATTTATCCAATTAAAATAGCGCCATGTAAACAGTCATCAATTCATGGATATAAAGAGAAGATCGCAATGACATCATGGACGCCACCCGAGTGTTATGGAAGTAGTCACACAACAATGCACCAATACACAGTTCTATGGCGGTATATGTAGTCGATGGTATCTCTTTCTATACCCATTACAGCATGATCCTATATAGTAAGGTATTGCACACAAATTTACCATTGGAGCTGTGAAGCCTACATATGAGTGCTGCAGTCTGTAAAAGATTTTTGTGAGGGCCAGCTTTTTTTATATTTATTGAAGTATATCTTTCTTTCTATTGTAAAAGTTAGGATCTTTATCAGGTTTTTATTGCTGTCTGTGTCTTCTTGTCCCACAGACTCCTGTTCCCCTAACTTCTTGTCCTGGAATCACTTGGGGGTTTACTGACACTTACAGTGAGGTTAACGCTCCCAAGTGGAGTCATAATAAAAACATGGAGGTCGCCCTTTGGGACTTTATATGAGGTGTGCACAATTGATCGGTGAAATTGACAAATATGAATACAATAAAAGCATTTATTGCAGAATTATCACACATGAGAGAGTGGCAGAAACAAAGGTAGAGCCGATACAACTTTGCACATGGTTAACGATTACATTACATATAAAGTACAATAGTATGCATAAAATTCAAATACCCAATGCGTTTTGCGAGATGTGACTCGCTCTTCATGGGTGGATGCATGTAAAATATATCTGAAAATAACCAAAAAGATAATGTCACACATGAGTAAATGGACACATGGTAAGAGGGGCCTTACAGAGAGAGCAAGGACCCCATACTCACCAATCGGCAATATATTATATTATATTCTAGTTGACACCTGAACGGATTATCCAGGATCTTAGGGGTCACCAAGTTCTGTCCATGCCATGTTTGTCTTCTCATTGTTCCTTGGTCTGGGTTTCTGGTTGCCTCCACTCCCTCTGCTCCCTTCCCAAGCACATACTGCTGCTATGCTCATGAACATAGCCTAGGCACCTAGGCCTTGCCGATTGGTGAGTGTTGGGTTCTTTCTCTCTCTGTAAGGCCCCTCTTACCATTTGTCCATTTACTCATGTGTGACATTATCTTTTTGGTTATTTTCAGATATATTTTACATGCATCCACCCCTGAAGAGCAAGTCACATCTCGCAAAACACATTGGGTGTTTGAATTTTATGCATACTTTTGTACTTTATATGTAATGTAATCATTATAAATTAAGAACAGTATTGCGCTAAAGTGTACAAGTGCAGCAGTAACAAAATATGTGATAATAACACAGAAACCATATAAATTCAAATAAGTTGCGCTAACTAATAATAAAAAGTCCAAAAAATGCTTCAGTGCTAGTAGTGAAACACACAAAAGGAGAAAAAGAAAAAAAGTGTCACAGTGCAAGTGAAATAAATAAATCCTGGGTATTCTCAGAGATGGATGTGTCCATGAGAAGTCCAAAACCATCTAGCCCAAGAACATATGACTTTAAAGTTCAGAGGGTATCCCACGATGAAATAGAGAATGGTATGAAGAAGCCTCCACCAGACACGTGCACACCTCAAGTGCTTCGGGGGGGGGGGGGAATGCCCTTACCAGATAGGGTGGACACACTATCTCTGGTGGGTCATTAAAGCTGGCAGAAATAAGCCTCTGCGAGGTATACAGACGGAACTCCTCCTCTCTGCACGCATAGGAATGGAGCTGACAGGCTGACAGCTCACATAGACATCCCCTCTATTTAAAACAGATGAATCACATATAAAAATGCCGGCATATGCTGAAATCAAATTAATCATTAACCATGTGCAAAATTGTATCGGCTCTGCCTTTGTTTCTGCCACTCTTTCATGTGTGATAATTCTGCAAAAAATGGTTTTATTGTATATATATTTGTCAATTTCATTGATCAATTGTGCACACCTCATATAAAGGCCCAAAGGGCGACTTCCATGTTTTTATTGTACTACTAGGGATGGAGGTGTGTCACAATGGGTGGCAAGACACGTGACACATGGCAGGACACCATTCTCTAGCTCCCAGGTCTACACTTACTCAACTGGCCATTCATGGCATCGCTTCCACACTGCTGCTAAGCATCAGCTTTATAGTATCACTGGCCATCCAGCCACATTTCCACATTTTCCTTCCCACACTTGTTAACCAGCACCTACCCATGTTATTCGTTTTATTCGCCTTCACACCCACACTCATTTCACTCATAACTTTACTTTCACTTTCATTGCTTTTCATTTCCATGTTTTTTCCTTTCTCTTGTTCCTCTCTTCTGTTCTTTCATTGTCAGCTCCCCCTTTTTTTGCCTTTTTTCTTTTCTCTTCCTTCTCTTTTTTTTGTTCTTCCTTTAATCTGTTCTTGATTTTGCTTTCATGGACTCAGTGACTTAACCTATTAATCATATACATACTTACCCTACCCATGCAAGAAGGATCATTGGATCCAATTGCATTCATTTTTATTATTTAACTCTTTTACTAGTTACATTCCACTGTCAAAACATGGAGGTGACCCAAGGACACCCTCATCTTCATCTTTCTTTCCTCGTCATGCCTGGTCCCTGGGTGGATGTCACTGACCTCGTCCCCTCAGCTCCTGTCCTGGACACCTCCCACTGCCGCCTCATGGGGGTCAATTCTTGGAGTATACTGATCCATGTACATATGGGGTCCTTGACAGGCTCCATGCTTCTGTACAATCACAACCACCTATTTTGTGCCATATTCTTATCACAATCTATCTTTTAGATACCCTGCATCCACTCCTGAGAAAGCGAGAGAATAGATGCACTGTATACCCACATCATTGTTGTATTGATACTATATGCATATGTTTCTGGTTGTTAGCATATACCGCTATGCCATATCTGCAGATTTTTGGACTGTGTCTGTTTTTACCATGTTGTTTATACAAAAACAATAAATTAATTACTTTTACATTCATCTTCACTATGTTTTCTTTTTTTTGACCTTATCCCCGCCTCAACTAAAGTTCCATTGTTTAATGGTGAATACATTTTGAAAAACGTTATTTGCACTATGAGAGTTTCTCTTTTCATACCTACGGTGATGTATGCAATAGATGTAACCGTTGGAGCGCACCTTACCGGAAAAACCCATTGGGGACACCCCTGCTAAGCTTTATCAGACCACGCTAGAGATAGGTGGTCACTGGAGTGGGGGAGAGTATACATCCATGTGGGGCACAGCAAACACAGTTGCAGCACTTATGTCCTGTTGAGCACGAGCACATTTGCCATCACAGTTGGGGTGGTTTATACTGGTCTATTCCCTGCTAAATAAGAGTATAAAGGACTATGTAAACAGACTTTATTGATTGCATGTTTGGCTAAGCACGGTGATTTAAAGCATTTTTTTCAATCAGGAGAACAAGCCAAGGTTGGGGCAACTAGAAGACTGGGATGGTCAGGAGGACACGCCAAGGTCGGGGTAACTAGCAGACAGGAATGGTCAGGACACGCCAAGGTTGGTACATGGAAGTCAGAGATAAACATACAGCAGGACGCCACACTATAAGCCTTATCACAAATTTGCTTGGCAAGGCTGGCTTGCAGTGCGTAGGGTTAAATAGTGTTTCCTGTTGAGAGGCTGGGGTGGAGCCATGCTGAGAGCTCCTACTTAAATGCCCAGGTGTGGGGGGCACACCCTCTAACACTGAGACACAGATCTGAGAGGTAAGCAGATAGTCAGAGCATAAAAAAATACTGCAGATTCATGACAGTACCCCCCCCCCCCCTACGAGGCCTCTCCCTTCCCCGCTTAGGAACAGAGGGGAACTTCAAATGAAACTTCCTCAGGATCAAAACCTTTCCACAAGATATTGAAGAACACCTTTACAGTAGCGAGAATACAGAATTTTACTAACCTCATACTCTTGATCATCCTCAGAGACCGGAGCTGAGGTAGGAATAGTACGAGAGAACTTATTGAGAACTAAAGGTTTCAGAAAGGATACATGAAAGGAGTTTGAGATCTTGAGGCTTTTAGGGAACTGGAGTTTACAACAAACAGGATTCAGCTTAGAAATTATAGTGTAAGGACCAATGAATCTTGGGGAAAATTTCAGAGAAGGAACCCGAAGTCTGATGTTTCTGGTGGAAAGCTAGACTTTATCTTCTAGCTGTAGAGGAGGCAGCTTACACCTGTGACAGTCAGCAAAACCTTGAATTTGTTAGCAGCTGTCTGGGGAATTATGAACGTCAACCCAAATGGAATTGAATGATTCTCGAATGGTAACCAAAGCTGGGATGTCTGGAGAACAGGTAGTAAGAGGGAACTGTGGAGTAAGAGGGAACTGAGGATGCCTTTCATAAACTGTGACAAAGGGTGTTTTCTGAGAACTGATGTTAACATGATTTTTGTGAGAGAATTCTGCCCACGAAAGTAGAGAGGACCAATCATCATGATGAGCAGAGACAAAAGTGTGAAGAAAGACCTCAAATTCCTGATTAACCCTCTCACTCTGTCCATTGGATTGAGGATGGCAAGAAGAGGTAAAATCCAAAGTAATGTGTTGAGGAATTTGCAAAAGGCTCTCCAAAAGTGAAGTGAATTGAATACCCCTGTCAGAAACGGGGAAGAAACTCCATGGAGGCAGAAAATTTCTCAAACAAAAAATGGAACCTAGGCAGGGGTAGAAGGGAGACCAGGAAGAGGAAGAAAATGAGCCATCTTGGAGAATCAATCGACTACCACCCAAATGACCATATTATTCTCAAAAGGTGAAAGATCGATGATAAAGCCCATGGCAATGTGAGACCTGAGCTCCTTAGGAATGGGCAAAGGCATGAGAAGACCAGCAGGAGCTTGCATGGAGGATTTAGACTTGGCACAGACATGACAAGCCTTAACATAGTCTTTAAAATATTGCAGTGCCCCAGCATGACCTGCCACCTTGGAATCATGACCCCAAATGAAGGATTTTAGTTTTTAACATGGTTAGAACAAAGATCTTGCCAGGAGGAATTTTTGAGTCCAGGTAGAATGGGCAAGAATACATGAGGTAGGAATGATCGACTCAAGTTCAGAGGTGGGTTCCTCATCCTGAATGTCAAAAGACCTAGAAAATGCATCAGCCAAACTGCTTCAGGAACCAGGTTTGTATGTGTAGCGGGTGCCATTTCTGTGGCTTTTGTTAAAGCAGCCGCTGTAGATACAAAGGCTCTTATAAAAGAGACAAATGTACCTGTCAGCCCCTGCGGTGGAACTTCTCCCCCTCCTTCTTGTTTAACAGACTGAACTTAATGTAATGTGTGTAGAGTAGCACAGAAGGATCAAGTTACACTGTCTGTCTCCTGTGTTTCTGTGTGCATGGAGAGAAAGCCAATAGAAGAAGCAGTTACAGGAACCAATCAACAGGACTTTAACAAGCTGCAAAGCATTCTGGAATATGAAGTCCCTGTACCAGATCACCATAGCTTTGTATGGAGTATGGAGCTATAATCCCATGCATGCTCTAGAAGAGAGGAGGAGAAAGACTCCAACTTGATAGTCTGTGGAGAATTCTGATTGTCTGGGAAGAATTCAGTGAAAGCGTGGGAAAGGAAGAGAAAATATCTAATAGATGGGTGCTGCCTCTTGGGTCTCTCCACCGTGTGATCTTAGGCCTCTGGGACCAGTTCGGACATCCAACTTGAGAGAGAGGATTCCAGGTGCACATCCAGGCACACCTGCACCGACAGAGAAGCATTCCAGTGTGAGGTGACCAGTCACTATAAGGAAAGTTTGCCTGTCCCAGGAAGTTAATTTGGGCCTTGTTTGTTCGCAGGATTGGGTGAGGGGGCTCTTGCCCATTTGCAGGAAACAAGGACACTACACAGACGGAGTTATATTGAACCCTGTATACAGACATCATTGCTGGTAGTAATCTTACTGACACTTGTAGGGCCTCAGGATACAAGGCCATTTAAGTAGAAAGACACTGTATACAGAGGTCATCGTCCTTTCACCCTGGTGAGGAAAATCTTGCATTCTTCACTTAATGATCCGGGCCAGTTATGTTATTTGGGCCTACTATCCAGCAGGAAGTTAAATGCACCAACCTGAGTGGCTAGCTAAAGATGCCAAAATGTATTTAACTTCAAAGAGACTGAAGTTACTAGTTCCATACAGCCTCACACTCATATATCCAGGGCTCTGTATATGCAGTGGGTGTGTGGGACAGCCTATTTAGAAAGTTAAGATATTGACTGTTGATTTGAATACAGTATTTGTTATTGGGCCTGTGGTGCCAGGAGACAGAAGAGAGGGATCTGACATAGAGAGGGTCAGTCTTCTACTCTCCTCCTGCCTGGACTCAAGCCAAACTTGAGTAAAGGTAACCGATCTGGTACAGATTGCCATTTTTGTGACTTTATTGTTATTAAAGGGTTTGTTCTGCTCTTGGGGTTATTCCAAGGTTCCGAATCCCCTGAAAGCAGCCTAAATGTACTATTGAGCTACATTGCCCATGACTTCAGTTAATGTTCTTCTATTGTATTCCTTGAACATATTACCAATGGTTATTCTACAGAAACACTACAGTAAAGACAATTTCTGTGTTTTATAATAACCTGTGTGTTTCTCATTGATCCTTGCACTCACACTATTGCCAGGTGTGCCGGAGGGGACTGAGGCTGTTGTTGGGGTTGAGAGGCAGAGTAACAGACTGAACATATTTAAGCGGCTCCTGCGGGTTTTGAGCTACATATGTAATAGAAAAGCTAAAATGGGAAAAGAAAACACTCCACCTGGCCTGTCTGAGATTCAGTCGATTGGCATTCTGTAATTACTGCAGATTTTTATCACCAGTGAAAATAATTATGGAGTGCGGGGAACCCTGCAAGATATGATGCCACTCCTCCAACGCCAATTTAATCGCAAGAAGTTCCCGATCACCAATAGTGTAATTTTTCTCTGCCTGAGAATTTTTTTGAGAAAAATGCACATGGTTGACGTTTTTGCTCAAAGGATTGAAGAAGCACAGTTCCCACCCCAGCCGAGGACGTGTCCGCTTCAACAAAGAATGGATCCCCAGGATTAGGCCGCCTCAACAAAAAGTCCAGAAACAAAGGCTTGTTTCAGGTCATAAAACAGCTTCAGGGGACCACTCCTTCGCATTCGCACCCTTCTTGGTCAAGGCGATAATAGACTAAGCAATGGAAGAGTAATTCCTAATGAACTGCCTGTGATAATTAGTGAACCCAAGAAAGCGCTGTGTGGCCTTTAGGCTGGCAGGAAGAGGCCAGTTGGTAATGGCTGAGACCTTTCCAGGATCCATACGAAGACCAAAACTGGAGACAAAGCATCCCAAACACAGAACCTCTGAAAATTTGAAAGAACATTTCTCCAGCTTGGCATACAGATTATTTTCTCTAAGGTGCTGAAGTATAATCCGGACATGGCTTCTGTGAACAAGCAGATTTTCCGAAAGATGAGAATGTCATCCAGATAGATGACAATAAATTGATAAAGCAGATCCCTGAAGATTTTGTTGACAAAGTTTTGGAACACAGCCAGGGCATTACACAGACCAAAGGGCATAACTAAGCATTCATAATGCCCATTTCTATTGTTAAATGGCATTTTCCATTCATCTACCTCCCATATCCGGATCAGATTGTATGCACTCCTGAGATCCAACTTAGTGAAAATGGAGGCACCTTTCAATCCATCAAACAGTTCCGAAAGGGTAAGGGGTATCGATTTTTGATTGTTAGAGTGTTTAAGCCTCGATAGTCGATTCAAGGTCTTAAGGTTCCATCCTTCTTGGCTACAAAAAAGAACCCTGCTCCCGCCGGCGATGAGGATTTATAAATAAATCCTCTCTTTAGGTTCTCCGCAACATACTTTGACATGGATTGGGTCTCCACAATGGACAAGGGATAGGTCCAGCCCCTGGGCAGGGTTGCTCTGGGAACAAGGTCAATGGCACTATCACATACCTGGTGGTTGAGTCTGGCTTATGCGGGGGCAACCTCTCTTGCGGCTCTGGTTCGAGAACCCCTGGTAGTGCAGATAGGGAGCTCAGAAGCACAGGGGGGCACGAGGGCTGGACAAGTCTCTGATAGCTGGTATAGGTCCACTGAAGCACGTGCGGGTTGAAGGTTAGTGGTGCGGTCTGGGTCAGAGACTGGCTGTCGGTGAAGTACAGAGGGATCAGGCAAACGGGTAGTCGGTACAGGCTGGGTCGGTAACGTGCAGGTGGCTGAAATACAAAGGGAGCAGGCAGAAGAGTAGTCATAAACAATCCAGGGTCAGGGCAGGCAGATAGCAACAAAGTCCAAAGAATAGCCGGGGTCACAGGAACAGGAAGTCTCTCAGAACAAACGCTGTGGGATCACAGGTGCTGGAATGCTGTAGAACGGTGGCCATGGAAAGTCTCTCCTTGGGGGTAACTTTGAGTAGGCAGGACGAGAAACAGGAAGGACCCCAAGCCAAGATCTGCCCAATAGTCCAGTCAATGTGTGGAGAATGCAGCTGTAGCCAAGAAAGCCCAATACAATGAGGGTTGAGGCCTTAGGTAGAATGAGGAAGGATATCCACTCCTGATGGAATATCCCTATAGACATCTTGACAGGGAGGGGCTAGAAGTGTATGGGCCCCCCAGGAAGAACAGATCCATCAATTGCCGAGACCACCAGCGGAGTGGTGAGAGGCGAAATATGAATGTTCATGGAATACGCAGTTCCCCAGTCCATGAAATTGCCAGCGGCTCCGGAATCCAGGTAGGCCGAAACTGCATAAGGGGAACCGTTGACATGGAGGAGCACAGAAAGAAGGAGATGGAATGATGAAGGTGATTTTCCTGAGTCGAATACACCACCTTCCAGATGTATTAGACCCTGAGCATTTCCAGGACGGAGAGAGCAGGTGTCCCGAAAATGACCTTTGCCCGCACAGTAGAGACACAAGCCCAGAGGTCTGTACCTAGCACGTTCTTCAGGGGATAACCTAGTCTATCCAGCTTCAAAGGTTCCACAGCTGTCAAGGAATGCTCAACGCATTGAGGAAAGGGGAGCTTGGGTTGGCTAAGGACCACCGAGTACTGATGTCTTTTTTCTAGGGTCCTCTCCTGGGAGCGAATGTCAATCTGATTGCAGAGGGAGATGACATCATCCAGACCAGAAGGAATGGTTCTTCCTGCCAACTCATCATTCACTCTGTCAGAGAAGCCTTGTAAAACGGTTGCAACTAAGGCCTCATTATTCCAGCTCAGCAGTTAAAATGCGAAAAGTGAAGGGCATACTGTCCCACAGACGAAGACTCTATTGGTGGAGACGTAAAAGTGCACTGGCCACTGAAGAGATATGTCCTGGTTCCTCAAAAATATTCTGAAAGCGTCTCAGGAAGTTAGGCAAGCTGGAAACCACCGGATCATTCTTCTTCTACAATGGAGCAGCCTAGGGAGATAATATAGGCTACCTTTGCCCAGTCAGAGGGGAAGTTTTGAGGCTGGAGTTCAAAATGGATGGTGCACTGACTAAGGAACCCCCCGAAGACCTTGGAGTCCCCAGAGAAATGAGAAGGAGCCAGTAGATGGAAGGAATTAGTGGTGGCGGCCGTAACCGGGGTAGGTACAACCGCCGTCTGCGATTGAGGTTGTTGAACCTGGGATCCAAAAGAGGCCTGAAGATGTTCAAAGTGGGAGGCCAAATCTTACAGAAATTGCATCACTTGGGTTTGATTAGACTCCTGTGTCTCGAGTCTGCAGACTATGCTCAGCAGCTGATTAATGGCAGGTAGCGGCACATCAGCCGGGTCAAGGTTGTGGACCCTTTGGCTGACTGCTGCGGATGAAGCTCTTGGTGGTTCAGGAAAGGAGAGCCACCTGAACACTGACACGGACCAAACGGGGAGCTAGAACATAAGATTCCCCAGGGTGTGGAATCTAAGAGTCAGCAGGTCTTCACCAGAGCCTCTGGTGCTGAGGATGGATTTGTCTGCAGCTGACTCCAGGTCATGGCCTCCGGGGTCCCTTAGCTTATGCTCATGGACTGGTTCTGGTGGACAGAGTGGAAGTAGCAGTTCAGGGTTAAACACAGGATAGTCAGGCGAACAAGCCAAGGTCAGACAGGGATGGTCAGGAGGACACTCCAAGGTCGGGGCAACTAGCAGACAGGAATGGTCAGGACACACCAAGGTCGGTACACAGAAGTCAAAGATAAACATACAGCAGGAAGCCACGTTATAAGCCTAATCACAACTTTACTCGGTGAGACTGCCTTGCAGTGCGCAGGGTTAAATAGTGTTTCCTGTTGAGAGGGTGAGGTGGAGCCATGCTGAGAGCTCCTACATAAATGCCCAGGTGTGAGAGGCATGCCCTCTAAAGCTGAGACACAGATCTGAAAGGTAAGCAGATAGTCAGAGCATAAAACATTACTGCAGATTCATGACAATCAGTCTGATGAGCAATTTTTAACTTGCAATTGTTGAGCGCTTGCATTAAAAATATTTTAGGTCTGCTTTAAATGTTTTTTACTATCCAGGGTCTGACTATTGATAAAACGCAACATAAGATCTCCGTCTACGCGGATGACCTGCTTTTTACACTCACCAACCCTACCATGTCCCTCCCCAATCTTATGCGAGAATTTAACGTATATGGCCGCCTAGCAAATCTTAGAATTAATTTCGACAAATCGGAGGCTATGGGAATTGCCCTTCCCAATGGCCTCCGACAAAACCTACAAGCTAACTTTAGATTCAAGTGGACCCCTACGGCGCTCAAGTACTTGGGCACTTACATACCGGCAGACCCCTCCCGTACATTTTCATTGAACTTTCCGCCACTGGCGACCACCACTCGTACCCTTTTGGAGAAATGGCATAAAAGACCTGGTTTGGGAGATGTAACCTTATCAAAATGGTTATACTACCTAAATTTCTATTCCTATTTCAGGCCCTGCCGATCAAAATCCCGCCAACATATCTTAGACAAATGCAGTCCTTATTCACTCGCTTTATCTGGGCTTACAAAAAACCCCGTCTTTCCTATGCCCACTTGACTCTACCAAAACAATGCGGTGGCCTCGCAGTGCCGAATCTTAAGAAATATTATCTGGCGGCACATTTAGGTAGGATCGTAGACTGGAGACGTCATGCACACAGAAAACTATGGGTGCAGATAGAGCAGAAACAGACACACATCCCTTTGAAAAGTGCACTTTGGTGTTTCAGCCTAATACCACCAGGTCTCAAAACACATCCACTTATCGGCACGACACTTCGTTTATGCTCCCAATTGCTTATACAGACACCATTAACAACACTAGACTCCCCACTATACCCTATTTTTGGCAATCCTCAGTTCTCCCCAGGCCTCTCCTCATGAGACTACAGACATCTGCAAGACGCAGGTCTAGATCGGGCCGCAGATTTTTTGAGGGAGGAGTTTTTTAGACGCCGGGCTAGATCTGGACGCAGAACGTCTACAGACATCAGAGCACTCCTCTCCGGACCCC
>BLSH010557418.1:244064-262538 GCA_018402905.1 Glandirana rugosa | reverse complement strand
CTAGATAGATAGGGTTATCTATATACAGGCAGTTAGTGCAGACAGTTTAGTGTAGAGTGAAATATATACTAGATATATAGATAGATAGGATGATCTGTATACAGTCATTTAGTGCAGACAGTGCAAGAATATATATATATCGTCCTAGTGTGTATGTGTGTGTATATATATATATATATATATATATATATATATATATATATATATATATGCAATGCTTCTAGTGTAGACTATATACAGCTAATTCAGTGTATAGTATATAGCATCCGTTCAGGCAGCGAAAGAATATATATATATATATATATATACACACACACACACACAGAGTATTGTGTGTGTGTACACTATATATCAGTGCATTCGGGGGTGTATGTACGGTATATAGTACACTTGACATGGTGTATTAAAATATATACAGTTTAGTATATATATATACACACAGTGTATTGAGTGTATACTATATATCAGTGCATTCGGGGGTGTACAGTATATAGTACACTTGACGTGGTGTTTTAAAATATATACAGTCTAGTACAGGGATGTGCAATTAGCGGACCTCCAGATGTTGCAGAACTACAAATCCCATGAGGCATAGCAAGACTCCGACAGCCACAAGCATGCCACCCAGAGGCAGAGGCATGATGGGACTTGTAGTTTTGCAACAGCTGGAGGTCCGCTAATTGCTTATGCCTGGTCTAGTATATATATATATATACACCCACATATACATACACACGCACAAACACACACATAGCGTATTGAGTATATAGTATATAGTACACTACTTGACGTGGTGTCTTAAAATATATAAAGCCTAATATATATATATATATATATACACACACACACACACACACACACACACACACACACACACAGCGTATTGAGTGTACACTATATATCAGTGCATTCGGGGGTGTACGGTATATAGTACACTTGCCGTGGTGTCTTAAATTATATACATTCTAGTATATATATGCACACAGCGTATTGAGTGTACACTATATATCAGTGCATTCGGGGGTGTACGGTATATAATACAGTGTAGTGCGGTGTTAAAGAAATTCACCATCATGTCAGGAAGGCAACAAAGGAAAGGCAGATGCTCTCAGGCCACTAAAAGAGGGCAAGCAGCCTTTGTGTCTTCAGTGAAAAGTGGTGGTGGCGGACATGGTGCATCCACTGCAAGCGGGTCAAGCTTGTCCTTTTTTTCTGCTGTTGGCCGTGCTGTTCAGCCACAACATGTAGAAGAGTTGGTGGAGTGGATAACTAAGCCGTCCTCATCCTCCTCATCCTCTGTCACCCAGGCTCATACAAGTTTGCCTTCCAACGCAGCTGCCAAAGCGGCCTATTCCACCGTATCCTTGTTGTCAGGGATACCATATGCAGGCATCCAGCAGGGATGATCAGATCGGTTGGCTGCACTTAAAGGAATCAGGACCAGATGTTAAAGTGAAAATATGTATATATTTATTAGGAAAATGTCACACTACCAACACCAAACACCAGCAAACATTAACAAGCAAGTAAAAGATAGTGAACACAGAAAACCCTAAAATGACACCTAACTATCTATCTAACAAAATACAATGTAGAAAACACACATATAAGCAAATAGGGGACAAGAGATCAGGGGAACAGGGAGCTGGTAACTGGGAGCAGAAGGAGAGTAAGGAAGCAGGGAGCAGGTTCCAGGAATCAGGTCACAGGGTCAGGATACAGGATCATGGATACGGGACCAGGACGGATCAGACACAGGCAGGGACAGGCTTGCAGAGAAAATATTGAAGCACTGGGACTGGGTGCAAGGCAGGCTTTTATAATCTCAGCAGGCCCATCAGTTACAGCCTAATGACCTGTATGATCAATCTGCTGGGAGACGCCCACCGGTGGCTACCAGAACTGCACCATTTGGTTTTCCACACAACACTGCCACCAGAAGGTAGCCCAAGCAAGGACACAGGTCCTGAAACTTGTCCACAGTTACTCCTTCTGTAGCCCCACCATCATGCATGGAGGAATCACCAGAATTATTCAACCAGAGTGTCGGTTACATGCTGATGGAGGATACGCAGCAATTTGAAGGCTCCGATGTTGGTTCAAAGGTTGAGGAAGGGAATAGCATGAGCCTAAAGACAGGGGGTGCTGCAGAAGGACAAGAAACTAGCAGTCATGTTCCCCCAGTTGCAGCATACTGCCAAGTTTGCTCCAGTGACGAGGAGGGAGGGGATGATGAGGACACGGACTGTACTTGGGTGCCTGAGAGAAGAGAGGAGGAAAGTGAGGAGAAGGAGGAGGCACAACAACGAGGCAGGGTGCCCTCCAGGGGCCAGCTTAAGGGCAGCCACCCATTTGCATCAGACCACAGAGCTCCACAGGTGCAGGGCACTGCTGGCTCCCTGCCGACTTTCAGAAGTTCTTTGGTATGGGCATTTTTCAACACGTGCAGTAGATCACACCGTTGCCATTTGCAATCTATGTTTGAAGCGGGTCAAGCGCAGGCAGAACTCCAGCCGCTCATGCACTACTGTCTTGACAAGACATACGACGACCAGCCATGCAGTCCGTTGGCAACAGCACTTGAAAAACCCACACCAGAAAACAAGGCGGACTTTTCCTTGCTCCTCATCTGGGATCTCAACCCCTTCTATACGTCCCAGTCCTCTCCAAAACCTGCACTGAGAGGAATGAAGGTCTAGCAATGCGTGCCACAAGTACTTGCAGCCAATCTGCTAGCAGTACACCACCAGGTGAATTCAGCAGGCAAATATCCCTACCCCAGTTGCTGAACCATAAAAAAATACTGTCCCAGCCATCCACATGCTCAGCATCTTAATGCTAGCTTGGCCAAATTGCTAGCACTCCAACTGCTGCCTTTTCAGCTGGTAGACTCTTCCTCCTTTTGTGAATTTGTGGAATGTGCTGTACCACAGTGGTAGGTTCCCAAAATAAATTTTATTTCATGTAAGGCCATTCCAGCTCTCTGCCATCATGTGGTAGGCAATGTTTTGGCCTCGTTGGACAGGGCGGTCAGCAGCAGGGTTCACATTACTGCTGATTCATGGTCCAGTAGGTACGGTCAGGGACGTTACCTTTCCTTCACGGTGCACTGGGTAACTCTGATGGCAGCTGGGAATGATGCAGGACAGGGTTCAGTGTTGGGGCAAGTTACGCCACTATGCCTCCTAAAAACTGGTGGTGATTTTGCCACATCCGCCTCCTCCACCATCTCCTCTTCTTCTACCTCTGTGGCCTCTTCTGCAGAATTGTCCTCTGAACCTGCAGTGCTCCCTAAGTGTTCAAGGGGCTATGCAAGCAGTCAGGCTAAAAGATGCTATGCGGTGCTTGAGTTAGTCTGTCTTGGGGACAGGAGCCACACTGGGGCAGAGATTATGTCAGCTCTGCGTTAGCAGACTCAGAGGTGGTTGACACCACGGCAGTTTGAGCCAGGAATGGTTATATGTGACAATGGCACCAACCTTCTCTCTGCGCTCAGACAGGGACACTTGACACATGTTCCATGCTTGGTACATGTCTTGAATTTGGTGGTGCAGCGTTTCTTGACCATGTACCCAGGCCTACCAGATATCCTGAGGCTGTGGTCATTTCCGGAGTTCATACAATGCCAGTTTTCGGATGACTGACATTCAGTGGGAATTCAATCTGCCCACCACCCGCCTCATTTGTGACAGGTCCACCAGGTGGAACTCAACTTTGGCAATGCTGCAGAGGCTGCACGCACAGCAGAAGGCCATCAATGAGTACCTCTGTGAGCATGGCACCAGGACAGGCTCAGGAAGCTTGGCTTATTTTCGCCACATTAGTGGCTATAGATCAAGGATGCATGCATTGTCCTGTCACCATTTGAGGAGGCCACAAAGATGGTGAGCAGAGACAATGCATGCATCAGTGACACTGTCCCTCTAATATTCCTTCTGGAGCACATGCTTCATGGAATCATGGACAGAGCACTTGAGGCAGAACAGCAGGAGGAAGAGGAGGACTTACTTTCCTCTCAAGGCCCCCTTTATGCAGAGAGCATTCCCGCAGAGCTGCCAAACACACAGGAGGAGGAGGATTGTGTCAGCAGTCTTCAATGGATCATGGTTTTCAGTCCCCAGAAACCCAAGGAGTTGTACGTGGCTGGGAGGAGGTAGTTCCTGGTAATGTCATCCTCAGTGACCCAGAAGACACTCATGCCTCCTCAAACTGCATGGGCTCTCTGATTCTGAAAAGCCTGCGAAAAGACCCTAGGATTCGTGGTATCAAGGAGATGGATCATTACTGGCTGGCAACCCTTCTTGATCCATGTTACAAGGGTAAAGTTGCAGAGCTCATCCTGCCTGCGCAGAGGGAGCAGAGGATGAAACATCTTCAGGATATTTTGAAGAAAAGTTTGTGCAACACCTTTCCAGACCCTGGGAGGCTACCATGTCCTGGTGCTGGACAAAGAGTTTCTGAAGCTTCGGTCGTTCAGAGGCAGAGCGGTGGAGAAGGTAGCCGGCTGATCAATGCCTTTAAATACATTTTCAGTCCTCAGCGCCCAGGCCTGATAGGTGCAAGCAACCATTGTCAGCGTCTGCATTATATGGTGCAGAAATATATAGGGGCAAGAGCAGACTTGGAGACCTTTCCAACTGAGCACCCACTGAGTTACTGGGTCTTGAGGATGGACCACTGGCCGGAACTTGCTGAATATGCAATTGAGCTACTGGCCTGTCCTGCATCCAGCGTGCTTTCTGAACGGACATTCAGTGCTGCTGGAGGGTTCGTAACCGATCAAAGAGTGTGCCTGTCCACAGACTCAGTTGATAGGCTCACTTTTATAAAAAATGAATCAGTCCTGGATCAGCAGCTATCAAGCCCCCGATGCTGATGCAACTGATTAAATTTGCTAGGGATCTGGGATCCCTTTAAGACTGCCACTGCTCCTATTCCTCCTGTCCATAATCTAGAATTATATTTTTTATTTAGGGCACCACCAACACCCAAGGCCCAATTTTTCAGCACCTGTTTTACAGAGGCATGCCATGACAATTTTTAAACTAATTTACAACAGCAGGGTCCGTTCCTGCGCCCAACAAGAGCAACTGCAAGGGGTTACAGTGTTCTGGCAGCACCAACACCCAAGGCTCAATTTTCCAGCACCTTTTTAGCTGTGGCATGTCATCCCAATTTTTAAACTAATTTACAACAGCAGGGCCAATCCATGCACGCAACGAGAGTACTGCAAGGGGTTACAGTGTTCTGGCACCACCAACACCCAAGACCCAATTTTTCGGCACCTTTTTGACTGGGGCATGTCATCACAATTTTTAAACAAATTTACGACAGCAGGGTCCATTTCTGCACCCAACAAGAGTACTGCAAGGGGTTACAGTGTTCTGGCACCGCCAACACCCAAGGCCCAATTTTTCGGCACCTGTTTGATTGGAGCATGTCATCACAATTTTTAAAGTAATTTACAACAGCAGTGCCCGTTCCTGCACCCAACAAGAGTAGCTGCAAGGGGTTACAGTGTTCTGGCACTGCCAACACCCAAGGCCCAATTTTTGAGCACCTTTTTGACTGGGGCATGTCATCACAATTTTTAAACTAATTTACAACAGTAGGTCCCGTTCCTGCGCCCAACAACAGTACTGCAAGGGGTTACAGTGTTCTGACACCGCCAACACCCAAGGCCCAATTTTTCAGCTCCTGTTTAAATGGAGCATGTCATCACAATTTTTAAACTAATTTACAACAGTAGGTCCTGTTCCTGCGCCCAACAACAGTGCTGCAAGGGGTTACAGTGTTCTGACACCGCCAACAACCAAGGCCCAATTTTTCAGTTTCTATTTAAATGGAGCGTGTCATCACAATTTTTAAACTAATTTAATTTACAACAGCAGGGCCCATTCCTGCACCCAACAAGAGTAACTGCAAGGGGTTACAGTGTTCTGGCACTGCCAACATGCAAGGCCCAATTTTTTGGCACTTGTTTGACTGGGGCATGTCATCACAATTTTAAAAATAGTTTACAACAGCAGGGCCCGCACCAAAATTTAAAAAGAAAAATTGTGGGGGATCCCTTCCAAAATCCACACCAGGCCCTTGGGGTCTGGTATGGATTTTAAGGGGAACACTGCGCCAATTTTTAAAAAAAAATGACTTGGGGGCCCCCGAAATCCAAACCAGGCCCTTCAGGTCTGGTATGGATTTTAAGGGAAATCCCGTGACAATTTTTTTTAAAAAATGGCGTAGGGGTCCCCCAAAATACAAACCAGACTATTATCTGAGCACGTAGCCCTAACATGGCAGGAGGGGGTGGGGATGAGCGAGCGCCCTCCCCTCCGAAACCATACCAGGTCACATGCCCTCAAGATGGGGTGAAGGGCCTCATCCCCACAAATCTTGCCGGTGGTTGTGGGGGTCGGCGGGCGGGGGCTTAACGGAATCTGGAAGCCCCCTTTAATAAGGGTGCCCCCAGATCCCGACCCCCCTACGTGGATATTTATGGGGTACATTGTACCCCTACCCCATTCTCAAAAAAAGGATTAACCCCTTCCTTACCGGGCACTTAAACCCCCCCTCCTGCCCAGACCAATTTTTGGCTTTCAGCGCTGTCGCATTTTGAATGACAATTGCGCGGTCGTGCGACGTTGTACCCAAATAAAATTTGCGTCCTTTTTTTCCCACAAATAGAGCTTTCTTTTGGTGTTATTTGATCCCCTTTGCGTCATTTCTGATCGCCGCTATAAACAAAAAATGAGCGACAATTTTGCAAAAAAAGAACAATATTTTTTACTTTTTGCTAAAGTACAAATCCATTAAAAAAAATTATTCATCAGTTTTGGCCGATATATATTCTTCTACATATTTTTGGTAAAAAAAAAATCGCAATCGGCGTATATTGATTGGTTTGCGCAAACGTTATCACATCTACAAACTGGGAATTGATTTATGGCGTTTTTATTTTATTTTTTTTTTTACTAGTAATGGCGGCGATCTGCGATTTTTATCAGGACTGCGATATTGCAGCAGACATGTCGGACATTTTTTACACATTTTTGGGACCAATGACATTTATACAGCGATCAGAAATTTAAATGTCCACTGATTACTGTGTAAATGTCATTGGCAGTGAAGGGGTTAACCAGCAGGGGGCAGTGAAGGGGTTAAATATGTTCCCTGGGTGTGTTCTAACTGTGGGGGGGCAGGGCTGGCCGGGACATAACAGATCTAACTGATCCCAGTGACAGGGATCAGTAGATCTGCTATGTCCCCTGTCACAGAACGGGGAACCGCCGTGTTTACAACGGCGGTTCCCCATTCTGAGGCTCCTGAAGGAGATCGGCGGGTCCGGGCGGACATCGAGTCCACCCGAGCCACGGGCACGCTCGCTGCTGCCACTAGGGGGCGCGCGAGGAGCGTGCACAAGGGACGACGTCCATGGACGTCGTCCCGGCATTCCAGATCCGCGCTGGAGCCGTACTATGGCAATAGCGCGGATCTGGAGTGGTTAAGTGGTACAAAAAACAAGAGGCAGTTTTTGACAAGTCATATATTGTGTAAAATATCTCATGCCCGGTCCTTCTTCTGATCTGCTTCTTCTTTTGGTCTTCTTCCTTCCTCTCTTCGTCTTCAATCTTCATCTTCTTCTTCCTTCTTCTTTCACCATCCCCGCTGCCGTGTAGTCCAGAGGCGTCTCCTAGAATGGGCAGTCTGCAGTCTGACATTTATTTTATAGGTAAGGGTGGGGCTACCCAGTGATGTAACCGAGTGACCCTGCCCCCTTCTGACGCCATTCGTTGTCAGAAGGGGCGGGTCACCAATTTACGTCACCAGGTGGTCACGCCCCTTCTTATAAAAGAAATGTCAAAGTGAAGACTGCCTATTCTGGGAGACGCCTCTGGACTGCGCGGCTGCGGCAGCGGGAGCGGAGAAAGAAGAAGGAAGAAGAAGATGATGAATGAAGATGAAGAAAGGAAGGAAGAAGACCAAAAGAAGAAGCAGAAGACCAGAAGAAGGACTGGGGCAGGAGAAGATGGAGGAAGAAAGAATAAAGAAGAAGAGCTACTTTACACACTAAAGGACTTGTCAAAAACTGCCTCTTTTTTATACCATTTTACTCCTTTTTTGATGAATGGGTAGGAGTACAATGTACCCCATACCTATTCACATGGGGCGTCAGGATCTGGGGGGCCCCCTTATTAAAGGGGGCTTCCAGATTCCGATAAGCCCCCCACCCACAGGCCCCCACAACCACCGGCAAGGGTTGTGGGGATGAGGCCCTTCTCCCCATCAACATGGGGACAAGGTGTTTTGAGGGGGACCTCAAAGCACCCTCCCCATGTTGAGGGCATGTGGCCTGGTATGGTTTAGAGGGGGGTGGGGGTGCTCACTTGTCCCCACCCCCTCCTGCTATGCCAGGGCTGCGTGCTCGGATAAGGGTCTGTTTTTGATTTTGGGGGGACCCCTACGCTATTGTTTTTTTAATTTAGCACGGGGTTCCCCTTAAAATCCATAACAGACCTGAAGGGCCTGGTATGGACTGGGGGGGGGGGGGAACAACGCAATGCTTTTTCAGTGGTTTTATCTATATTGCCCGGGAACCAGCAATACATTACAGCCGCGAATGGTTTTAAATGACAATTTTTTCTGTACAAATGTAATTTTGCTCTGGCACTGTCCTAAATATCACAGAGGTGCACCCTATTACAGGCAGACCAAGGGTACCCCTCAGGCACGATATTTAAAGGAATATTTAATCTTTTTTTTTTCAAAAGTTTTATTGAATTTCCGAAAAATACAAAGGACACTTAATACAATAGGTAAGGGAAGGCCTTACTTGAGGTACATAATGTATAATAACACAAAGTCAAGTACATAGTAAGACGTATACCTGAATGAGGAATGGTCATACAATATGGGGACAAGCCGGGCCCACCCCCAACCCTCCACCCGGCACCCCTACCGGGAACAAGCTGTGCCAGGAGGAGGAGGTGGTTGAAGACCCACCAGTCCGCACACCCTCTAACAGATCACTAGAAAAACAAAGGAACAATATTAAACAGGTCAAGATATGGTACTTCTTGGAGCTGACCAACCCCAGGAGGCCATTTCCCTATAAAGTTAACTGAAAATAAAACACCACTATTTCAAAAAAGGAAAGTATTAGGAGAGAACAGGATAGAAAGTCATAAAGGATGAAAAAGAGAGGGAAGGGGGGTTCCAGGGATGCCTTGTCTAAAAAAAGGGAAAAACAATTCACCCGGGTAAATTGAGGTAAGTCCTCCAGGGGTCCCAAATTTTGTCAAATTTAGCTAAAGTGTTTAGAAGAATATTTGCAAACTTTTCTTGGGTCATAATCCATGTGATTTTTCTCTTAGCCGCGCCAAAGGAGACCGAGGGTCTCTTCCAAGCCCCTGCCAATGTAATCTTAGCTCCCAAAAGAATAAAGTGAGTCAATTTGAACAAGGACTTGGAGAGACCATCCGGCCTAACATTCAACAAGGCAATTTGTGGGCATTGTTGAATTGCCTGGCCTGTAATCTTCCTTAGCATCCCAAAGATCTTATTCCAAAAGCCCCTGATCCTAGGGCACTCCCACTATGTATGAAGGAATGAGCCCTGGAGGTTACAGCCTCTAAAGCAAAGGGGGAGGAGCCTGGGAACATAGCCGAGAGTCTGGCTGGGACCAAGTACCAGCGCGACATCACCTTCGCAATAGCCTCCATCAGTGGAATGTTAACTATTCCTTTAAAGGAGGTCAGGAACAGAGAAAACCACTTGTCCGCCTCCCAAGACATGTCCAGCCCCCCCTCCCAACTTCTAGCGTACGGAGGTTTCCCGGTTTGATCCGACAGTGATGCATATATCAAGGAGATACCCCCTTTTTGGTTTGAAATATCCGAGCACCATACTCCTCATATGGAGTAGTGGACCCTAAACTTGGTGCAGATTTCCACACTGAAGCTATGAAATGATGGATTTGTTGGTAACGGAACTTCTCAGTAGGAGGCATGTCTAAGTTGTCAATACAGTGCTTCAGAGTTATGGGGCCCGCGAGAGAAAGAAAATGACCGATTCTGTATAGGCCTTTATTGGTCCACCATTCAAAAGAACGGATGTCCCGACCTGGGTGGAACCAAGGATTGTTAAACACATGCTGCAGGGGGCAGAAGGGAGAGGCCAGGTTAGAGGATCTGAATAGGGAGTCACAGAGCCGCATAGAATGCGAAAGTGTAGGAGACAAGATCAAGGGTCTGGATTTGGAGGACGCCCATACAAGATAATCCAGGGTGTTAAGGGGGACTGCCTGTCTCTCAATCCCAACCCAGTCTGGTTTATTGGATCGCGCATAAATGATAGAGAATTGAGCTGCCTGGTAGTACTTCCATAGATTAGGGACCCCCAACCCTCCCTGGTTTCTTTGTCTAAAGAGGACCTCCGCCGGGCACCTGTAGCCCTTGTTACCCCATATAAATTTTATAATTTGAGATTGCAATTTGTGCAAATGTGGTTTGTTCGTCCGAACAGGAAAGGCTCTAAATAAATAAAGAATCCTCGGCAGGAGGGTCATCTTGACGGAGTTTACCCTCCCTAGCCAAGAAAGACCCAATTTCCCCCAATTAGTAAGATCTGCTGCTAGTCGTTTGAATAAAGGGGGGTAGTTGATGTTATATAGTCGGTCAAAACTGGCTGCTAGATGAACCCTTAAATATGGGATATGGTCCGGTTGCAAGCAAAGTGAAACCGTTCCTGGAGTTGTTGAAAGACTGTCCCCGGGAGATTAATATTAAAGGGCAGACGATTTGGCCATGTTAACTTTTAAACCTGATGCCTCACCAAACTCCTGTAGTAGATGAAGGAAGCTGGGGATTGAGAGGAGGGGAGAGGAGACGAACAACAGTAGATCGTCCGCGAATAAAGCACATTTGTGCATGTGAGGACCACATTTCACCCCCCATGTCTGGATGCTCCCTAATGGCAATGGCTAGAGTTTCGATAGCAAAGATCAGAGGGGAAAGGGGTCAGCCCTACCTTGTTCCTCTATGTATTGAAAATCAATCAGCTAGGTAGTTGTGTAGCTTAATGCGTGCTCTAGGGTTGGAGTATAGGGCTTTAAGAGTCTGTAGGAATCTGGGACCAAACCCCCAATGCCCCAAGACCTCAAAAATATAAGACCATTCAACCGTGTCAAACGCTTTTTTGTAGATCTACGGATAGCAGGAACCCCTCCTGCCGTGGACCCCCATCCCACCCAGATCCCAGGAGAGAGATGAGATCCACTGCTCTACGAATCTGGTCGGGGCCCTGTATCCTGGGAATGAAGCCTACCTGATCCCTGTGGATATAGCTCCCTATGAAAGAGGACAATCTATTATCTAGGATCTTGGTGAGAATTTTGAGGTCATTGCTAATTAGAGAGATGGGCCGGAATATTTCATTTTTATTGTTTTGCTTGGAGCATTATTAAAATCACTGCTCCTGAAAAAAACTATCGATTTAAAAAACTTTTTTTTGCATTGATACGTGTCCCCTAGGGCAGGACCCGGGTCCCCATACACTTTTTAGGGCAATAACTTGCATATAAGCCTTTAAAATGAGCACTTTTGATTGTTCATGTTCGAGTCAAGTGCACACTTTCGTTTTGTTACAGCCAAAAAACACTCTGATGTGTTGCTTCAGCATTTGTAAGGCTAACCCTGTGTAGCGCCCCCATAGCAAATAGGTGCTTTTTGAGATAGATTTTTGCTAGCAGAGGCAAATTTAGTCAGGCCTGACTATGGTGCAGGCCTGAGTGTTTTGATCTGGGCAGGGAAGTGACCCAGGAAGAGATGGAGATTGCAGGAAGGAACACCCTTTGGTTACTCCTCCCCTTTCTTTCCAGAAGGCTCTGGAAAAGGTGGATGCATAAGGTGTAATTTTCTGAAGTATGTTAAGGAGCCCTGGCCAATCCCCAACCTTAAATACTGTGGTCTGCGAAGCTGGGGGAGGAAAAGTTTGGGTGGAAGAGTGGAGATGTAGCAGAGTTGCGGAGGCCTCACCCAGGAGGGAGCCCCCCGGTCTGGGGGGTTGACCTTGAAGCCTGGAAGCTCAGGTGCAGCCAGAAGTGGGGAGAGAGCCTGAAGTAGCACAAGGAGCAAGAGAGCAGCTGAGAGGCTACAGGAAAGACTCTTTAAAGGATCCACCGGTGTTGGTGAGTGGCATACCCTGGGAGCTGGAGAAGAGGATTGGAGCAGGCTAGGAGGATACAGTAGACAGTCTGTGGAGGTTGGAGGAGCCAGTCAGGGGCGCGGTGTCTCTGGATAGTAAAGTAGATCGGAGTGGCCTATAAGAGGATGGGCTGGGAGCAGTAGTCCATCAAGACCTGTCTAGCACAATTGTACTTAGATACACCTTGAGGGCCATGGCCTTACAATCTGAGCACCCGTGGCACTTTCCTGTAACGGGCGGTCCAGAGATCCTGCTGATAAAGTGCAGGCCTCACCATGTGCTAGCTAGGGGGCAGGAAGAAGTAATGGAGGCTTGATAAATTTCCCTTCAGGCCTAACAATGAAAAGACAACAAAGAAGGAAAAAAAACACTCGTACAGATCAAGTTAGGTATATATATATATATATATATATACACACACAGTCTCTCACAAAAGTGAGTACACCAATCACATTTTTGTAAATATTTTATTATATCTTTTAATGTGACAACACTGAAGAAATGACACTTTGCTACAATGTAAAGTAGTGAGTGTACAGCTTTTATAACAGTGTAAATGTGTTGCCCCCTCAAAATAACTCAACACACAGCCATTGTCTAATGCAAAACACTGCCTCCTGTTTGAATTACCAGGGGCTGCGAGTCGGATGCGTAAGGGAGGCCCTCCTCTGCTATTACCGAACTCATCAGAGAAGGTACATCCTGTGTGAAAGAGGCAATCACTTCTCTGAGGTCCTGGAACACCTCTCATTGTACCTGGGTGCTGGACAGAGCAAGTTGGATTTCCTAACCCTCTTACCGACATGTAGCACCAGTCTTCCCAATGTATTCCTAAGCTGTACTGTACTGTACTAAGCTGTATACTTCCAGCTCCATATTGTTTAAGATGCCAGTGTACCGCCCCGCTTCTAAGGCACTCCATTAAGCCTCTCTTTAACTTAAGTAGGGGAAATAGTCTGAATACCCGGGATTGGAAACAACCTTCCAACATGTACACCTGATTCTTTATAAAGGTTACACACCTTTTAACCCGTTTACCAATCCGGCAATCAGGCAATGTTATCCTTCACCCATACAACATAAACTGTCTTCACTATTCAGACAGGACTCACATGAATGACAGGAGCATAGTGCAGCACTGGGGCACTGTCTTACTGGCATGCAGGACACTGACTACTAATTAAGGTACACTAGGAGTCTAGGACAGGAAGGACACCTATGGGTACTAACTGAGGAGAATACAGCATGCCCATAGGTATAACGAAAGTGAGGCACAGAGCCCACAGCCGGGCACACACAATACAGCTCCCATACAATTTCCCTGTACAACTCTCCGCCTAACTCACCAGAACCACACAGTACGAGGCCAGACCCAAACACTCTCAACCTGTGTGCAACCAGACAGGCCCTCACACTACATATCTGAAGGCAAGTCTAAAGGAAACTGAACAACAAAAAATTACAAAATGTGTATCCAGCTTAAGCAACTACTGCTACCTGGCACCAATGGACAATAGACAAACAATCCCTCACAGCACTGAGGCACTGCATTAGCATACAAAACACACAAGCATACATTACATTACATTCCATAAAAAAAGTCTCTCTTTGTTTTTGAACAGTGCGCATTTTCAAAATACCAAAAATTGTTAATCTCAACTTAATTATTACCACAAAGATTTTGTTTACAGTATACCATTAATTTCCAAAAATAATATTCACCATGGTTAAAAAATGAGCAGCTCATAATAAACCTTTTAGCGGTACCATTTATTTACCAATTATAATACCTCACCAAAAGGAAACTCTTCAGAACTGTCTCTCTGAAAAACAACGCATTCTAGTGAATACACATCTCAATTCACTATTACAGAGGTTTACACCCTTTAAGACTTAACCTGGTCCAGTTAATTTGCAAGTTAATATAGATCTCTTCACACTCTCACAGACCTGGCTAGAAAGAAGGGGGGGGGGGCAATTATCAGTGGGCTGTCAGAAACCGAGACAACAAACATCAGACAGGTAAATCAGATAACATTACACATATTCCATGTATTTCCCACCACAAGCACACTCTTGCAATTAGCTATGTTAAAGACAAACTCTAAACACCTTGAATGCCAGCATGTCTTCTATAATAACCTGTACCTCTTCTTAAACCCATAAAATCTGTTTTGTAGGGTTAAACTTCTTCCAAAGATCCATCCCATTTAATTAGCCCATTCTCAGCCTGTATGGATGCATTCCTTGCCTTAGGATCTTGGAATGGGACCCATGATCTAGGTTGTTCATACTGATTACCCCTAGGCCACGATGCAAAGCGTGCAGAGTGCACTTCAAAATCACATCTCTTTGTTCTATAGGGGTTTTGCTTCATTACTTTTTCAATGGGACTGGAAAGACAGAGTTTAGCTATGTGGCCAAACAGTCCACATAAATGGCATTCTATCTGATCTAAAGTTGTATAGCAACCTTTAACAAAAGGCTTTGTTTTAGTGGACTGAGAAGGCTCAGTGGCTGATAGTGGGATGGCTTTTTCTAGTAGTTAGTAGTTCTTTCTTGCGGCTTACAAAATATAGGGGCAATTTTTAAAAAGCTCTTACCTTCCAGAGATTTCTTCTTGTTGGTACATGCATTAGGTGTGGAGGATGTCCCACTGAATTCAGGGATACCCAAATCAGTTGCTATGTTATCTGCTCTATCTGAAAACTGTGCAAACTGCTCCTGGTAGCTGACAGATAATCTTTCTGCATGCTTCAGTATTTTTCCCAGCTGATGAATTTCTTCCGGTAATCTCTTATTTTCTATTACTCATTTCTGGTGGATAGCATCAGAATTTGCCATAGAAGCTTCTAAAGCATTAACATTACTTTTTGTTATTTCTAGAGCTTATTTTAGGGATGTGTTCTGCAACTTCAAATGTTCATACCGTTTCGCTAACCACCTGGCTGCAAAGATCAGCAGAGTTTTTGCCGCACGCTTATTACAACTTTTCCCAGTGTCATTTAATTTCACATCCTCTTCCATCAGAGGGACAGAAAGTGTCCCTTCTGTCTGCAGACTTTCCTCCCTTAATTCCAGCATGACCTTCCCTTGGCTTGCTGCTCTGTCTTCCTCTTCATCTGCCCTGTAATTTACATTTTACTGGGGTGTCAAACTTGTTATTTTGTGGCTTTCCCTTTTTGTCAGCCACTGAAAGGTGACAGTTCATATCAGCAACTCAACGCTTTGTTGATAAGGACTGGGCACCTGTATAAGGCTTAAGCCCTGACAATATCTCCTTGTTCCCCTATTCATTACTGCCACAACTTTGGGGTTGAGACAGTTTTTGCTTGTCCCTACCCTCAAGTGGTACTTGGAATGATTTCTCCTTAAATCCTATAGTCAAAACATTCCCTTCCTCTACCCTATTCACTGGTTCCCCGCTCTGTCAGGTGGCATGATGACAGAGATCTACTGATCCCTGTACTCGGGATCGGTTAGATCTCTTATGCCCCTGGCAGCCCAGCCCCCACACAGTTAGAACACACATTGGGAACACAGTTAACCCCTTCATTGCCCCCTGCAGGTTAACCCCTTCCCTGCCAATAACACATATACAGTAATCAGTGGCTATTTAAATCTCTGATCTCTGTATAAATCTCAATGGTCCCAAAAAAGTGTCAAAAATGTCCGACATGTCCGCCGCAATATCGCAGTCCCAATAAAAATTGCAGAACGCCGCCATTACTAGTAAAAAAAAAAATTGTAAAAATGCCATAAATTAATTCTCCTGGTTTGTAAACACGGCGACTTTTGTGCAAACCAATAAATAATTTGCGATTGTGATTTTTTTTTACCACAAATATGTAGAAGTATTTATATCAGCCAGAACTGATGAGTTTTTTTTTTTTTGGACATTTATTTTATTCAAAAAGTAAAAAATATATTTTTTTTTCAAAATTTTTGCTCTTTTTTTGTTTATAGCGGTAATCAAAAGTGACACAGAGGTGATCAAATACCACCAAACCAATGCTCTATTTATGGGAAAAAAGGACGCCAATTTAGTTTGGGTACAACGTTGCATGACTGCGCAATTGTCAGTTAAAGCGACGCAGTGCCAAATCGCAAAAAGTGCTCTGGTCCTAATGTGGGAAATCCTTCCGGGGCTGAGGTGGTTAAGGAGCTCTGACCAATCCCCAGCCTGGATTGGCAGGGGGCAGGCCTCCTTAAATACCGTGGTCTGCCCAGCTGGGGGAGAAGTTCAGGTGGAAGAGTGGAGATGTAGCAGTTTTGTGGAGGCCTCATCTGGAAGGGAGCCCCCAGTCTGGGGGGGGGGGGTGACCTTGAGGCCTGGGAACTCAGGTGCAGCCATGAGTGGAGAGAGATCCTGGAGCAGCACAAGGGAGCAGGAGAGCAACTGAGAGGCTACAGGAAAGACTCTTTAAAGGATACATCGGTGAGTGGCATACCCTGGGAGATGGAGAAGAGGATTGGAGCAGGCTGGGAGGATACAATGGACAATTTGTGGAGGTTGGAGGAGCCAGTCGGGAGTAGAGTTGAGCGAACCTCTGGAAGTTCGGGTTCTGCTGGTCCGGCCAAACTTCGGGACAAAGTCCGGGTTTGGGTCCGGACAGAACCCGAACGTTCGCACGGACCCCGAACCCCATTGAAATCAATGGGGACCCAAACTTTTAGGCACAAAAATGGCTGTAACAAAGTCCTGGAAAGCCTTAGAGGGCTGCAAAAGGAAGTAAAATGGGGGTAAGGGTAGGGCAAGTGCCCTACAAAAAAATTGGGATAGGGAAAATAATTTAAAATCAAATAAAAAAATGGGAAGGGGGGTGGATGTGGAGTAGGAGCTTAGAGGTTGACTAGGCCATGACCGTGGCAGTGTAGGTGGAAGTGGCAGTGGTAGAGGACTAGGAGGAGGTAGCCAACATGGTATTTTTTTTTTTTTGTATTGAGGCCTATTAAAAAAAATAAGTATATGAATGGCTGTGTGAGTCCGGTCTAAATGTTTATTCTGCACAAGGTACAGACAAGTCTTGTGGGATCCATGCCTGATTCATTTTAATAAAGGTTAGCATGTGCACGTTGGATGTGGACAAACGGCTCCGCTTGTCTGTGATAACGCCCCCTGCCTTGCTAAACACACTTTCCGACAATACACTGGCTGCAGGGCAGGCCAGCACCTCCAAGGAATAAAGGGCAAGCTCAGGCCATGTGGCCAATTTGGAGACCCAGAAGTTGAATGGGGCAGACCCATCAGTTAGTACGTGTAGGCGTGTGCACACATACTCTTGCACCATGTTGCTGAAACGCTGCATCCTACTAAGACGTCTATCGGCTGGTTGTGCTGTTTGTTGTAGCGGGCTGCTGACAAAGCTTTGCCACATTTCAGCCATGCAGACCCTGCCTTCTGAGGTGCTGGCGGTGGCACAGCTGCGTTGGTGGCCTCTTCCTCCTCCTCCTCCGCCTTCGCCTTGTGCTGCCGCTGAGCCCCCGGTGTCATTTGGGAATGCCCTCAGCAGCGCCTCTACCAGTGTGCGCTTGTAGTCGCGCATCTTCCTCTCACGCTCCAGTGAGGGAATTAAGGACAGCACGTTGTCCTTGTAACGGGGATCCAGCAGGGTGGCCACCCAGTAATCAGAGGAAGTTACAATGTGGGCAACTCGGCATGTAGTCGGCCATGTGTGCCAGGCTGCCCACAGTCAAAGACAAGCTGTCTCCTGTGGGAAGTATATCATCTGTGTCCTCTGTATGCCCCCAGCCACGCTCCAGTGATGCCCACGAGCTGCATTGGGTGCCACCCTGCTGCAATTCCTCCTCCTCCTCCTCATCTTCCTCGTCCTCCTCGTCCTCCAGAACTGTGCCCTGGCTTGAATATTTTGGACCTGGCCTATGCTGATGCAGCAACCCACCCTCCGAGCCACTTGCTAATGACTGGCCTGATAACCGTGGAAATGACCCCTCTTCCTCCTCCTCATCCTCCTGTGCCACATCCTCTTCCATCATGGCCAAGCCCGGTACTACCTTCTCCTACACCGTGTCCTCCTACTCCTCCTCCTTCTCCCCAGTAAAGGTGCCAATAGTCCGGTCAGTAATCGTTCACCGAGCCTCCCACCCAACGACGTAGTCGTATCCGGTCCAGGTTTTATAAGTTCGGTCCCGTGTCAAGACCTCCTGCTCCTCCTGCTCCTTCTACTCCTCCTCCTCCTCCTTAACGTCGTCCCACCGTGGGTTACGTCGAGCACCCGTAGTGACCTCGCACCGACCCCCGTATGTCTCCTG
>BLSH010557418.1:224694-235458 GCA_018402905.1 Glandirana rugosa | reverse complement strand
ACATTCCGGTGCCCGGGAGTCTAACATTCCGGTACCCGGGAGTTCCACATTGATTCATGTTAACACGATCGGTCCAGAACCACCTGATGACGGGTCGGGTAGGAGAAGGTCCGGTGACAGGTCACTGTGGCGAGGACTGATCACAACTCGCTTGGGCCTGACATTGCAAACCCAGGCATGGCTTGAAAGCCCACAGGCCCTGGGTCTGGGCTTGTGTCTGTAAAGTTTTTTGCAAGCCCAAGCCCAGGCCCCAAGACCATAAAATGAGGTGCACAACTCTTCGACGTCCCGTCGGTTAGTTGTTCGTAAAGTCTAAGGGCAAACCAGTGAAATGCTTGTTGATTGGCTGCCCTGCAGCTTCTCAACACGTGGAGTAAAATACCAGAACCCCGGACCCGAACCCGAACGTTTTTTGAAATGTCTGTGTTCGGGTCTGGGTCCCGGACACCCGAAAGTTCGGTACGGACCCAAACGTTACAGTCCGGGTTCGCTCAACACTAGTCAGGAGCGGTGTCACTGGACAGTGGCCTGGAAGAGGATGGGCTGGGCAGTAGTCCACCAAGACCTGGCTAGCACAATTGTACTTAGTTACACCTTGAGGGCCCATGGCCTTACAATCTGAGGGCCCGTGGCCTTACAATCTGAGGGCCCATGGCACTTGCCTGTAACGAGCAGTCTGGAGGTCCTACTGATAAAGTGCAGGCCTCACCATGTGCTTACTAGGGTGGAGGAAGAAGTAATGGAGGCTTGATAAATTTCCCTTCAGGCCTAATAGTGAAAAGAAGCAAGTGTTGTGCAGGAGAGAAGTGAAGGAGTGTAACGTCAGGAAGTATCAGTGCTGGAGGAAGAAGGAGAGTAACAGTCAGCAAGTGTCAGTGCTGGAGGAAGAAGGAGTGTATATACCGTGGTGTATATAGCATGGTCCTGCTCTTTGATCTTTGAGCATTCCACAGTCGTCCCTACACTATCCAAGTTGAATCACTCAATAAAACAACAAAAACAAATTACCGGCCTGTTCAGTGACTACAGATGAAAGGACAAATGTGTGATTGAGGGCAGGGTGACAGATGAACCACAATTACCAGCCACCCCTAAGGGGGCTATTGGCTACAACTGTGATATATGATTGTTTATATACATCAAAACCCATTTACTGAATCATGCAAATTCCCATTAAATTGAATCAATTTCTCTTTTGTAAATTATCTTAATTATAAACCAAAACAACATTGATGGTATTGATTCATTCTGGCAGTTTTTTTTTTCTTTTTAATACCTGAACACCTCTTTGGTATATTAGGCATACAATATTAAAATTAATTTGCACATTAAAACCTTCTGTTTCATTTCTGATGCTCTTCCCATGTGTTTCATAATGGTACAAAACAGATGTTGCAATTAATGAACAAGTTAATGAGAAAAGTGACATTTGAAGGCAGCTGTATTCATCACTCAAAGATGAGCTTCTTTCACATCTTCAGCTAGATCACCCATTTCACTTATATAGCATTTTAATGGGATTTTTAATGGGAAAGGAACATAGATCGTAGAGAAGCTTGTTAATTATGATTAGATTAGTTACATTAATGAAAGCCATGATTTTCTTGGACAAAAGTGTCAATTTCCCCCAGTCCATGGGTTAAGGGGAGACCAATGTCACTTTGCAAAAAAAGCCAAGCAAATACAATTTGGGATTTACTTAATACTAATTCATACTTGTTAACAAACATCTAACAAAAAACCATAGAAATGACAAGTATGAAAAGTGGAAACCTTATTGCAGCGTACTTGATTTGGCCATTCATGCAAAAGGTAAGTCAAGTTCTTCAAAAAGTGCAATAATAGTATTATACATAATGTGAGGATATCACCATGATGCAACAGTTGTGTTGTGTGTAAGACGACCAGCTTACCAGGGCAAATTATGTGTTTGAAAGCTGCAGTCATGTAAGTTGCTAAATAGCATTGGAATGGGCATCATCCCCATTGTGTGCAAATAAGTCTCTGAATAAGAAGTTAATCCAAGAGTCATTTATTATGAGTTTAGGAGTAAATTAAGTGGAACAGTTTGCTTTATCAAGTGGACAACCACACAAGGACTGTAATTTGTGGTGTAAGTCTTCAGCATTAGCTCCTAGCCCTGCCCCCTCCGCCAAAGCACCTTGTCCTTATGTTGATTAATTTACCCCAAAAAGTGTAGTGTAAAAAACACAAGAGGCAGTTTTTGATAAGTCCTTTATTAAAGAGACAAAATGTGCTCCGGTGTAGATCCATCATCAATCACGATGCCCACCTCCTGCGCAGACCCGAAGAAAAAAAAAAAATCTCAGCTCCCGACGAAGGCTCCCGCCATCTGACAGCTCCACCGCCTCCCGCCCCTAAATAAATTAAGGGTCGGGGCATCCAGTGATGTCACCGGATGGCCCTGCCCCCTTGTGATGTCACTGACTGGGTTGGCGAAGGTGGCGGCCATTGTGATTGGCGATGGATCTACACCAGGGGACATTTTTTTCCTATTTTAATAAAATACTTGTCAAAACCTGCCTCCTGTGTTTTTTTACACTACATTTTTTTTGGGTGAATGAGTAGGGGTACTGTGAATATTCATTCACATGGTGAGGGCAGATCTGGGTGCCCCCTTGTTAAAAGGGGGTTCCAGATTCCTATAAGCCCCCTGTCCACAGACCCCCACAGTCATCATCCAGGGTTGTGGGGAAGAGGCCCTTGTCCCTATCAACATGGGTTTGTAGGCTTCTAAGGTTGTATGACTTCTGGTCATTAAAAGCTTACACTGTGAAGAATACAAATTTTCTTCAACCCAAATCTCCAAGCAAAATGTTGACTTCAATCTTTGTTTAACCTTGTCCAAGTCAGGAATGAATTATACTATAAGATCTGTTTAGGTTTTGTTTTGGAACACCTATTTTCAATGCATTTTATGTACCGCTTTATGAATTGGTATAATTTTGTTACTGGAGCTAGGGCCTGTGAGCTTTAGTATTTTGATGTTGACATTTCTCTGGCTTTGACCCTGGCTTGTTCTTGACCTCCTGCTCAACCACAACAAAAGTGCTGGCAGTAAAGGGGTTCCACCAATACCGATGACATCTCCAAGAAAACAGGCCTAGCCGCATGTAAATTATGAAGCGGTTTTCAAGAAGTCACCACTAGGGATGAGGCGGGTTCACCACCACCACCACAATGGGTTTGAGGCAAAATCTGCACGTCTGAGGTATATGATTCAGAAAAGGGAATGTACAAAATCTCCTGACTAAATTCTTTGTAACCACTGACTGGCCTGTGAACTTAGGTCAACTGGCTTAGAAGAGTCAATTAGGGAGGCTTTTGTAAAAAGCATTTCCCTCACTATAAGGCCTCATGCACACTGGATGTTTTTGGATGTTTTTACAGCTGCTGTTCTTGGCTGCAGACTTTTTTTCTACAGTCAATAAACTCCCCATCATGTTATCTATGTGTTCATGCACACATAGGCTGTTATCAACTGTTTTTGACTGGGGCGTTTTTGAGCTGTAAAAAAAAAACTTAAGACCAGTGGGTTCTGAAAGACGTTTTTCAGCTGTAAAAACCCTCTAATGCTGACAAATGCACAATAACGTGGCTTAACATTGTATACACAGCAATAAGCCTTGTCAAGTGTTTTCTGTCTCTATTCAAAATCTATAGGAGCCCATTGATTTGAATAGAAGTCGCACAAAAAGTCGGATCATGATGATCTGACTTGCGGCGCGACTTGTGTGCTGAGGGGAACCCTGCAAAAATGAAAAAAAAAAAATTGCGTAGGGTCCCCCCCAAGACGATACCAGACCCTGCGGTCTGATATGGATTTTAAGGGTAACCCCGCGCCAATTTTTTTTTAAAAAAATGCAGTGGGGGTGCCCTCAAAAATCCATACCAGACCCTTATCCGAGCACGCAGCCTGGCAGGCCAGGAAAGGGGGTGGGGACGAGCGAGCACCCCCTCCTGTACCATACCAGGCCACATGCCCTCAACATGGGGGCTTTGGAGCACCTACCCTCATGTTGATGAGGACAAGGGCATCTTCCCGACAACCCTTGCAGGTGGTTGTCGGGGTCTGTGGGCGGGGGCTTATCAGAATTTGTAAGCCCCCATTAACAAGGGGGACCCTAGATCCTGCCCCCCCCCACCCTATGTAAATGAGTATGGGATACATTGTACCCCTACCCATTCACCTGAAAAAAAGTGTAAAACGTACGTCGGGGAAGAGCTGATGACGTCACGACCGTACTGTGCACAGTGTGCGACCAAATAGGGAGCTGGCAGCTGATTACCCAGGGCATTGCAGCCTATTGTTTTATGGTGAATTTCCCAAGTGCACCGGAGTTGGTGCACTGGAAAATGTAAGTGTTTTTAATCTTTTTTAATAAATAAAAATATTTTAAAAAGGGATTCAGCACTTTGTAGTTTCCTCTTTTCCATACATATCACCTCGGTCCGTATGTGGAGTCTGATACAGTGTATGCCTGAGGAGGATTTAACCCCATAGGGGAAAGTGCGACTTGGCCCATTAGGGGTCGCACCTGAAGGTGAGCGCATAGTGTAACCGGTGGTGGTGTGTGGTCCCACTGCGAAGCACATTTAGCTTGGAATCCATCTGCCTTAGATGTTGACAGCACACATTAAGCACACTTTTTTTTTGCACCATTTGCACGAAGAATTAATACAATTTATTGCAATGCATGAACTGTTTAAAGGACTTTTTTATTATCAACAGCGATTTTTCAATTTTCAATTATCAAAGATTATAAGATTGATTGTCACATGCGTTTTATATTAATGCACTGAGTTTTATGCACTTCCGCACTTTAGCTACAGGGTGGCAATATTTTATGTGTAATTTTTTATTGTGCTGCACCAACTTATGATTTATTATTTGCTGGAGTATTGGGGATACTTATTTAGATGTTAGGCAGCATCTGATTGTGATTAGAGCATATTAGCGCGGTATTTTCAGATTTTATTAGCAACACTGATAAAATCGTGTTTTTAAAGCCAATTTTTTTCCTAGCATCGGTACTAGCTGTACAGCTCTTTTTTATAACATCCTGTGTGCATGAGGCCCAAAAGAACAAGGTCACAGAAGCTATACTGATAATGTGCTTTAGCTGGGACAGGGGACGAGAAAGGGAGGACTGCTGATAAAATGCATAGGAAGAGATTAGTGTAGAGCTTGTAGGCACTGGGAGGTCTGTTGAAGTAGATGTAGTCCCTTAATGAATGTCATGTAGGTAGTAGCAAAATGCTGTGAATCTTGAAGAAGAGGTGGGAGGAGGGAACAATTTATACCATTTTTCATCATTTGTTACATTTTAATGCTGATATCCTACAGCCTCTTAACAGCTTATTCCTTTCTATGTGCATCATAGTGATAGCAGGATGGATGTGTTTTTTCTCAGAGTCATTTTCTTAATGGTTGCTTTTTTTCAAATTCATTCTTTAATTGGTGAAAATGGAATACTGTATGTCTGGGAAAATTTTAGTGGTTGGTTTTTCAAAGGGATGGCTCCAAGCAATTTTTTTGGGGGGTGCTGTGTTAGGCTGGCTATACGCGGTTTGAATCTCGGCCAGTTCAGCAGGAATCGGCCGAGATTTGACCTGTTAATGGGCAGGCTGAATGTACCAAGTTGATCGATCGATCAACCTGGGTAGAACGGCCTGTCGGTTCCTTTTGCTACATCCACTAACAATAATCACTATCTTCTCCTAGCGGGGGTGACTTCCCCCACCCTCCCCCGCTCCTCCGCCATGAAAAGGCAATGGCCTGGTAGGAAGGATTCCCACATCAACGCTGTCTGTGTTGATGGGGGGGATCAAGTGAATTTCTTTCCTGCAAGCTGTAGTAGCAGGAAAGAAATTTTCTCTGTGTATGGCCAGCGTACCTGCTAGAAGTATAAGTGGGAAAGCGTTTTTTTATCATTAAAGTTCATTAAACTGCTCTTGAATTGCCCCCTCTGTTCTTTTTGTATCTCTTTTCAGTTGACATCTTTCCGGAAGGTCTCTGAGAGGAGCTGCTTGTACAGTATGTTGGAAACATCCTGTAAGGATGTTACTCCACTACATAGCTTGGTTTGAACGGTAAACACAAAAATGGTACTTTTAATCAAAAACTCTATATTATTTATAAATAGGTTAAAAGTCAGGATCCAAACCTTGGTACATCACTAATACTACTGTTAGATCATTCAGAGTATGAACCATTAAAAGCTAATGCTGGGTACACATAGACTGAAAATCACCCTAAAGCGGACAGTTCGACAGGAACCTGACAGAAGCTGGTCTCACAACTGGCTTCTGCTGAACAGGCATGCTGGAAAACCAGCATCTGATTGGTATCCGAGCATTGGCTGCCAGCGCTGACCAGTGTATTTTGGCAGGGGGACGGTCCGCCTGTCAGAACACAATAGCACAACAGGGAAGATCACTGTAATAACATTGCTTGCGTTAGTACAGCGATCTGTCAGTTTTTTTCATTCAGCTCAGTGGTCTAAAGGAAAAGAGAACTGCCTGTGTGTATGAGACTTTCATTCATCTTCTGAACATATTACATGTTACACCCATATTTAGGGTTTAAAATGTATCATGTTCAGAACCCCCCCCCACCTCACCCCCTCCCCTCTCTTGTGACAGCGAACAGGTTTTCTTTTCCCCACAGTCACTGTCACATTTTACAAACAGCACAGCTGTTTGGAGCTCCACCTACACAGCCATGTCATTAATTCACATAGACCTGGATTTTATGGTCTTTATTTCTAATAATGGCTTTAATCTGAAGTTTACAGTACAATCGGATGCACACAACTGTATTTTGGCCCAGGGGGAGCGATGTATTCGTCCCTATACCGTAAAAGCACAGCAGGGAATACCATTCTGCACTACAGCAGCGCACATCCCCGTTCCCTGGTACGTAGTATTCTTTATAGTCAATAACTTAGACTTAGAAGGAACTGTACCAGGGACGGGGATTTTGAAATGGAAGCTAAGTCACTCTTTCTGCAGCTGCGTGAGAGGGGATATAGCAAAAAAGTGCTCAAGAAAGCATATCAGAGAGCAAAGCTACAGACAAGGGAAAATCTTATTTTTCAAACGAGAAAACCTACTAAGGAAGGCACCACAAAATGAGTTACCACGTATAGTAGACAACAACAAGTCTTTAGGGACTTATTGCAAAAGAATTGGCATTTCCTGGCTGATGATATGGTGGTCTCCAGGTACATCAGGGACCTCCTCGAAGTGGTGTTTAGGAGGTGTCCATCGGTGCGGGACAAGTTGGTGCACAGTCATTTTGCACCTTCGGCCCCCTCAGTGGGAGCCACTGGAGGAGCAGGTACCTTTAGATGCGGATACTGTGCGCAGTGCCCCTGGATCAAGGAAGGTACTATCTATCCATTGCCTTGGGGGGTACCTTAGATCCAAAGCCTATGTGGATTGTCAGACCGAGGGAGTAGTCTATATGGCCAATTGCAAATGTGGCGACTTCTACATAAGAAAAACTAAGAGAACCCTTAGTAGAAGAATACAGGATCATTTTTATTATGTAGATGCAGGTTTGCTATATACCCCTATTTGCAAACATTTAGGGTTGAATCATAGTTTTGATCCCTCATTTATGTCATTTTTTGCATTAGAGAGGGTCCCCCCAAATCCTCGGGGAGAGAACTTTGATGCAGCAATCCTAAGAAAGGAAGCAAAATGGATATATAATCAAAGAGCTACTGAATTTCCAGGACTTAACACATCCCTCACGTTTAATGCCTTCCTCCAGTAAGGGGTTTGCCCTCTTTTCGAACCAAATATGTGGTGGGGTACCATACCCTTCCATTGACCTAGATAATTTAAATGATGTGACTGAAATATATAATTGTCTAGGATTAGGCAATTGTAGTTAAAAATATTGGGATGAATATTATGTGTCCTTTTTCTCTTTTGTTTTTCTCTGTTTATATAATTGTTGCATGGTGGTTGGGTTTGGGGTGATATCCCCGCCCCCGCGAGATCAAGGACGGGTAGATTGGGCGTCTGATATGAAGGAGGGCCTCTGATTGAGACCCTCTATCATCCCCCCCAGGTGAATATACACCTGGGGTAGGCGGTGATGTGCGCCATCTCTTTGCTGTGGCAGATATTATGTGTCTGGCCGCATTGGGGATTCCGCGCATGCGCCGCCTTGCAAACGCTCAGGCGGAAGTGACGCCGGGAGAGCCTCGCGGCTCTGTCACTTCCGTCCGGACTGTTCTCAAATAGACCGGGGATGTGGTTAGGCATGGAGGCGTGAGCGCTCCGCTGCTGTGTATCCCCGGTCTGGATGAGCATCGGTAAGCAATATGATAGGACAAGCGATGATGCAAAGTGGCTTCTTACATGTGGCATACCATTCACTGTGGAGGTAAGGTTGGCCAGGGGCTACAAATGCAGATTAGCACAGTAGCCTGGGGATGGACTGGGGAGCCTCCCCTCTATGGTGATATGGACACATATCCTTTCAGGAACAGCAATGTTGCGCACTCCTGTGGATAGAAGCCTCATTGAGAAGCTTGGATGAATAATGACCTTTGGGTGCACATTGCTTAAATATGTCATAAGACATTATCCCCTGAGTAGTTTATATCTTCTTTACAGATGCAATTTTTTTGACTAAGGAGGATATATTTTTGAGGGACAGCCCAATACCCCCCAAATTGAGTGGGTGGATCTGGCACCGCCTGCCCTCCTGATTTGCCTGTGCAGCGCCGTTTTGCTGAGAAACCAATGGAGGAAGGGTGAACACAAGCATGACATAATGTTATAGAATTTTTAACATGCTTATGATGTATAACATGTGACTGATATCTTATGTTTGATCAATAGACAACCATAAGAAGTGTAATAATCCTGAAGAAGCAATAAGTTTTGCGAAACGTCGATAACTATTCCACCTCCTGATGTATCAAATGCATCGCAGAGTGTATAGATACGCATGTAAAATGTTGGATACGGGGGGCGTGGCCTGGCCGTCATGGAGTAAAGACGTGTGTGAGGAGAGCTCCGACGGCCTCGGGCTGGAAATCAGCAAACACCACCTAAACAGCACCATTCTCGGGACCCCCTGATGCCTGTTCGGCGACGTACCTCTTCCCAACCTCCTAATAGCGGCCGGACGGGGACCGGAGGGATACATTCATACTTTCCCCCGCAGACACCGAACACGCGGTCCTCCTCCAAGATGGCGACGGATAAAGCCTCAGCCATCCAGCAGGTGCGATCTCCCTGGGCATCGGGTGGAAACTCCCCTGGACCCTCGGCTACCCCACAGGTGAGAGATCTGAGCCCATCCACCTCTATCCGCTCCTTAGGACAGACCTCACAGGTGTCGGAGCTGGAAGGACTGGATAAGGACTGGGACTTCAGGGCGCACATTAGGGCCCTACTCACGAAGGCCGACATTCAGCAGCTGATTTCGGCTGTAGAGCAATCATGCAAGCAGGCGGTGGAGGGGCTCAGGGAAGAGACGGTGGCCATAGGCCAAAGGGTGGAAGCCCTAGAAAACAGCCATGAGGATACTATGCACACTCTATCATCATTGAAGGACTTGTCTCAACAGCATAGTGAGGCTATTAACACTTTGCTTGACCAGCTTGACGATCAAGAGAATCGAAGCAGACGACAAAATATACGCATTCGCGGCCTGCCTGAAGCCACACGTTCAGCTGACCTGCTCCCCTCAGTTATTGGACTTTTCCGCCAAATCCTGGGGTCCATGGCCCCGGACGACATTGAGATTGAGAGGGTTCATCGTGCCCTTCTACCACCTCCCCAAGACCTAGACAAGCCGAGGGACGTCATATGCAAACTGCTCAGATACCCCTTGAAGGAAGCTATCATGAGGGCTGCCCGGAATTCCCCATCTATTGACTTTCATGGCGCATCAGTAACCTTATACCCAGACCTTTCCAGGCGCACCCTGATGCAGCGCAGGGCGGTGAGACCAGTGCTGGAGGCCCTGCGCTCCACCGGGGTGACATACCGCTGGGGGTTCCCGTTTCGCCTCACAGCAACAAGGAATGGAAAATCTGCTTCTCTCCGCAACAGGGACGACCTACAGGCGTTCCTGGAGATTCTAGACTTACCACCTACAGAGTTCCCAGATTGGAGATTGCACTGTTCCATACCCTTGCCTCAACGATCGGAGGGATGGTCATCGGTCCCTTCCTCCACCCGCCAAAGGAACCGACAGAGGAGACGTAACCGGAATGATGAGGCGTCCTAATGCTGTATTGTGGCCTTGACCATGGAATATTCATTTTTTCTTTTCCCATCTGAGGTATCCACTTGAGGACTGGGGTGGCGGTCTCGTGTGGTCTATGGGCCTTCATGAACCGTCATCCATAGACTGAACATTCAGGTAGATGAGGGCCGCCAGCCCTTACATATTGACATTCCGAGGGTGCTGCTGTGGTCACCACAGTTACTCCTCTCACCGAGGTTAAATTGTTCAAGATTTAAGCATACTGACTGCTAGTTATGGTGTGTTGTTTCCGCCTTTTTTTTTCTTTTTTATGTTATGTTATATTACCGTTTGCTCTTTTTTCAGCCCGGGCTGTCTGGTAGGCTACTCCCGGTTGATCAGTCACTTACCCCCCAGTAGGTGACTCCCCAGGTATGGGGAGTATTGAACTGTGTTTTCACAGTAGAAGGGAGATTTACCCGCGGGGCGAATTTTTTCGTACCGGGGGCGGATCTCTGACGGAT
>BLSH010557418.1:188280-205152 GCA_018402905.1 Glandirana rugosa | reverse complement strand
CTCTCTTATCTGTGTCCACGTCCTCCATAGATTACGTGTTGTGTGACTTCGTCACTTTTCTATAGTTCCCACATGGTTCTACCGACTAATTGGGGTAGGAGCGACGTTGGGACTCCTTGATTTCGCGTGTCGTTTATTTTGAGTAAACTTTTGTCCTTTCGCCCCGGATTGGCGCTCGTTTCTACTGTCGAGTTATCTCTTCGAGGTGATGAGGTGCTAGGTAGGCTCGTTGAGGTCGGTGCTGTTGTTGGGAGGCAGGCCTCCTTTTGTTCCTCCTGACAATGGTCTGATACGGGTTCTTGGTAGTCAGTCGATCGTTCTCGATCTCCCTGTATGCGGTCAGCGCCTTGACACTGTGTAGACCTCATGTAGAAATCAAGTATTCTGCGGGTTCCTTTCGGTCCTTTTTCGTTCTTGGGCATAGTCTGGTAACAGTCCTCCTTGTTTTCCTCCGGACGGAGGGTTGTTGTCGTGGCTGGAGTTGCTCGGATGGATCGTGGAGTAGTGGAGCTTCTCTATTGAGCTGTCATCTTTGCTCGCGGTTAGGCCCCGCTTTCCTGTTTTCAAATGAGTTTTATTTGCTGTGCGCTTTAGTTCCTCAGGGTTGCAGCGAGGATGGGGTTAATCAGCCATCTTGGTACACCCTTGATATCTTTTCACTGCTTCAGTGTGTTGTGCATTAGATACCTCCTGCACCTGTGTCTATTCTCTCAAGTGTTAGCAGGTTGATTTTTGGTGTTGCTGGTGATTTATAAGGAGGATGGATTATGAGATGGTTGCTGAGGCTGCTGTGGGTGCACCAATATGGCCGCCGCGTCAGATCCCAGGACAATGCTGAGGGATTCGTTGTGATTGTGAGTGTTAAGACTGTAAGAGAGTCCGAGGGGGGCGTTGTGGGTTTGATTGGATGTCCACTGAATGTTCACTGAGGTCCCCCGATGGTACCGCTCGCCGCGGGCGGAAATCGAGGCCGCGGCTTCTCGGCCGCCACTAGGCCTCAGTGCGCCGTGGCTTTGAAAATGAACTGCCGGCCTCTAGAATGTATCGGGCGGCCGGGCGAAGCTGTAGTTTATGTGGATGGCTGTGTATTAGTGTGCTGAAGCTGGTATTAAGGCCAAGTGGTCCTCAGATGATCCGGGGGTAAGGCCGCAAGATGGCGGCGGTCATCTGGGTGAGAGCTCTGAGGGGAGCCTGATGTTCAGTAATCTTTCCTCTCCTCTGCCCAATTTGTCCCGGGAAAGGTGTAGGGGTGTGCAGGGAGCTTGTATATGATGTTCTGGTGCTCACCTGAATCTGTTATCCGAAGATGTTAGTGGATTTTCTTTGTGATGATACAGAGCCCTGTAAAAGCACGTCCACTGCCTTCCGCTTCAGGCCACGCCCCTCCTTGTTCAATAATTTTTATTGAGGTTTGAGACAGAAAAACAAGAAAACAACAAAAACAGGTAAGCGTGAAAGGTACAATGCGTAGTTTCCACTTACGTTTAGTAGCAATTACTAGAGGCAGCATCAATTGAGATGATATTTGCAAGTGCTTATAGGAGTCAACATGTGGATAGGATATGTGGATCTAGGGTACACATATCATAAGTTTATAACTTTGTAACATACAACAAGCCATTTTCCTCACGACTGGGGATCGCCAAAGGGGGTCCCAGCCGGGATCAGAAGTGGTTACCCGTCGCCAGATTCGTCTAGAATCGTGGGCCTATCACTAGTCGATAAATCATTCAATTAACTGCTTAACTGATTCCGTCAGCTGGGTGGGCTGGGGGGCGACAGCCCCTGTGTCTGCCCCACTGGTTCACTGGCGACGGGGTAAACACTGGAAACCCTTGTCCACAAGCAGGGTTTCACTCCCTCAAACTGCAAAGGACTCAAAAATATGGTGAAGAGGAAAAGAGGCAAAGTGTAGGAAGGATACAAGAGCTGCTAGTTCAGGGTATAGTGGGCATTGAGAAGGAAGAAAAGAGCTAAGGTAAGCAGGGGGACGATAGAGGGGGAGAGGGAGGGAGAAGGTGGAGCGGTGGGACTGAGAGGTGGGGAGGCCAAAAGGCCAAGGAGCCGAAAGGCCGGGGATGGTGGTGGAGAAGTCATAGCTTTGGAACATCTTACCTGGGACTAGCTCGAAGGCGAACCTAAGGGAAGGCTAGGTCAGCGAGGGAGCAATAGTTCTGGATCGAAGTCCAGTGGCAAAAAATGTTTGACCCAAGGATCCCACACCTTTTTGAACTAGGGAATTGTGTCCCGTTCAATGGCTTCCATTTTGGCATGAATTAGAGCACAGTTAACTCTACCCTTCACTTCGGTCACTATCAGAGACGGGGACTTCCAGGCTTTTGCAATAGTTTGTTTAGCAGCTGTTGTGAGCTGCATAAGTAGGTTAAATTGACGTCTAGACAGGTCGGGCGGTTTCAAATTCAGTAATGCTGTCATGGGATCCGCGTCAATCGGGATTTCTAGAGCCACCGAGGCGATGTTGAAATGTAGAGGTCTTAATGAGCCAGCTCTACCCAGCTGGACTCATTACCTCTACCCCTGCAAGACTCAGCACTCCCCCTAGTAGTATAAGTCTGTATACACTTTGAATCTTGGGCAGATATACCTGCCACCCTGCACGCAACCAGGCATCTTTACCTGCCGACTGTCAGAATACACAAAACTTCTTTGATCTAGTTCTCATGAAACAGGGTGATAGGATTAATACGAAAACTTTCTTCAAAGAGACTGACAGAAACAGCAACATTCCGTTAGCCAGCTGGCACCACCCTCAGTAGTTGGGCGGCATACCTAAAGGTCAATTCATGCGCATCAGACGTAACTGTGATAATATAGGGGACTATGTTGAACAGTCAGGTATATTGCTGGATTGTTTTAAAAATAAGGGTTATAAAGAGGACAATCTAGTACATATATATATAACCAAGTTAGAGCTCTAAATAGGAAAACATTACTAGAGGATAAACCAAAGAAAACTGAGGTTGTAGGGGGGATTTAGCATTTTTAACCAATTTTAATCGAGACTATAGATCTTCTGAGCACATTGTAAGGAAGCATTTGCCAGTTTTATTGAGAGACAAAACATTAAACAGCCTGCTTCCAAGTAAACCAAAATTTATCTATCAGAAGGTTTCTAATCTGAGGAACAAATTAGCCCCCAATATACCAGACCCACCTAAGAAATTGGTTACTTTTTTTAGCTCAAGAGGGATTCTTCTACTGTAAAAGGTGCAAAGCATGCAAAACTACAAAGAGACTAAAGCCTCGTACACACGGGACGACGATCATACGTACGATCGTCTCAAATCGTATGTTGCCTGTTGTATCTGGCATACTGACTGCACTACACGATCGTACGACCAAAGAAAGAACGTTCAGGTGCATGTAATTAGCATCTGGCCATTCCTGACTTTGGAGTATGCGTGTTTTGCACAATACAACTTGTTGTACCAACTTCTCTGTACACACGATACAACAGTCGTATGACCGCTTGTTGGTACGACCAAGTTTTCTAGTTTGCTCATACAACTCCTGTTGTACGACCGTCGAATGTCGAATGTACGAATGTCGGCTGTTCTAATCGCGCGTCAGAATGATCGATTTCGCAATACAACGGTCGTTCGTACGACCTGTTGTATACAATCGTCATCCCGTGTGTACGAGGCTTAAGCAGGAAAGTAGAATCCTTCAGGTCTAAGAGTACAGGAAGGAATTACAAGATAAAAAAGTTCATATCCTGCCAGTCTACTCATGTCACATACCTTATCACCTGTCCATGTGGGTTGCATTATATAGGTCGAACTAAAAGAAAATTAACAACTAGAATAAGTTAATATGTAAATAATATCAAGAAAGGCTTTCCCAAGCCTAGCTTATCAAATTCTTCCAGAATCCATCATAATAGAGAGCCCTGACTGATGTCCTTCCATGGGATTGACAAAATAGAACCCCATTGGAGGGGGGGGGGCAATATGGTAAAAAGCATTTCAAAAAACGAAACCCAATGGATTTTTGAAATGGATACTTTATATCCTGCTGGTATAAACAAAGAAATTAATTTAAATTGCTATATCTCAAATTATTGAATTGTATGGTACATGATAAGCAGCTTAGGAGTGTTGCTATTTAATGTACATTTTATGAGATTTTTAGCAGGTTCTATCCAAAGCCATGAGGATACATTCTAGTATTAGTAGTATTATTTGGAAATATGGAATTTTTCAATATATTGTTTTACATCAATACCTATGTGGCAGTTCTGGATTTACACCACTGGGTATCACTAGAGCTTTGCCACAGTCAAAGGTTGAATAGCTCTTTATTTTATGGCTTGTTTTGAATATATTAGAGCAAATTTGAGAGTAAATAATTCAAGGAGGATGGATTAATTATATTGGTCTTCGAACGACCTTTGTATGGCGGGTGTGTGTGTGTGTGTGTGTGTGTGTGTGTATATATATAGGAGGTGTTGTGCTTGGTCATGTGACCCCTGATGATGCCAGACATACCTGGTGAAACAGACGTAGGGCAGGACTGACTGAGCATACCACTTCCGCTGTGTGGGACACACCTGGAACGCATACGGCATCCTATTATTTCTGAATATGCGATCTTCTTCAGCAAGTGTGATTTTAATTGATTTTACAAATAACCTTGACATATTTCACCATGGGAAGCCCTCCCCCTTTTCTTGCTCTTTCATATGGGATGACCCTTGATGAACTTCAAAGACATCTGGAGTGAGACTAGCACTGTGGGACATCCAAAGTGGAGTGATTTCAACCTATGCTTGTTTTTACTACCTGTAATGGGGGTCAAAACTGTTTGGTGAGTGAGCTGTACTCTTATATATTGCGGTAGACCACCAGGTAAGGGGCACAGTGCCCAACATGGATGGCACTCAGTGCTAACTTCAGATGCCACCCTTGACCACCAGGGAATGGGCCCCTATCAGTGCATCTGTCATTGCTGCCCACCAGTGCCGGCCAGTGCCACCTATCAGTGCCTACCAGTGCCACCTATCAGTTCCCATCAGTGCCACCTATGAGTGCCCATCAGGGCTGCATATCAGTGCCACCTATCAGTGCCCGTCAGTGCTGCTTATCAGTGCCCATCATTGCTGCATATAAGGGCCTCATTATCATTGCTTGTCAGCCCCGTCTCATCAGTGCCGCCTCATCAGTGCCATTCAGTACTGCCTCATCAGTGCCCATCAGTGTAGCCTCATCAGTGCCCATCAGTGATGGAGAAAATGTACTTATTTACAAAGTTTTGTGACAGAAACAGAGAAACTTTTTTTTCAAAATTTTCGGTCTTTTTTTATTTGTAGAGCAAAAAATAAAAAACGCAGGAGTGATCAAATACCACCAAAAGAAAGCTCTATTTGTGGGAACAAAATGATAAAAATTTTATTTGGGTACAGCGTCGCACGCCAGCACAGTTGTCATTCAAAGCGTAACAGCACTGAAAGCTGAAAATTGGTCTGGTAGAGAAGTGTTCTAAGTGCCTGGTATTATAGTGGTTATATATGTATATCTAAAAGCAATGGAATTAACACAAAGGAGGGGGCGTCCTACTGGTCATGGGTCAATTGGGGGAAGACCTGGTCCCTTTCCTGATTTATTATACTCTGAACTTGAATCAAAATAATTTCCTGCAGAATCTTCTCCTCACTTTACTCAGAATTTGAAGGTGTGTTCATCTTGGCAGAAGACACCAACTTGGACCTAGACCATGTCTTAGATAAATCCCACACCACTGTCTATAAACCTCTTTCTAAACAAAGTAAAAAAGTGTTGATTTGCTATTTCAAAACAACCTCATAGATGAGACACAGAGAAGTGAATTCCACAATGACAGACTATTCTTTCTGCTCCACAGAGCATAAACAGTATTGAAAATGGATCACACGTTCATTCCTTCTACTTTACTTTCCTAAGTTGACCTCAGCAAAAACGATTTCAACATCATGGTCTGATCATGGCCAATACTGATTTTGTTCACTAATCTTACTACTACGACCAAAGGATTTATTTGGCTTGAATAAAGCTTTCCTGGGAAATGAATCATACTACTTTGACATTGCCTTACAACTTATCAACATAAATAGAGTTGAGCGAACCCGAACTGTAATGTTCGGATTCGTACCGGACTTTAGGGTGTTCGTGTCCCAAACCTGGACATTTATGAAAAAGACCAGGTTCGGGGTTCGGGTATTTTTTCGCACCTGTTGAATAGCTGCAGGGCAGCCAATCAACAAGTGTTTCACTTGTTTGCCCTTAGAAGCCATCACAGTCATGCCTACTAATGGCATGGCTGTGATTGGCCAGTGCATCTTGTTACCCAGCCTCTATATAAGCTAGAGTCACGTAGTGCTGCATGTCACATCATCTCATACTAGTGTAGGGAGAGGATCCTGTTGCTGGTGTGAGGGACAGATTAGCTTCTGAAAATCATTTCATACTAGTGTAGGGAGAGGATGCTGCTGCTGCTATAAGGGACAGATTAGCTTTAGAAAATCTGTTAAAAACAGCGACTTATTGGTGGGTGGGTGATAAAACCTAAGCAATTTTTCTGTTTGTTAGGTGGGCGTTTGCAGCCATTTTTGTGCTTGTGTGTCAGGGACACTATTTTAATCGAGTTCTGTTAGTTCAGTTGGCAACATTTTAGCATATTTAAAAACTGCTTTTACATTGCAGTTAGACAAATTAAAAACATTTTTTTTTTTGTGCAAAATATTACATTTGTGGCCAGCGGTGAATTTCTTGCACTAAATTAAAAAGTGCGTCTACATTGCTGGTTTAAAAAAAAAATTCTAAATACTACATTTGCGGCCACCGGTGCATTTCTTGCACAAAAATAAAAAGTGCGTCTACATTGCTGGTTAACAAAAAAAAATATTATAAATAGAGTTGAGCGAACACCTGGTGGGTTCGGATGAACTTTGGGAACGAACTTTACCCCGAACCCCATTGAAGTCAATGGGGATCCGAACTTTTCGGCACAAAAATTACTGTAAAAAAGCCCTGGAAAGTGCTAGAGGGCTGCAAAAGGAAGTAAAATGATTTTAGAACAATAATCTGTCCCTTACAGCAACAGCAGGAGCCTGACCCTATAGAACTAGAAGATGATTTTATAACAATAATCTGTCCCTCTAAGCAGTAGACTCTACTTAGTCCAGTCAGATCGTTCTGTAATGCAGGATGAGATGTTATTAGATCTGCAATCTGTCCCTAAAAGCAGTAGTAGTAGTAATCTCTACCTAGTCCACAATCAGATCGTTCTGTAATGCAGGATGAGATGTTATTATATCTGCAATCTGTCCCTCACAGCGCCAGCAGCATCCTCTCCCTACACTACCCAGAGAGCATGTGACATGCAGCACTAAGTGACTCCAGCTTATAAAGAGGCTGGGTCACATGATGCACTGGCCAATCACAGCCATGCCATTAGTAGGCATGGCTGTGATGGCTTCTAAGGGCAAACCAGTGAAACGCTTGTTGATTGGCTGCCCTGCAGCTATTCAACATGCGTGATCAAATACCCGAACCCAGAACCCGAACCCAAACTTTTTTTCAAATGTCTGGGTTCGGGTCCGGGTCACAGACACCCCAAGGTTCGGTACGGACCCAAACTTTACAGTTCGGGTTCGCTCAACTCTAATTCTAAATACTACATTTGCGGCCAGTGGTGCATTTCTTGCACAAAAATAAAAAGTGTGCCTACATTGCTGGTTTAAAAAAAAAAATATTCTAAATTCTGCATTTGCGGCCAGCGGTGCATTTCTTGCACAAAAATAAAAAGTGTGTCTACATTGCTGGTTTAAAAAAAAAAAAAGAATAAATAGTGCTACATAGTACATTTGCACCTTGCTGTGCATTTCTTGCACAAAATGAAAAAGTGCGTCGACATTGCTGGTTTAAAAAAATAAAATTCTAAATACTACATTTGCGGCCAGCGGTGCATTTCTTGCACAAAAATAAAAAGTGCGTCTACATTGCTGGTTTAAAAAAAAAAAGAATAAATAGTGCTACATAGTACATTTGCACCTTGCTGTGCGTTTCTTGCACAAAATTTAAAAAGTGTGTCTACATTGCCGGTTTAAAAAATAATATAAATTTGTGCTACATAGTACATTTGCATCCAGAATGAGGAGAGCGTCAAATAAGGGACGTGGTCAAGGTCGTGGTCGTGGTGCTGCTGGTGGTGTTGGTGAAGCTCCTGTTGCAAGGAGAGGATGTGGTCGATCTGTGCCAGCTACACGCCCAAGTGAAACACATTCCTCAGGTGAAAGTAGCCGACAGAACCTTTAACGTTATATGGTAGTCCAGAATGCCGCTCAACGAATGGTGAGGCCAGAACAAGTACAGGCAATTGTAGATTGGGTGGCTGACAATGCCTCCAGTTCCTTCACATTGTCTCCCACCCAGTCCCTTGCTGAAAGCTCAGAGTTGGCACCTGAACCCCATGGCCATCTGTCTTTCACCTCAGCCCCTTGTAAATCAGCCAAGCAGTCTGAGCCCAAAGTAATCAGCAGTCTCTTATGCTTTTTGATGACTCTGCTGGTGTACTTTCTGTGGGCCATCCACATAGCCTTGCCCCAGAAGTGGAAGACATTGAGTACAGCGATACCCAACCACTTCTGTTTCAGGATGAGGACATGGAAACCCCACCGCAGCACGTCTCTGATGATGACGAAACACAGGTGCCAGCTGCTGCGGCTTTCTACAGTGTGCAGACTGACAAGGAGGGCAGTGGTGAAGAGTGGGTGGAAGAAGATGTGGAGGATGATGAGGTCCTAGACCCCACATGGAGTGAAGGTCATGCGAGTGACGTGTGCAGTTTGGAGGAAGGGGTGGTGGTCGCACACAGGCAACAGCACAGCAAAAGAGGAAGCAGGTTGCAAAAGTGGAGCGACCGTCCCCTAGACAGTACGCCTGCTACTACCCACTGCACCCAGGGACCTAGCACACCAAAGGCAGCTCAAAGGAGTTCCCCAGCGTGGCAGTTCTTCAGACAATGTGCTGACGACAAGACACGAGTGGTTTGCATGCTGTGCAATCAGAGCCTGAAGCGAGGCATAAATGTTCTAAACCTGAGCACAACCTGCATGACCAGGCATCTACATGCAAAGCACGAGCTGAAGTGGAATAAGCACCTCAAAATCCAAGAAAAGTCTCGGGCTCCTCCTGCTTCCTCTTCTGCTGCTTCCTCTGCCTCTTCCTCCACCTCTACAGTGCCAGTGTCACCTGCCACCTAGCAAACAGACGATGTGACAGCAAAGCCACCATGTCCGCCACCGTCCCCAAGTATTTCCACACGGTCCCATGGAAGCTTACAGCTGTCCATCGCCCAAACACTGGAGAGAAAGGAAGTACCCCCTACCCACTCGCGATCCCTGGCCCTGAATGCCAGCATTTCAAAATTCCTGGCCCTTGAAATGCTGTCATTCCGTCTGGTGGACACGGACAGTTTTAAAAACCTGATGGCAGTGGCTGTCCCACAGTACGTGGTTCCCAGCCACCACTAATTTTCCAGGCGAGCCATCCCTTCCTTGCACAAACAAGTCGGGACAAGATCAAGTGTGCACTGCGCAACGCCATCTGTGGCAAGGTCCACATAACCACTGATACGTGGACCAGTAGGCATGGGCAGGGACGCTATATCTCGCTAACTGCACACTGGGCAAATGTAGTGGCTGGTGAGCCTGAGGCGGATAGCAGTTTGGCGCATGTCCTTCCGCCACCGAGGATTGCAGGGCATTTCTCATTGCCTCCTCCTCCTACTCCGCTTCCTCCTCCTCTACCACCTCCTCATCTGGTTAGCGTAACACCTTCACCACCAACTTCAGCATATCCAGGGGGAAACGACAGCAGGCTGTTTTAAAACTGATATGTTTGGGGTAAACACCACACTGCGCAGGAGCTGTGGACGGGCATTGAACAACAGACCGATGAGTGGTTGTTGCCACTGAGCCTCAAGCCCGGCCTGGTGGTGTGCGATAATAGGCGAAATCTCGTAGCAGCTCTGGGCCTAGCCGGTTTGACGCACATCCCTTGCCTGGCGCATGTGCTGAATTTGGTGGTGCAGACGCTTCTAAAAAACTACCCGGATATGTCAGAGCTGCTGCAGAAAGTGCGGGCCGTCTGTGTGCGCTATCGGCGTTCTCACCCTGCTGCTGCTCGCCTGTCTGCGCTGCAGCGGAACTTCGGCCTTCCCGCTCACCACCTTCTATGCGACGTGCCCACGAGGTGGAACTCCACCTTGCACATGCTAGAGAGACTGTGCGAGCAGCAGCAGGCAATAGTGGAGTTTCAGCTGCAGCACGCACGGGTCAGTCGCTCTGCACCATATTGCGGCGTTTTGTGTACTCCACCAACATGGCCAGTGCCGATGACGCTGTTCTCAGCGTTACTATCCCACTTCTATGTCTCCTTGAAAAAACACTTCGGGCGATGATGGAAGAGGATGTGGCACAGGAGGAAGAGGAGCAGGAAGAGGGGTCATTTCCACGGTTACCAGGTCATTCATTCACAAGTGACTCGGAGGGTGGGTTCCTGCACCAGCATAGGCCAGGTAAAAAAATTTCAAGCCAGGGCACAGTTCTGGAGGTTGAGGAGGACGAGGATGATGAGGAGGAACCGTGTTCACAGCAGGGTGGCACCCAACACAGTTTGTGGGCATCACTGGAGCATGGCTGGGGGTTACAGAGGACACAGATGATACACCTCCCACAGAGGACAGCTTGTCTTTGCCTCTGGGCAGCCTGGCACACATGCTGCAGTGCCTGTGCAATGACAGCCGAGTTGCCCACATTGTAACTTGTGCTGATTTACTGGGTGGCCACCCTGCTGGATCCCCGTTACAAGGACAACGTGCCATCCATAATTCCCTCACTGGAGCGTGAGAGGAAGATGCGCGACTACAAGCGCACACTGGTAGATGCGCTGCTAAGGGCATTCCCAAATGACACCGGGGGCTCAGTGGAAGCACAAGGCGAAGGCAGAGGAGGAGGAAGAGGTCACCAATGCAGCGGTGGCACCGCCAGCACCTCAGAAGGCAGGGTTAGCATGGCCGAAATGTGGCAAAGCTTTGTCAGCAGCATGCCACAACAAACAGCACCACCAGCTGATAGGCAACGTCTTAGCAGGAGGCAGCATTTCAGCAATATGTTGGAACAGTATATGCGCACACGCCTACGTGTACTGACTGCCCCATTCAACTTCTGGGTCTCCAAACTGGGCACATGTCCTGAGCTTGCCCTTTATGCCTTGGAGGGGCTGGCCTGCCCTGCAGCCAGTGTATTGTCTGAACGTGTGTTTAGCAAGGCAGGGAGCATTATCACAAGCACAGCCGCCTGTCCACAGCCAACTTGGACAAGCTAACGTTTATTAAAATGAACCAGGCATGGATCCCACAAGACTTGTCTATACCTTGTGCAGAATAGACATTTATACCAGCCTCACGCAGCCATTGGTATGCTTAAGTGAACTTATTCTTTTTTTTTTTTCATAGAACATAAGTCTTTATTGGAATTTGTAACAGGAGAAACATGAAAAATAAACCATGGTACATTTTATATGGAAAAAGTGAACCCGTGCTAGAACATCTCTGGGTTTGTCTGCAGATAGTGATCTTTTTTTTTATTTTTTAATATGTCTCAATATTTTGGGGGCTACCCCAAAGAGAAAAAAAAAACAAACAAACAAAAAACAGTGTTGGCTACCTCCTCCTCCTCCACCGCCACTTACACCTACACCGCCATGGTCACCGCCTCCTCAACCTCCTACTCCACATCCACCTCCTCCTCCATTTTTTATTTTTTTTATGTGATTTTAAGTTATTTCCCTATCCACATTTGTTTGCAGGGCACTTGTCCTACTCTTACCCTCATTTGCTTCCTTTTGCAGCCCTCTAGCCCTTTCCAGGACTTTTTTAGAGCCATTTTAGTGCCCAAAAGTCTGGGTCACCATTGACTTCAATGGGGTTTGGGGTCAAGTTTGGGGCCGAACTCGAACTTTTCGCGAAGTTCGGCCGAACCCGCCGAACCCGAACATACAGGTGTCCGCTCAACTCTAAACATAAACAAACACTCAGTTCTGAGCTTCTTCCTTCTGAAAACAGAACAGGCACATACAAAACTAAATCTCCGCTTGACTGCCAGGGCTGAAAGTCTTTGAGATGGTCGAAAAATAAGTGCTCTATATGTCAGGGTAAACTGGATTCTCTTTTAGTGAATGAACTCGATCCAAGACCTCAAACATATGCTCTGTCAAACTTCTTTAAACTCAGGGATGGGACACTTTCCTAAACCCCCCACACATTATTCAGGAATTTCAGTCATAATTTAGCAAACCATACCAAAGGTCTTTGGTTTATTTTAAATATTCCCTTCAAAAGTTTATGGAGATGTTATTGTTTAACCATCTGAGAGATGGGGCTCATACACAAGGAAAACATGGCTTTTATTAGTGTAAGCCTAAAACCATGCAAGGAATTCACAGAAGTGTCAAATTAAAGACTATTTTCTCTGATCAAGTGTGACCTTAAAATTCTCATGAAAACACTTGCACTACATCTCAATTCCCTTCTGGAACATTATATTCATAAAAATCAATCAGGTTTCATTAGATACCAGCAGACATCTGATCAAATAGTAGAATTTAATCTCGGCAGTGCATTTTCAGTGAGATTCCACCTTAAACAGGCAGGCTATGCTTCTTTTGCTAAATCTTCATAAAGCAACAGGCAGCTTGTCTTGAAACTGTCTATTTTTTGTGTTAGAATCAATGGGGTTCAGTCACTCCTTTTTAGGTATTTAACAGGTTGTGTATTACACTCCAACAGCATAAGTCTCACTTAAAGGTTATAAATCAGTCATTCAGACAGGAATGAGACAAGGTTGCCCCTTGTCCCCTCTATTGTTCCCCATCGCAATGGAACCATTGATCATTGTCATACGTTCTAATCCTAATATTAAGGACATTCTGTGTGGATCTCAGGAACAAAAATTTACACTTTTTGCAGATGACGTGTTTATGTATATAACCACTCCTTACACAGCTATGTCTAATTTACTTACAGTTTTGAATTCATTTTCACTGAGGACGTTTGGTAAACAAGAATAAATCCATGACTTTAAATATTAACTTACTCTCCTTTACAGTTACAATATTCAAAATTAATTTTGAATTCCAATGGACCTCCAAATCTATTCCATACTTAAGGATACATTCGACTTCAAAACTAGAGGTGGACTGGGAATCCCCAATCTTATAACTTATCCCCAGGCAGCATAAATTGCTCAATTGGCACTCACTACGAATAATAGTCCAATTCAACATATGATATGGAAGTGCTATTCTGCTCTGTGGGTTCTATAGTGCCTCTGATGTGGATTCCTATCAAGCTGTGTCCTCCAATCATATCTCCTATGTTGACACATTCCCTAGCAGTTTAGGGCAGACATAAGACAAGAAAAAAAATCTGTTCGCTCCATGTGCCTTTGACTTCTTTGTTTAATAATCCGGGGTTCATCCTGGTATTGTCCCCAGACCTCTTCTCCTGGCAAATAAATAAAGGTCTGATGAGAATAGGAGAATTTATATTAGGATATATCATTCTCTGGATTACTACAAAAGCAAACTGCACTTACCTTCCTCGGAAATGTTCTGCTATAACTGGATTACCTCTTACCCTAGAGATAAACTTAAAAAGGTGTCCTGTCCTTCATCCTTCATGCTATTTGAGAGCTCCTGCAAAACTATTGCTGTAGTACAACATTATGTAGTTATTAATAGATTCAGACTGCAAGCTCTTCTATATGGAACACTGGGAGGGAGACCTTAATGTTACATGGGACCTACCAGAGTGAGAAAGCATTGCAAATAATTTTTCTACAAATTCTAGCAATATGTCTCTGGGGAAATCTAATTACAAAACATTATGGCAATGGTAAATGCTGTTGGAACCAGCTGATGCTAACATTTGACTATATCAAACAAAAATTAGACTGGATCATGAATAATGATAAATTAACATGTACCGTCCATAATAACCAAGCTAATTTTGACAAGACATGGCAACCATTGATACAATATCTTTCGATGGACGGGTAAGGCTGGGGAAAGGCAAAACCTTGGCTGCTCTCTACCTTTTTTTTCTTCTGCTTATTCTTCTCTTTCCTTTCATTAATCCTTACTTTTTAAGCGGATATGTTACTTGTTGTTTACAATAACATTATTTTTATTGCATATGGTTTTTATGAACATCACAACATAACTTTTTATGAGGTCACCCTACACCTTCAGAGTTGATGATGAATATCTATCGACCAGGGTTATTAAACTTATGACATTGGCCTACGAGGAGCTATATTTTTTATCATCTCTCTACGTGTAATAAACTATGACATCTGTTGTTAATGCTTGTATGGCTGTTTTATATGTTTGATGTATATAATTATATGCCATATATATCCTATCTTTTCTTATGAAATGTCAATCTGGATATTTTGCTGATGTCATGGTAACTATGTATTTTGATCTAAAACTATACATGTTCTTTTTTTGAAAAATACAATAAACAGATTGAAATATAAAAAGGCAATTCATTTGACATGAACACTACTGAACACAAATTTATACAGTAACATGTCATTCCTCTGTTACTTCAAAACTTGCAAACATTTGAGGAGTTCTAATCATCAGCAATTCTGTGGTTGTCCAGTTCCAAAAGATTATCGATTTGTTCTGTAGCACGTCCTAGTGTTGGTGGCTGATCAGCAGAAAGTGTCATGCCCTACATACAGGTTAGTGGCAGGTCTTGTACACAAGACCCTCCTTGAAGTGGAATTAAACTCCTCATGCACCAACTTACTGATTCTGCAGTTTGTAAATGATTGGTCCTATCTAAGCGTAAACCTGAAATGGATCAGATAAAATACAGTAGAATCAATTTTTGATTTACTGGGTGGGTAGCCACTCAGTTGAGGGGAACTATTTTGGCTCTATATTTTGCATCTGTGTGGGCTTCAGGTCTGTGCTGACACTTTTCAGTACACAATTCTTAGCAGCCATCAGTTTGTGTGTAATATCCATACATTTTCACTTATCAGTTTTGAAGACTTGTAATGTTGGAAAGACATAATCAAAGCATTATGTAAAGAACAGTCTTTATGCAACTATGGTTTATGTCCAGTTGTAAAGTCTGGATTAAACATTACATACCTAAAATGGCCTGCAAAAGAAGTTCCAAAAGGTGCTTAATTCCCTATTAGTGAAAAAATCCTCTAATTTATATATGATGATAATTATCTGTAGTAATTTCTTGGGAGAATTTCCACTACAAAAAATTTAATTCCCAGTGGTTGTCCCCACCTCTAAAACCACACTAGTACTAACCACTTTAGACTTTGGCCCTTCATAAACCCATCCTGGCTATTGCTTATGATATTGTTTTCTAGTGGGTACTAACTAATATATGGTTCTTTAGAAAACCCTTGGTATCTTCCCTTTAATAGAAGTTAAACTTACAGGTCTGTAGCTCCTGATTGAGGACAATGATCCCTTTCAAATGAAGAAATTACATTCCTGCCTAATGCCAAATCATTGATACCAAGTCAGCATTTAACACGTCTTAAAATTTAGAAACAAAATCCTGTACAGCTCAACTCTTTCGGGACACCATCTGGTCCAAATGAAGGGATACAGCAGTTCCAGTAACGTAAGCTGTCCAGCTGTATTGTATTGGAGGCTCTGATGAAGAGGGTTCACCCTGGAAACGAGTCAGCCTTTGTGTTATGGTGAACATCCAGGTCCACTGCTGAGGTTCTACCATCATCTCCATTGGATGTATTGTTGTATTCCAAAAGGTCTTATAATCAGCTCCGTTTGTGAGTATATGGATTTTATCTACATTATTTATTAAACTTTTTAATGGTACGGCACAAGGTCGGCGCGCCTCTCTTGTTTGTATTTTCTTTGCTCAGCTGTATTGTACTCCACTGTTTTCTGCCCAGATGTGTACACCACAAGCAATAACTCCACCATTAGGGGCCCTGAGTTGGGTTTAAGGGACTGCGTTGTCAGAAATGTGTAAAGTGAGTAACTCAAGTAAGCTGGCATGCTTTAATTCTAAAGTTGAACTCCAGGGATCATATAGTTTACATTGGAGCAGCTTGATCCAATGTAATTATGCAAATGTGATACCTGATCTGCTTTTGTATAAGCTGTAGGTGCTGTGCCGGATAAGTGCCCTTCTGCTACCAAAGGAGGTTGCTCGCTCGGCACAGCTGTCATTCAGAGAGCTCCTTGCACCATGATGTCACCACCAGCAGCGGCTGGTGGATAAAAGGCGCATGGGCGCCGCCTCCCCACCGCTGACATGAAGAAAAAAAAAAGTCTGCCCGGCCCCCCCCGGCTCCTTGCTGTCAGCTGACAGGGGGCGGGACAATGGTGGACGTGCTGGCTGTGTGTCACGCAGGCGCAGCACTCCACCAGTCCAGGACAACACACCATGAGAAGAGAGAAGGACGGGACACGGTAGTGTGAGTGAGAGTGACAACCGCCGCTGTGCCGGTGCCGCCCATCGCTAGTCTCCAGTGCCAGCCACCACTGTATCAGCACTCCTGTGCCAGTAGCCACCACTGCCAGCCACCACGATACCAGCACTCCTGTGCCAGCAGCCACCACTGCCATCCACTATGGTACCAGCACAGCAGCCATACCAGAGTCTGACCAGATGGCAGGATATCCGGGCCGGCTGCAGACTGCAAGGTGGGTGAGGCCTTACCTTTTTCTGATGTTTACCCAAGGCAGAGGATGTGGGTGTGTATGTGTGTAGGGGGGGGGGAGGTAGATACAGACCCACATC
>BLSH010557418.1:171414-181620 GCA_018402905.1 Glandirana rugosa | reverse complement strand
CCGATTTAGATTATGGCTACCAACGTTTTTGGCGCGAATCCTAAAAAACTCCGATCTTTCAACACCCATACGACGGAGGTCACATATGAGGGATATATCCCTCACTCCCATAAACTAACAAACTCAGACCCAACCGCGAGGGGACTATATTACCACACGGTTTAAGAATATATAGATATCATCCATAGAGAAAGTATATACCAAGACTAACACCCATATCTTTTTTTATGCAATATTCATTACCATTGGTTTTATATATTACGATCACACGGTTATAGCGATACATCACTACCCCACTCATAAAAACCTTACATTATGGACTCAAACAATCAAATACCCTCACTCCCTATATAGGGAGTATACACTGGAGGCAGCATACCCACAACTTTCTAGCCTCAAAAAATCCTAAGCGCGGTTTTTGCAACCATCGGTATTAGATTTAGCCCATGGTCATATAATTGGGGGACATTTGGGTATAGAGAAGACCAAGGAGAGAATAACCCAGAGATTCTTTTGGCCCGGGTTATATGCAGATGTCAAAGAATATTGTGAGTCATGCCCAGAGTGTCAGTATTCTGCGCCATTGCCCTATTTTCACAGTCCGCTGGTACCATTACCAATCATTTAAGTGCCTTTTGAAAGAATTGTCATGGATCTGGTGGAACCAGTAGTAAAGTCTGCTCGGGGCCATCAGCACATACTGGTAATACTGGACTATGCCACGTGATATCCTGAAGCCATTCCCTTGCGTAATACCTCAGCTAAAACTATTGCCAAAGAGCTTGTTCAGGTATTTAGTCATGTGGGTATTCCAAAAAGGTATTGACAGATCAGCACCCCATTTATGTCCAGAGTCACTAAAGAATTGTGTAAGTTGTTCAAAATCTCCCATCTCCGTACCTCTGTCTACCACCCGCAAACTGATGGTCTTGTGGAGAGATTTAACAAAACGCTCAAAAGCATGTTAAAAAAGGCGGTGGACAAAGATGGGAGAATTGTCATTTTTTGCTGCTATACCTCATGTTTGCCATACGGGAGGTACCTCAGGCATCTACAGGTTACTCCCCTTTTGAACTACTGTATGGGAGGCATCCCATGGGATTGCTAGACATTGCAAAAGAAACATGTGAGGGAGCGACCACACCTTATAGAAGCATCATTAAGCATATCTCACTGATGCAAGATAGAATCGCTGTTGTCATGCCGCTTGTACGGGAACATATGGAGAAAGCCCTGGTGGTAGAGTGCTGGTACTAGTTCCCACCTTTGAGAGTAAATTCCTAGCAAAGTGGCAAGGTCCCTTTGAAATTATGGAAAGAGTAGGGGAGGTAAACTACAAAGTTTACCAGCCAGGGAAAAGGAAACCCAAGCAAATATACCACATTAATCTCTTGAAACCTTGAAAGGACAAAGAGACTTTACTGGCAAAAAGGACATGGCCCCCGTGACACTGGTAGTACCCATAAGTGAAACTTTGTCAGTGGCCCAACAGAAGAACGTTAAAGAATTTGTGAGTAAGAATAGATACTTTTTCTCTCACCTGCCTAGATTGACCACAGTTATACAGCATGACATAATTACGGAACCAGGTGTCCACGTAAATGTAAACCCTATAGCATAACTGAGGCTAGACAGGAAGCAATTGCAAATGAAATAAAGAATATGTTACAGCTGGACATGATAGAGAAGTCCCACAGTGACTGGTCAAGTGCCATAGTGTTGGTCCCAAAACCAAATGGAGATATAAGGTTTTGTAATGATTTCAGGAGGTTGAACAGCGTGTCTAAATTCAATGCATACCCAATGCCTCGGGTCGATGAGCTTGTTGACAGATTAGGAGGTGCCTGGTTCATGACTACTTTAGAGCTGACTAAAGGTTATTGGCAGATACCTCTAACAAAGTCTGCGTTTTCTACCCCGAGGGGTCCTTCCAGTATAAGTGGATGCCTTTTGGTTTGCATGGTGCTCCTGCCTCATTACAGAGAATAATGGATAAGACCTTAAGACCACATCGCCAATACACAGCCGCCTATTTGGACGATGTAGTCATCCACAACCCAGTTTGGGAATCCCATTTGCTCCTGGTGCAAGCAGTAGTGGATTCCCTTAGGAAAATGGAACTGCCAACCCCAAAAAGTGTGCCATAGGCTTGGAGGAGGCCAAATACCTGGGCTACATTATTGGTCGGGGTGTCAGGGTTCTGTAGCAAGCAGACCAGATATTGTTGCTACACCTGAAAACTTAGCCAAAACCACAGAATATCTTAAAAGGTGAGATGTATCAACAGTGCACAGCAAAAAAACACACACAGCAAACAGCAAGCAAAACAAACCCCAAAAACAAAAAAACAACAACCAAACCCCCAGTGCACAAAACAAGAATAACTAATAAACCTAACTACTGACAAAGGAACTAAACTACTGACTATATACAATATCTACAATAAACTGACAAGGGTACAGGGAAAGCAGGTATGCAAGGTAGAAGGGATCAAGACAGGATACTAGGCAGGGAGCAGGAGCAAGTCAAAGGAGGACAAGAGCAAGGCAGAGGGGTGCAGGCTGGAACAGGATCTTTGGCACAAAGAGGTGATCGGAATCGTGATGCACTGGGGAAAGGGAGGAACAGTCTTAAATAGCCATCTAATGGCTGAACCCAGGTGTGGCTGATCGTTACAGCTCGCTGGCTCTTGGGAGACACCTGCTGGTGGCCACTGGAGCTGCAGAAAACAGCCCAGAGCAGCACAGTGCCACCAGTAGGTAAACTCAATCCTGACACGGGGGTTGATCAAGCCTCAGATTAATAAAACTGAGGCAATACAAAAGCGGCCCCAACCTATAAATAAAAAGCAAGTTTGTGCATTTCTGGGGATCACCGGGTACTATAGGCATTTTATACCAAGTTTGCCACCATTGCAGCCCCACTGACGGATCTGACGAATGGTAGAGGGGAGAAAAACAGTCGGGTGACAAGGTGGTTCCTTGCTGTTCAAGTATTTAGGTTCACAGTGCAACATAGAACTGGGAGACTCCAAAATAATGCAGACGCCCTTTCCCATATCAATTGTGTGGTTGGGACAGTTGCTCAGCCACAGGGGCTTGAGGGGGGGGGATATGTGGTGTTGTGAAAAGATAGGTGATCAATGGACGTTCGTTGGGTTTCACCTCACATGTGTTCACTTGCAGGAAACTAAGGTGGAATCTGGTCCGGGGTTTACCAGCCACCTTGGCAGGGTGTGTTCCAGACCAGATTTTGCAGTCCACATGTGTCCATCAGCAGATGATATAAAGGAAACAGGTCTGGATCAGATAATTGCTGTGACCTGGGACTCAGGCGCCATCAAGCCTGAGAGAGCTGATGAAATTAATTTTGCTTTGTGACTGAAACAAAAGGATTGCATTATCTTTGTTTTGTGGGTGATTGGGAGAAGCCCATCACCTCTGAGTTAGGAAACTGAAACTGTTTAGTTAGTGCCTGGATGGCAAGGATTTATCTTCTGTTTTTTTTTTTTATTTGATTCACCTGCAACATTTTAAATAAACCTGGCTGCAAGTAAGATTTTTAAGAAAATCTGCCGTTTTTGCCGTTGTAACTACCATTTCTCAGGGAAGTTGATCCCCATTGAGCTAATCCCTCACAATATATATATATATATATATATATATCGGGTTTAGGCAAGGAGCATATGAAGTCAAAAGTCTTAATCAACATTCCTGTTATAAGTTAGTCAGGGATTTAGGAAGAATTTTAACCAGAGGATCAACATAGCAGCAAAGTAAAATGTATCTGTTCACAAGGAGATAATCAATGGCAGGTTAGGTAACAGACTGATGTTAGAACACCAGACAACTAGGATTTTTGGAAGGGTGTCAGTAATGGCAGTTTTCCTTTAACCATTCAACCTTTAGAAGGTTCATGACTAAGGCATTTTTTGCTATTCAGCACTGTGCTACTTTAAAGTGGTTGTCTTCCCATTGATTTAATAGTGTCAAAAAAGAGTTAATATTCCCGGCATGCCGGAAATGCTAGCTGTCTCCTTGATTGTGCTCTCAACCAAACTAGCAAACCATCCAATGGGTGATGTCATAATGGATCACATGTGCAGCATCATGGCAGTTGCAGATTAAACAGAGGCTAAGATGTCAGCTTCCTTAGCTGAAAACAATAGGAGAGTATACAACCACTTTAACTGCCAATTGCTCAATTATGCAACACTGAACCCAAATATATACATTTCTATTTTTTTTTTACACAAATAGAGCTTTCTTTTGGAGGTATTTAAACACAATTGGATTTTCTATTTTTTTGCTATATAAAAAGGTAGCTACAGGAAGTGACATTTCGCTGGGGATATCCGGAAGTGGTGAGATACCCGTGTGAAGCAGGAGAATGAGTCAAGCTCACACTTGCGATAGTGGAGCCGGCTTGTAGCACTATAAACTGCATAACCCGGGCACAGGTTGGAATGCAGATGTAAATGTGAGCAAAATAGCTAATGGTTTTTATTCCACGTATTGATTAACTGCCTAAATAAAAACATTTTTTTTTCACTATTGGAGCCTTTTTCTTCTCTCATTTTATGATATTCCTGATGGTATTGTGAGGAGGAAGTGGCGAACACCTGTATTTTTAACCCCCTTGGGGAAAATAGTGCACATAGATCTACTCTATTGTGGGGAGTCATATCTGCCAGGTGAGTTTTTTTTTTTTTTATTATTATTTTTTTTTTTTAAATGTCTTTTTATTTATTTATTTATTTTTTAAATGTCTTTTTATAGCCAGGTGAGTTTTTGAGTGTGGTGGTGGCGGCACACAGAGGTGGCACAAAGAGGTGGAGTGAAGCATGGAAGAATTATAAAATTGAAAGGTCATAACTTTGCACAACTTGCACGGAGCACTTTATGTAGTATTGATCCCAGTATAAGCAAGAGGACAATTGAAGGTTGCATTATTAATGAACACTACTGATGTTGTACTTTAATGGACATTTATACTAATGTAGTACTTCAACCCTTTCACTGCCAGATCCATATGGTGAACAAACTGATAGTTCCGATCAGTGGCTAGTAAGCCACTGATCAGAGTTATTTACCTAAAATGTGACCCCCCTTTCTGCACTCTGATTGGGAAAAACTTTGGGAAGAGGACTCCATGCTGTTTTTTTTTTTTCTTATTTTTTAAAATAACCGGCTATTGCAGCCGTGAGTCAATTTAAATGTGATTTGACTCATTTTTTTTCTTTAGAAATGTAATTTTTTCCTGCAGCAGATTCTATATATGCTACAGATGAAACACTTTACAGGCAGACTAGGGACCCCCCCCCCCCCCACAGGCAAAATATTCAAAGGAAATTTTAATTGATATTGTTAAGCATCACTAAAATCACTGCTCCTTTAAAAACTATCTTTTTTCAAAGTTTTTTTCATTGGTACATGTCCCCCAGGGCAGTACCCAGGCCTCCATACCCTTTTTTATGGCCAATTACGTGCATATAAGCCTTCAAAACAGGCACTTTTGACTTCTCATCTTTGGCGCCCTTAGACTTCAATGGAGTTATTGGTTCAGGGCTGAACTTTTTCCCTGTTCAGGAGTTTTGCTGCGAACCGAACAGGGGGGTGTTCGGCCCACCTCTAATGTTTAGACCCCTGATGTCTCTTCAAAGCCCCCCCAAAGAAAATGTAATAAATATTAAAAATAAAAATGTACCTGTGCAAAAAAAAGATTAAGTTGTAAAAAAAATAAAAATAAAAAACATAGTAAGGTTAGATTTAGACATCTAACTCTCCCTTGCCTCTGATACCTAATCCAAGTTTGGATCACGCTTCAGTGGCTACTGACAGGCAGTGAGGAAGCGATGCAATGCCTCCTCACCACCTGTTTTAACCCCATTTTACTAACAAATGCATCGCAAGCGCATGCATTGTATGAGGTTGCGGGGCGTTTGTGAATGTATAGTGTTCAGCAGACGGCATTGCCACAAGTTGGGTCAACTTTGCAGCAGGGGCGAAGGATCAAAGCATCAGCAATCTGTCCACAGCCCATTTTAGCTTAAGAGGGGGCGTTTAGCAGGCAGCAAAAATGCAGCTCAACCACACATTTTTGCTGCCCCCAGCCACAAATCTTAACAAGGCCTATGGCCTTGTTCACGTGGGCATACTGCAGTGAAGTTTAGCTGCACAGGAATGCACAGGTGTTACGTGCATTGCTGTGCAGGCTATTCATATCCATTGGGACGCTGCGGCTTCATCAAGACAGCCACTGCTCCCAACTTGACATCCATGTGGGTGTATGTCCCTGAACTCACACACTTACACCTGCACCCACACGGATGTCAGATCTGTCCTCGCAGCTGCTTCACCCCAGTTGACATGAATAGGACTGCCTGCATAAGGATGCACAGAACACCTGTACGAACGTTTGATTTTCAACATTTCACAAAAAGGCACAATTTAAAATTGGCAAATATTTGTTATTTATTAAGTGAATACAGGTTAAACTTTTATATTTAGTAGGAATTTAGCAGGAATTTTGTAAAATGTGCTGTGCTGGTATCTGCTAAAAATGATTTTAGTGTATTTTTAGCAAAAATATTGGTTTGATAAACATTCGCACAAATATCACGGGATCTTAACAATTAGTAGCACCTTCTTTTTATTCTACGGGTCATGTGCTTTCAGAAAAGATATGGTTTGGGGGTATTTTGCAAACTCTGAAAGCTATAAAGGAAAAAAATAAAAGAGCAATGGAAAAATTGCAAAAATGGTCTGGCCACCTGAGTTTAAAAGTGGAGAGCAGGGCCTGGCCATGAAAGGGTTAAAGGATACTTATATTGTAAACACATTTTATTTATTTATTTCAATTTTTTTTATATTTAGAGCGCTGTAAATTGAGAAAATTTGATTTTAAACACAGAGGGTATTATATACAGTACAGCAGCTGGCATTTTTAGTCACTTAGCGTGGGTGTGAATAGTTTAAAATAAACAAAAAAAAATACTGAACATTTAAAAAAAACATGTTTTCTGAGTTTCTGTTATAAAATGTTGCAAACAAATAATCTTTCTTCATAGATTTAGACCAAACATTAGTCTGCTACATTTCTTTGGTAAAAATAATCCAAATACGCATATAGTATTTAGTCTGTGTGAAAGCTATAGAATCCATGAACTATGGTATATACAGTATATTTAAAAAATGATCAAGCCTGACGTACTGACTGCCTATCTCATTTCTTGAGGCCTTAAAATTCCAGGACAGCACAAATATCCCCCAAATGACCTCATTTTGGAAAGTAGATACCCCAAGATACTTAGTAAGAGGCATGGCAAGTTTTTTTACGTCATTATTTTTTTGTTGCAAAATAAAAAATTGTAGTCAGAAATAAAAATTTGGGGATTTTTTATAATTCTATTTTTTACATACTGTCATTAGTACAGTACAGTGTCATCATATAACTGGTGTGACGGAGATCAGGGATACTGACTGGTGACAGTTTGTTAAAAAAGTGAGAAGTGATCTCAAAGCTAGTTTGAAAGAGGACCTAGTTGATGGAGAGTGTGATGAGACTGAAGCATTATGGGTGGAACTGCACATGGGTGTGCGCACTACAAAGGTAATCATTGCACTTTGTTATAGGCCACCCACTATTAATGAGCAGGGGGAGACTCAGCTCCTTGCACAGATACAAAGGGCTGCAAGGGCTAGGACAATGTTAATAATAGGGGAATTTAACTACAAGGAAATTGACTGGAGTAATGGCACTGCAGGAACAATTAAAGGGCAAACATTTATAAACCTATTACAAGACAATTTTATGGTACAGTTCATAGAGGCCTCAACTAGCAATGATGCTCTGCTGGACCTTGTAATCTCAAACCATGCAGAGCTCATTATTAATGTTCATATAAAAGAACATCTGGGTAGAAGTGACCATAACATGATTTCATTTAATGTTAGCTGTAAACAAGCACATGCTGGAAAGATAAAAACACTTAACTTCAAGAGAACACATTTCCCAAGGATGAGGGCTGCTCTCCAAGTCTTAGACTGGGAGGGACTATTGTCATAAAAAAACACAGAACAGAAATTGTAATTCTTCAAAAAGACTGTATGTGCACTCACTGCAAAGTATATTCCCATGGGCAATACGTTTAAAAGGCTAAAAATAGAACCTATGAGGCTCACAACCAAAGTTAAAACGCTATACATAATAAGAAAAGAGCTTTTAAAAAATATAAAAATGAAGGAACACTAACATCGTTTAAATGTTACAAAGAATATAACAGAAAATATAAAAAAGAAACCAAGACCACAAAAATGCAGGTCAGGTCTGAGCATGTAGGCCCTTTACAAAATAATCTAGAGTGGGTGATTGGAGTCAAAGAAAAGGCAAATGTATTGAATTCTTCAGTTCTGTGTATACAAAGGGGCATGGGGGAGCTCATGCTCATAATTGAGATGGTATTGACATAGCCCCAAATGATCCACAATAGCTCAAAATTGATATGGTCCAGAACTATTTAGACAGATCAAGGTGAATAAAGCACCTAGACCAGATGGCATCCACCCACGGATCCTGTTTATTGACTGGAATAGTACCACTGGATTGACGTAAGGCCAATGTAGTGCCTATATTTAAAAAGGGATCAAAGTCTTTTCCAAGTAACTATAGATCTGTTAGTTTAACTTCTATAGTTAGGAAGATATGGGAGAGTTTAATAAAAGACACCGATGAGTTCTTGCTGGAAAAAAATAATTTAAGCAACAGACAGCATGGATTCCTGAAAGATGGAAGTTGTCACACAAATCTGATTTCTTTTTATGAGGCGGTAAGTAAAACCTTAGACAAAGAAATGGCTGTGCACATAATATACATGGATTTTGCAAAAGCATTTAATACAGTTCTTCAACAGGGCTAATGTGTAAGGTAAAGTCTACAGGCTTGGAAAAATCAGTTTGTAAATGGATAGAAAACTGGCTAAAAGACCATATTCAGAGAATAGTGGTTAAGGATTCATACTCTGAATGGTCTAGAGTTGCTAGATTCAGGATTGGGACCTTTACGTTTTAATATATTTATAAATGATATAGGGCCTGGGATTAAAAGTACCATTTCAGTCTTTGCAGATGACACAAAGCTATGCAGTACAATAACATCCTTACAGGATGTCTCCAACTTACAACTGGGGGAAACTATGGGGTACAACTAGGGGAATCCATGGTGGAGAGGGAACTGAGGTCATACACTTAATAATAGCATGCAATGCCAAAGCAAAATCCTTTCTTGTATTAAGAGAGGTGTGGACTCCAGAGAGAGAGATCTAAATTTGCCCCTGTACAAATCATTTGTAAGACCTCATCTGGAATATGCAGTTCAGTTTTGGGCACCAGTTCTCAAAAAAGATATCGGGAAACTGGAGAAAATGCAGAGAAGAGCAACCAAACTGATAAGAGGCATGGAGGAGCTCAGCTGTGAGGAAAGATTAGATGAACTGAATTTATCCTCTCTTGAGAAGAGGAGATTTAGGGGGATATGATCAATATGTACAAATACATAAGTGGTCCATACAGTGAATTTGGTGTTGAGTTATTTACTTTAAGGTCATCACAGAGGACAACGGGGCACTCTTTACACCTAGAGGAAAAGAGATTTCATCTTCAAATACGGAAAGGTTTTGTCACAGTAAGAGCTGTGAAAATGTGGAATAGACTCCCTCCAGAGGTGGTTCTGGCCAGTTCAGTAGATTGCTTTAACCACTTCAGCCCCGGAAGGATTTCCAGCTTTAGGACCGGAGCCCTTTTTGCGATTCGGCGCTGCGTCGTTTTAACTGACAATAGCGCGGTCGTGCGACGTTGTACCCAAACGAAATTTGCGTCCTTTTTTTCCCACAAACAGAGCTTTCTTTTGGTGGTATTTGATCACCGCTGCGTCATTTCTGATCGCCGCTATAAACAAAAGAAGAGTGACAATTTTGCAAAAAAACCCAAATTTCTTACTTTTTCCTAAAATACAAATCCAAAAAAAAAATATAAAAAAACATTTTTTTTCACCGTTTTTGGCCGATTTATATTCTTCCTCATATTTGCGATAAAAAAAATCGCAATCGGCGTTTATTGATTAGTTTGCGCAAAAGTGGTCGCGTTTACGGATGATGACCGAGGCCAGGATTTCGACCTTTAGGAAGGCCCCGACTTCACCAATTTCGTT
>BLSH010557418.1:146768-158951 GCA_018402905.1 Glandirana rugosa | reverse complement strand
AGTAAAACAAATGTAATAAGGTAGAACTTTTTACTTCCTAGACACGAGAAGACACACACTTCTCTATTTTACACGATATTATTTCTATTACTCAGTACTCGGTAGATGTTGACGTATTTCGAGTGTCTTGAATCGATAAAAAAAAGTAAAGTAACTCATGACGTCTTTCTGGTTTGACGTCCGAGTGTGTACTGGGAATGACCTGAAAACGGACGGAACATAGTTCCGGTACGACGTCCAGGAGTTTCTGTTTTGTAGAGACTGATGTAGAGACTGTGCACAATCACATGAGAGTTGCTGTGATTAGCTGCGGGAGCTATCAGCCTCTGAGTGCTTTCACCGGAGCTTCTGTGGGGTCTCTCACATGTAATCACTAATGGTCCCATTTATGGTGTGAACACGGCCGAAAGGTATGAGGGCAGTGGTGAGGACCTGCAGCATGGCCTTGATACAAGGCAGGCAAAAGTCCAGTAAGGGTCATGTGTGAGCCTGCAGTTTGGTCTTTCTGCAGTACTCAATGAAATGAAAAAAAATAGCTAAGTTCTGTGAGCTTTATGCAGTTGTAGATGGCTCATGACTCATTATCTTTATTATAGCACATTTTATCTCTTCACACACAGAAGAGCACAGATCCTTCATTTTTCAAGATGGAATAATGTAAACAAAATGAAACTTTAACTTGTTAGACCTTTGTAAAGATCTGAAATGACAGAAAACCAAAAGACTTTGTAATAAATAACATCTTCAAATTTTCTTTAGTTGCTTGGATAAACTAAAAGAAAGAATGTGTTTTACAAAGCACACTTATCTTTGTAATCCTCTATTTGTGCAAACAAATCTTCTATTTGTGCATACAATGAATAAAGCCATTCTTACTTCCAAAAGTAATGATATTCTAAGCATTTTAGCACTTTTCACTAATGTCTTACGGCAATTGGAGGTTGTGATGAACAGTTTTGTTCAAAATAGATACTTTGACAGAAAAAAGAAGGATGTGAGGTGCCACTGGCATTTAGAAAGTTAGACTGATTTGTACTTTTATGTAGTGTAAGTCAAATATTGAACGCATGCATGCAGACTGGGCACAGTGATGAAATCAATCACTGTCACTGATAACGGATGTAATATTATGTTGGCTGTCAGTTTAGGCCTTGATGTGAAGGAACTGCAATGAAGAAAGGAGTCAACTGAGCACAAAGGCCCTATAGCTAATCTTCAAATGACACTTTCGATTTACAGAACTGTCAGAGATCATACTCTTTCCCTTCTGTCATCAATATTTTCAGAACTTTTTTTTAGTAATTTTCATTTTGCTATGATCCATTTTTGCTCTTTCAATTATTTTTTTTATTGATAATTAGACAACAGAGAAACAGACATTGTGTCAGCCTGCAAGGCTAATGTTGGAACATAACGAAGAATTAACCAGTTCGAAGTTGGGTATTATGGCTGAGAATACAGGTAGGTTGAATTGGACCAAACCAAATACAGAAGAAATATGTAAATAGAGAAGGACAATACTTTGCACAGGTGATTTACTTACAGAACATCAATGTAGTCATGAAGGGTACAATAGATGTTCATGCTGAATGGTGGTACACTATCAAGAGCAGGAATTGATAACCGATCCTCCGATGAAGAATAGACCCGTCACCCCAGGGGGATCTAACTGTGAATGGGAAGATTCCATCAGAGTGAACCAGCAATCAAGACCTTAACCCCGCACAGCCTATAAACTTTTAGTCAATGATGCCGGGTGGACTAGAGCCGTAGCTGCTGGCACACTCGGAAAAGATTACCAATGACCGCTATGATCCATTTTTTATTTGCACTAACATTTACATTTTTAGGACAAGCTTTTGGGGTGTTCCCTTCTTCTCGGTCCAAGCAGTACTGATACACAGAGGTTTACAAAAATGTTAAGTAGTACAATCTCTAAGAATAAAAAAAACTGTTGCATAGTCATTTATAAAACTGAGGTCTCCATTATCTCAAATAGAATAGTTCAAATGTTTTGTTTTCCTGAGTATTTTAAAAGTTCCCTTTAAGAGCCAAAATATTCCTGTCTACCACACAGTAGTCTAGTTATGAGTAGGGGTGAGCTAGTGGTTCAGTCTAAACCTATGTTTGGACCACACTTTGGCTGTTTGTGCAATTGGATGAACGCCTGAGCTTTTGAGCTTTTGCCCATTCGGTCCTCTGTACATTGAGAGTCGAGCATCATATATAGAAGTGGTATTTCTATGGCCCTAAGTTATATTTTTTTGGGAGTAAGTGTGGGTACTAAGTAACCCTTACTCACTCATGTGGGGGGGACAGTATCTGGGAGCCCTATTATTTTTAAAGGGGGCTTCCAGATTCAAATGATCACTCCACCTGCAGTCATCCAAAACAACTAGCCAGGATCGGGACGATGTTCTTTGCCAGTGTATGGTAACCTATGGTATGGTGACCAGAGTTTTTACTAGGTAGTGGTTCATAAGTCGGCTTCCACGACTTCCAGCGGGAGGACTGGATTGTTTATAGCACTTCCATGGTAGCGGATAGGGAATATGATATATGATGGTGGGGGGCAGGACTGTGTTTGAGGAAGTCCTGCCCAGTGACATAACATGTAAGATGTTAGACTTGAAACCCCCCCGATTTGACGTCGTGATGCTTGTCTGATGTGTGCCCGGAAAAGCTTTCTGATCTATCCACATAGTCGTATAGATTGCTTTGAATGTCAAACCTGTTTGCTCTCATTGTGAGTAAGTTTTAATATTTCTGCACAATAAACATCATGGATAATAGACTTAAACAGGTTTGCTCTTCGAGGGAAACATTCCTGGTTATTCCTTACACCTGCTGGGACTCGGAGAAGAGGCTGTATTAAGCATCAGAGAGTGACCGAACCCCTTTGATGTCCCTGAAAATTATAGTGCAGTTGTGGCCTTCTATAATTTAGAGGTCTCAACTTCTGGTGACCATACAGTATGAATTTTTCTCATGAGAGGTGAAGGTGGTCAGTTTTTGCACACTGGACTTTTTGACTATTGGAAGAAGTTTATTCTTGATTTTGAGTTTAAAGAGGAAGTAAGCTTACATCTTTAAATTTTAGCTATAGGTAAGCCTATAATTAGGCTTACCTATAGGTAGTGCAAATATCTCCTAAAAGTGTACTGTTTAGGAGATGTTTACTGTACATAAAGCCAGTGAAATCACTAGTGCAGTGGTTCTCAACTCCTGCCCTTGGGACCAACCAACAGGCCAGATTTTAAGTATTACCTTGGGGAGATGCAGACTAGAATACTGCAATCACTGATAAGCAAATTATATCACCTGTGATGTATTTGTTACTCTGCAAACCTGGCCTGTTAGTGGGTCCCGAGAACAGGTGTTGAGAACCACTGCACTAGTGCATGCTCTCTGAAGGAACGGTCAGCTGCGCTGTCTCTTCAGAGCCCTGTGCCATGACCGGTGGCATCGCGTCATTGCGGCTCCGGCCAGTCACAGAGCCGGAGTCCATGAACCCGGAAGCAAAATGGGTGAAGATGGAAGCTGTCTCCAGTGATGACAGCGCATTGCTGGAAGTCTTCGTTTTGAGGTAAGTTTCACACAATGTGCTAGTATGCAATCCACACTAGCATATTATGCCTTTGCCTTGCAGGTAAGAAAAAAAAAGCAGCAGTTTACAACAGCTTTAACCACTTAAGGACCGGAAGGATTTCTGACTGTAGGACCAGAGCACTTTTTGCGATTTGGCACTGCGTCGTTAACTGACAATTGTGCGGTCTTGCGACGTTGTACCCAAACTAAATTGATGCCCTTTTTTCCCCACAAATAGAGCTTTCTTTTGGTGGTATTTGATCCCCTCTGCATCACTGATAACCGCTATTAACAAAAAAACAACGACAATTTTGAAAAAAAAACAATATTTTTTACTTTTTGCTATAATACATATCCAAAAAAAAAAAACAAAAAAAAAAACCTAATAATTCATCAGTTTTGGCCGATATATATTCTTCCTCATATTTGTGGTAAAAAAAAATCACGATTGGCGTTTATTGATTGGTTTGCGCAAAAGTTGCCCCCTTTACAAACCATGAGAATTAATTTATGGTGTTTTTACTCATTTTTTTAAACTAGTAATGGCGGTGATCTGCGTTTTTTCTCAGGACTGTGATATTACAGCAGACATGTTGGACATTTTTGACACTTTTTTGGGACCAATGACATTTATGCAGCGATCAGATATTGAAATATCCACTGATTACTGTGTAAATGTCATTGGCAGTGAAGGGGTTAAACTGCAGAGGGCGATCTAGGGTTAACTGTGTTCCCTAGGCGTGTTCTAACTGTGAGGGGGCTGGGCTGCCATGGGCATAAGAGATCTAACTGATCCCAGTGACAGGGATCAGTAGATCTCTTACATGCCACCTGACAGAGCAGGGAACCGCCGCGTTTACATCGGCGATTCCCCATTTTTCTTCTGTGCCAGGCAATTGCGGGTAGCTGGCGGACATCGAGTCTGCTCGACCCACGGCCATACTGCTGGAGAGTGCGGCAGGCATGATAGCGCGCCACCAGCGGCGTGCTCCCACCCACTAGCTGCGCACGAGCGAGCCGCCGTTTATAGATGACGATTCGCGGGATCGTGCCAGTCTACAGCAGTAAATGTACGCGAGCTGGTCCGGAACCAGTTAGTAGACTTTATATAACATTGACATATGTTAGATCACCTGAGTGTGAATGGAAGACTGCTTTTTGCATTTGAGGTGGTATTTGCTACTGCGCATGAGACACATTATAATTGTTGAATAACTGCTTGCTGCCTGCCCACAGTATATTTACTGCAAACGGGCAGCACAGCCGGGCTAGGTAATGTACGGTTACATCGCTGCCTGTTTCCAGGGTTGCAAAAACATGTGCATGCCCCCTGTTGACCTATGCTGTGATTGGCTACAGCACAAATTTGGCAGCAGGTTTCAGCCAATGATTTTGGCTGTAAACCTGGTGATCAGCTGTAGCCAATCACAGCACGGCCCTGTGTCCAGTTTCTAAACACAGACACAGGATCTGAACCATTCTTCTCTTCCCGAGCCCTTTTCAGTTCAGGAAGAGAAGAAAGCCAGACCTATGTGAGTACAAACAGCACAGTTAAACTTGCATACACTTGTTAGGCACATTTAATACTTTGATTGCCCAATATTTCCCCCTTTAATTGCCCTGTCACCCAGTCAGTGCCATTAGTAGTGTCAGTGTACAGTATCACTGATCACTGTATTAGTGTCACTTGATACATCAGATAGCATCAGATTCAGTAAGCGTCCCGTCCAGCCAGTGTCAGTGCTAGATTTTCCGCTACACTATTGCAGTCACACTATACAGTATCTCACAAACGTAGGTACACCCCTCACATTTTTGTAAATATTTTATTATATCTTTTCATGTGACAACACTGAAGGAATGAAACTTTGCTACAATGTAAAGCTGTGAGTGTACAGCTTGTATAACAGTGTAAATTTGCTGTCCCCTCAAAATAACTCAACACACAGCCATTAATGTCTAAACAGCTGGCAACAAAAGTGAGTATACCCCTAAGTGAAAATGTCCAAAGTGTCAATATTTTGTGTGGCCATTATTATTTTCCAGCACTGCCTTAACCCTCTTGGGCATGGAGTTCACCAGAGCTTCATAGGTCGCCACTGGAGTCCTCGTCCACCTCTCCATGACAACATCACAGAGCTGGTGGATGTTAGAGACCTTGCACTCCTCCACCCTCCATTTGAAGATGCCCCACAGATGTTCAATAGGGTTTAGGTCTGGAGACATGCTTGGCCAGTCCATCACCTTTACCCTCAGCTTCTTTAGCAAGGCAGTGGTCATTTTGGAGGTGTGTTTGGGAGTCATTATTATGTTGGAATACTGCCCTGCGGCAGTCTCCAAAGGGAGGGGATCATGCTCTGCTTCAGTATGTCACAGTACATGTTGGCATTCATGGTTCCCTCAATGAACTGTAGCTCCCCAGTGCAAGCAGCACTCATGCAGCCCCAGACCATGACACTTCCACTACCATGCTGGACTGTAGGCAAGACACACTTGTCTTTGTACTCCTCACCTGGTTGCCACCACACACACTTGACACCATCTGAATAAGTTTATCTTGGTCTCAGACCACAGGACATGGTTTCAGTAATCCATGTCCTTAGTCTGCTTGTCTTCAGCAAACTGTTTGCCGGCTTTCTTGTGCATCATCTTTAGAAGAGGCTTCCTTCTGGGACAAGAGCCATGCAGACCAATTTGATGCAGTGTGCGGCATATGGTCTGAGAATTGACAGGCTGACTCCCCACCCCTTCAACTTCTGCAGCAATGCTGGCAGCACTCATACATCTATTTCCCAAAGACAGCCTCTGGATATGATGCTGAGCACGAGCACTCAACTTCTTTGGTCGACCATGGCGAGGCCTGTTCTGAGTGGAACCTGTCCTGTTAAACCGCTGTATGGTCTTGGCCAACATGCTGCAGCTCAGTTTCAGGGTCTTGGCAATCTTCTTATAGCCTAAGCCACCTTTATGTAGAGCAACAATTCTTTTTTTTCAGATCCTCAGAGAGCTCTTTGCCATGAGGTGCCATGTTGAACTTCCAGTGACCAGTATGAGAGAGTGAGAGTGATAACACCAAATTTAGCACACCTGCTCCCCATTCACACCTGAAACCTTGTAACACAACACGAGGGAAAATGGCTAACTGTTCTTATTTTGGACATTTTCACTTAGGGGTGTACTCACTTTTGTTGCCAGCGGTTTAGACATTCATGGCTGTGTGTTGAGTTATTTGGAGAGGACAGCAAATTTACACTGTTATACAAGCTGTACACTCACTACTCTACATTTTAGCAAAGTGTAATTTCTTCAGTTTTGTCACATGAAAAGATAGAATAAAATATTTACAAAAATGTGAAGGCTGTACTCACTTTTGTGAGATACTGTAAGTAACTGATCACTGCCATTAATTAGTTATTTATTTATTTCAGGTACTTCTATAGAGCTGTCAATTTACACAGCGCTTTACATATACATTGTACATTCACATCTGTCCCTACCCTCAAGGAGCTTACAATCTAATGTCCCTAACTCACATTCATACATATACTACGGCCAATTTAGACAGGATCTAGTTTACCTACAGCATGTCTTTGGAGTGTGGGAGGAAACCAGAGTACCCGGAGGAAACCCATGCAGGCACAGGGAGAACATTCAAACTCCAAGCAGGTAGTGTTGTGGTTGGGATTCGAACCAGCGACCCTTTTGCTGCCAGGCGAAAGTGCTATCCACTACACCAATGTGCCACCACCATTACTAGTATAGTGTCTGTACGGATCAGTATCTTAATCATGAACAGGACTATACTAGTGTCCCCAATAGTATAGTGTTCCCAAAAATTTTTGTTGGGAAGATCAGCCCCAATCACTGCCAGCACTTGCATTTAGCTCCCCCCCCCAAAAAAAAGTGCGATGTCAGTATAATTTTTCTGATCATTGCCATCTCTGGTATATTGTCCACAAAACCGCAGTGTTAGGAAGATCAGGCCTGATCTCTGCTATCACTAGCAGTAATTTTTATTTTCTAGTGCTCATGCAGTCCCTGATTGCTAGCCAGGAGCTCTTTTTCCCATCGTCACCACTAGGTACCTGTACATTTTTTGCCCAAAATGTCCCAAAAAAGGTACTCTAGTGAGGAGGCCTCCATGTTTTTAAGGATTTTACAGGATTTTAAGCTTGACAGAAGAGGATGAAGGGAAAGCCTCACTGTCAATATCAGGCTCAGAATATGAACCTGTAGAAAGCAATGTTACCCTGACAGCTAGCTCAAACAATGGAAGAAGGGGTCCCTGCTAAAACCAGGTGTACCTGACCCTATGTTGCTGATGTGCGAGAAACGCATATTTATGCTCATATGCAGCAAGGCGCAAGTACTAGTGCTGCAGTACCTTTTGGTGATCTGGCAAGCACCAGCGTCATAGTAAATCCTGGCCTTTTAGACACCAGTACTGCAGTATTGCATGGTGAATGGCGAGCATCAGCATTGCAGTACGAGCTGGTAAAGGTGGCTAGTGTAAGGCAACCGCAGCCACCAAGAATTTGAGTACAGGCTCATAGAGCCCATTGTAGCCTTCCAAAGGTGCTTGCAAACCTTAACAGGCTTCCCCCAGATTCAGCATCAGCCGTTATTCCCTCATTCACAACCTAGCCCAGGTTTAAGGTGGAAACAGCGATCTTAACAACACCCCTTGTTTTTTTTTAGCTGTTTTTCACCGAAGGCCTCTATAATTTGATTGGGGATCCATGTAATCTTTATGCCCAACATACATTGCCGCCAACCAAAATTCATACCTTGCCAGGCCAATTGAGTAGAAACCTATCATGGTTTCCGAATTTAAAACTTTTTTTGGGCCTAACTCTTAACATTGGCCATTACAAAAAAGAATAAATTGTGGTCATATTGGCCCACAGGCCTAATTCATCATATGCCCATGTTCTCTGCTGTAATCCCTAGCAAGCGTGCCAGATATAGGGTCAAACTGTGTAAGCTCTCTGAAAGGGACACAGGACACAGAAAATAAAATGCAGACATTAAGCCCTTAAAAACATGGCTCCCAAAAAGTCTCTCACATGTGGTATCCCCATACTCAGGAGAAATAACAGAATGTGTTCTGGGGTTTTTTTTTTTTTAATCAGAAATGTATTTTATTGAGCATAGTAATTAAACATTGTACAGACATTTCAACACATATTGTTACAATCACAGTCACATACAGTGTGCGTAAATATACCATTTGTAGGTCTTTTTCCCCATTTCCTTTTTCATATACATAGAATTCCATACAATAATGTATATTTGACGGTATTTTAAGCATGGTACCATACAAATTACTATTACTCTACTCAGTCGTTTGGGCATTGCAAATTTCTGGACATTACCAATTCTCTGGGGCTCAGCCCAGGAGTATCAAGCCATGGGGACCATAATCGTTCAAATCGACCCGGGTTTCCCCTGTGTTGATAAATATATCTCTCCAGAATAAGGGTATTACCCATATGCTTTATCTAGGATGTCACTGTAGGTGGCGCTTCTGATTTCCATCCCATTAAAATGAGTTTCCTGGCCTGAAAAAGCACCCTCAAATAGGGAATTCTAATCATATCTTCAGCTATATGCTCCTCCAACACCCCCAGTAGACAACACATTGGATCCAAAGGGACTTTTGTTTGAAACGCATGATTAAGTGTATTAATCACTGTACTCCTGTAACAATGCAATTTTGGACAACGCCACAGGAGATGGATAAGGTCCCCAGTATGTTGATGGTATCTGCCACACATGGGATCTGCTAATCCTCCCATTTTATGTAGCCATTTAGGGGGGTAATGCGTCCTCAGCACTATGTATAATTGGGACACCTTTTGGGCTACATTTAAGGAGCTATCTGGGGCAGCTTGTAAAGCTTCCTCCCATTGGTCATCTGTGAGCATCCCCAAATCTGTCTCCCAATGGGATCTTGCCTTGATGGAATGGCCTCTTAAGTGTTGAGTAAGTCGCATTTGGTAGATTTAAGAGATAATTGCCCCAGTTGCAAGAATCATCAATCGAGCTGAAGAACCGGTCGGATTGTGATTCATATTGCCAACCAAATGCTACATCTGTGATGCTAAATAGTACAGCCAAGGATTTGGCAGCGCCAATCCTCCACCGTCCTTCGAGTACTATAATTGTTCCAGTTTGATCCTGGGGGAACTAGTGCACCTAAATATGGCGTTAACCACTCAAAATATTTTCTGGTGAATTACCACAGGAGAATTATGGAGAAAGTATAGCAACTGTGGCATTAGAATCATCTTTATTAGATTTACCTTTACTGCCAGTGATATTTTAAGATTATTCCAAGTTCTAATTTTATACCTGAAACTGGACATTAAGGGATATATATTCAAGTGGCAGTAGTCTGCCAGCTTAGGTGTAACCTGAATACCTAGGTATCTGAATTCGGTAACAATTGGGATGGGGCATGAAGCAGGCAGTTCTGGCTCCCGTTCGTTTATGGTCAGGCCAGAGAAATGGCAATACTCAGATATTATGGACATGAGGCTTTTGTATCTCCCAGGAAAATACCATGTCATCAGCGTAAAACATAATCTTCTCCTGCAGATCACTATAAGAAAATCCCTGAATCTGCGGAGTGGCCCTCGCCGTAGCCGCTAGCGGCTCTATAGCAATGGCAAAGAGCAGGGGAGACAGGGGGCAACCCTGCCTGGTTCCCCTGCCCATAGCAAAAGCATGAGACATTTTATCGGACAGTCTAATTGTGGCCTGAGGGGCAGCGTACAACAGTCTCACCCATTTTATAAATCTTTGTCCAAAGCCTACTTTAGACAGTAACACCCATATATATCTCCAGCTGATGCTGTCAAATGCCTTATTGGGATCTAGGGATAAGAGAGCCCTGTGTCCCCCGTTATCTGACTGCACCTGCATATTTAGAAAAAGTCTCCTCAGATTGGTAGCCGTAGATTTCTGTGGCATAAAGCCTGCTTGGTCTGGGTGTATAATTGATGAGATGACCTTATTGACCCGGAGTGCCAGGACCCTGGCAAGAATTTTAACATCACTTTTTAGGAGACAGATATGCCTATAGGAGCTTGGATCAATCGGGTCCTTCCCAGGCTTAAGCAGCAGGACCACATTAGCTCTTGCCATTGATGCAGGAAGACTTCCCCCCACTACTGATGCATTAAATACTTCTAATAATTTAGGTAGTAGTTGCTCACCATATTGGGTAAACACCTCCATGGGGAGACCATCGTCCCCAGGAGCCTTACATGTAGGGGAGGGGCTGACTGCGAGCTGTAATTCATCCAGCGTCAGGGGAGCATCAAGTTGTCTTTTAGCCAGGCTAGAAAGAGTGGGTAATTCAACTTTGGAAATGAAGACATGTAAATCTTCATCAGAGTATGTATCCCTAGATTGGTAAAGGTCCTTATAGAAGAATGCAAGTTCATGAACAATATCCTAGGGGCTATTGACTATCTGTCTGCTGGGTGTACATATGGCTCCTATAACTGGGGACTGCTGGTGAGGCCTGGCTATCCTAGCCAGAAGACAGACAGTTTTTTCCCCTTCCTCGTAGAAGGTCAGTTTTATAAAAAACCTTTTGTGTTCTGCAGTGGAGGATCTCAGCCAATCCAGGGAGTCCTGTGCCGACATCCATGCCTCCCTCGCAGACTCTGATGGGTTAGTGACATATGCCAATTCTAGCTGCCGCACCTTATCACCCTCCTGCTCCATTAGGATGGATGAATTTCTCTTAACAATCTGTACCTCCTCAATAAACACCCCTCAAAGATATGCTTTAAAGGTCTCCCACTTCTGGATAGTGTCAGTGTATTGGCTGTTAGACTTAAAGAATTCCACAATATGCGTGGCCACCCGTTCATGTGAAGTAAATAGTTTGAGCCAAAAGGCATTTAGTTTCCAGGGAGCTTTAGATAAAGTGGTGGGGGGTTGGATATATAACCACGTTGCTACCGGTGAGTGGTCTGACACTCCTCATGGGAAGTATTCCACCTTGGAAACGTATTTGTCTAACGGAGGGGTGCCCACACAGAGGTCTATGCATGACAGTGACGCGTGAGTTTTGGAGAAGCACAAGAATTGCTTAAAGGGGGGGTTATGAACCCGCCACAGGTAGAGTTGAGTGAACTTCTGGAAGTCCCAGTTCTGCTGGTTTGGCCGAACTTCGGGACAAAGTCCGGGTTCGGGTCCGGACAGAACCCGAACTTTGTCCCGGACCCTGAACCCCATTGAAATCAATGGGGACCCGAACTTTTAGGCACAAAAATGGCTGTAAAAAAGTCCTGGAAAGTCCTAGAGGTCTGCAAAAGGAAGGAAATGGGGGTAAGGGTGGGACAAGTGCCCTACAAAGAAATGGGGACAGGGAAATAACTAAAAGCATTTTTAAAAAAATAATTTCATAAAAAAATCAAAAATGGAGGGGGATGTGGACCATCTTCAAACTGTGTCTGAAAAGTATTAATTAATGGTAGAAGCCATATCACTGTTCTAAAATCATCTTCAAAAGTATTGGGGGGGAAATTCGTTAAGAACACGAAGAGGTTTTGAGTGCGCAGTGACAGTACGTATCTG
>BLSH010557418.1:94717-111359 GCA_018402905.1 Glandirana rugosa | reverse complement strand
AAATTGCTCTAGCTTTAGCGAATTTACCACTGGCATACGCTCAAATGTAAAGTTTTGGCTGGTTGTTTGGATGACCTCAGAGAGGGATGGTGCGTTCTGTGATTTCCATAGTCTAACAATTGCGGTTCTAGCCACTAGCAATATGTGTGTGGTAGCGGGTTTGGAGGGTAGAGGGAGGCTGTATATGCCTAGGTTTAGGATGGCTAGTCCTTTGTTCAGGGGGATATGTTGAGCAGTGACTTTAGAGATAAGGTCAAATACCTGGGTCCAATAGGTGGTCAGGACCGGGCAATCCCATAGGATATGGGGGAGATTCCCTATTTTCCCATAATTACGCCAGCAGAGGGGAGAGCTGGTGGGGGAAAATTTTGATATTCTGGCAGGAGTGAAGTACCAGCGCAATGTTATTTTTAGCATTAGTTCCCAGTGAGCTGTACAGTGTGAGAACTTGTGAGTTGACTGGATTGCTGATTGTCATTCACGGGGTCTGCATGTCTTGTTTATTTCCTCTTCCCATTTGATTATGTGCGTGTCCTTGGTGAAGTACAGCTTGTTTTAAAAAAGTGTTGTAAAAGAGAGCGATGGCCTTCATATGGGGGTTAGGTGAGTTGAGAAAGTCCCACGCTTTTTGGGGGATTTTAATAGGGGGCATAGGATGACTCGAGAGGATGTGTTTGATGCGTAGGTAGATATAGTGGGAATTAGGATGAAGGCTGTATTCTCAATGTAAGTAGAGTTGAGCGAACCCGAACTGTAAAGTTCGGGTCCGTACCGAACTTTTGGGTGTCCGGGAACCAGACCCGGACTTTTCAAAAAAAGTCCGGGTTCAGGTCCGGGGTTCTGGTAATTTAATAAAAGTTTTGAAAATTGCTGTAACAAAGTCCTAGAAAGTCCTAGAGGTCTGCAAAAGGAAGCAAAATGGGGGGTAAGGGTCGGACAAGTGCCCTACAAAGAAATGGGGACAGGGAAATAACTTAAAAGCATTTTTAAACTAAAATCACATAAAAAAAATCAAAAATGGAGGTGGATGTGGACCATCTTCAAACTGTGTGAGAAAAGTCTAAATTAGCGGGAGAAGCCATATCAGTGTTCTAAAATCACCTTCAAACTGTGTGTGAAAAGTCTAAATTAGCCGGGAGAAGCCATATCACTGTTCTACAATCATCTTCAAACTGTGTGTGAAAAGTCTAAATTAGCCGGGAGAAGCCATATCACTGTTCTACAATCATCTCCAAACTGTGTGTGAAAAGTCTAAATTAGCCGGGAGAAGCCATATCACTATTCTACAATCATCTTCAAACTGTGTGTGAAAACTATAAATTAGCGGGAGAAGCCATATCACTGTTCTACAATCATCTTCAAACTGTGTGCGAAAACTATAAATTAGCGGGAGAAGCCATATCACTGTTCTACAATCATCTTCAAACTGTGTGTGAAAAGTATAAATTAGCAGGAGAAGCCATAGCAGTGTTCTAAAATTTAGAACAATAATATGGCTCTCTATGCGGCTGGAAGAATAGTAATATGGCTCTATCCCCCTGCATTAGGCTTTTCCCATACACTATGAAGATGATTTTAGAATACTGCTATGGCTTCTCCCGCTAATTTATACTTTTCACACACAGTTTGAAGATGATTGTAGAACGGTGATATGGCTTCTCCCGGCTAATTTAGACTTTTCACACACAGTTTGAAGATGATTGTAGAAAAGTGATATGGCTTCTCCCACTAATTTATAGTTTTCTCACACATTTTGAAGATGATTGTAGAACAGTGATATAGCTTCTCCTGGCTAATTTAGACTTTTCACACACAGTTTGAAGATGATTGTAGAACAGTGATATGGCTTCTCCCGGCTAATTTAGACTTTTCACACACAGTTTGAAGATGATTTTAAAACACTGATATGGCTTCTCCCGATAATTTAGACTTTTCTCACACAGTTTGAAGATGGTCCACATCCACCTCCATTTTTGTTTTTTTATATGATTTTAGTTTAAAAATGATTGTAAGTTATTTCCCTGTCCCCATTTCTTTGTAGGGCACTTGTCCGACCCTTACCTCCATTTTCGTTCCTTTTGCAGACCTCTAGGACTTTCCAGGACTTTGTTACAGCCATTTTAGTGCCTAAAAGTTCGGGTCCCCATTGATTTCAATGGGGTTCGGGGTCTGGGTCAAAGTCCGGGTCCTATCCAGACCCGAACACGGACTTTGTCCCGAAGTTCGGCCGAACCAGCAGAACCCGAACTTCCAGAGGTTCGATCAACTCTAGTTGTAATGAGTCCTACGTTTTGATGGAGGGGCCATCTAGGAGTTTTTGGACAGCGTCTATTCCTTATGCTGTTATGTATGAAGTATCTAGCATTGGGATTATTGATTCCAGTACCTGCGTTTTGAGGGGGGTGGCTACTTGGATGCTGTCGTTCTGGGACTTCAGGAGGTGTCTCCATGATTTGAGGGAGTCTGCTATTATATGGGGGAGTTTGGATAGGTGCCGTGGGATCCAGGAGTCCTTAATCAGCAGGGATAGAAGGTCACGTGTAGGGGATAGGGCTGTTTCTATGTCAACCCACATGGGGGAGTCCGTGTGGCTGAATCAACCAATGTCTCAGTTGTGATAGTTTGGTCACCCAATAGCTGTTTTGTGTTTAATTAGCAGCCTTTGAGGGCATCTGGGTTTTTTCTTGCCCCAGATAAAGGAGTATAGGAGAGTTGAGAGCGTGCTTAGATAGTGTTGAGGAACAGAGATAGGGAGGGTTCTAAAAACGTAGAGGATTTGGGGAAGTATTACCATCTTGAGGGCTGCGGACCTGCCAGTCCAGATGAGCTCGCAGTGCTGCAGGTGTTGGAGTTGTGGTTTAATTTTTTCTATCAGTGATTTGAGATTGGATTTAATGAGAGAGGTAATTGTGGTAGTGATAATGATTCCCAAGTAGGGGATAGACGTATTGGTCCATTTATACGGAAGTGAGGTTTGTAGTTTGTATCTAGTGTGGGGGGGTATGTTTAGATCAAGGATAAGGGATTTGGCAAAATTGACCTTGTAATAGGATGCTTGTGAAAAGGTCAGTAGGATATGATGGGCACGTGGGAGCGATGTTTGGGGGTTGGATAGCAGCAAGATGATGTTATCTGTGAAGAGATTTATAGAATGTTGTTTTTGTCCTATTATGATACCAGTAATTTGGGGGTCTGTGCGTATCTTTTCTGCTAGGGGTTCTATAATGAGGTTGAAGATAGTAGGGGAAAGTGGGCAGCCCTGACATGTACCATTAGATATGAGGAATTGTTTACACAGTAGGCCCGAGGTGAGGACTTGGGTGGATGGTTTGGAATATAAGGCCAGGATAGCCTGAAGAATTGGTCCCTGAAATTTACGTAATACATGTAGCATGTACTGCCAGTGAACTCTGTCGAACGCCTTGTCTGCATCTATGGACAAGAGGAGAGAAGGCATTTGAGCAGAGCCGGCCTGGTGAATGACATTAAGGACGTGTCTAGTCACATCTGAGGGTTGCCTGCCCCTCACAAACCCATCTGGTCTCTGCTTTTTTTATTATGTTTAATTCCTTTTTTTTTTCTTTTGGGAGATATATTTCCTAATTTTTAATTCCTATTTGGGAAAGTTGTTTATTTTAAAAAAAAAAGTTTATTAAAAAAAATAGCAAAATGCACCTTGTTGTATCTTTCTTTTTTAGTTTCATAAATGGTTTATTGAAAGAAATAAACAAAACAAATCCAAGTACAGCATATACATTTAGAAGTAGGTACAGCATAGGACAACATAACTTCCATGGAAAAAGCGGGAGAGAATGTATAGGACACAAATGCATAATCTACATTATTCAAAGAAGCAAAAGCATAAAAACACATGGATAATGAAGAACATGAGAAATAGGTAAACATACAAAGCCAAACAAAAAAAAAAACATATAAACAGTAGCAAAACCCAAAAATGAGCTGTCTATACCCCTCCCAATGGCACCCTCAACTACCCGAATAGGAGGATGCCACTGGGAAGAGGAGCCTGGGGGGCCCACCCCCATGCAGGAATTACCCAGTAAGAGGACAGCATATTCATACCATAGCATTAAAAGAGGGGGTGGGAAAGAGGGGAGACCAAAAGGGACCAGTAGAAAAAAGGAATAAAAGACAAGGAAAAGAGGAAAAAAAAAGAAAGGGGATAGAAGGAAAAGACAGAATTAAAAAAAAAACATCTATAGAAAGTACTCAACTGGCAGTTTGGGGACATAACTAGAAAACCAAACACTAAAGCCTGTAAGGGCAACAGACTAACTAAGGAGCTAAATTAGCTATGAATAAGTCATTGCTCTGCAAAAGTCCTGATATGAAGGAGACCACTGAAAATGTGTCCAACACACCCAGATGTGGGAAAAATTAGAAATATTGCCCTGTGTCACATAGATCAGCTCTTCCATCTTTGCAATACAGATGGCACGTCAAAGCTTCACTTTCACAGAGGCAGGGCTGGTAGATTTGCAGTGCACTGGTACACAAAGCCTAGCAGCATTGATCATATGCATAGTGACAGATTAGTAGTATTGTCATATAGATGTTCTAGAGAAGTGCAGGAGATATTGAGTGAACTCCAGGGAAAGTGTTGAAACCGTTATTGTTGCATTGTGTACCTTCCTTGAGAAGGGCTGGATCTCCAAGTAGAACCATCAAATGAGGAGGAAAGTACCCACCTCGTTACCGCACCATCAACAGCGAAGAGAAAGTGAAGGTGAAATTTTGTACAGCAAAGACGGCGTCTTGTACCAGTGGGTCTTGAGCTTATAACCATTCTCCTAGACAGAGGCATTCAGGGATCCCTTATGTACTGTATATACCAATGAACAAGATCCAAGCCCTCATAATCCAAGGACATATCCAACTCTGACTCTGAAGCAATGCAGTCTGATAGTAAAAGTACAAGTAGATCATCAAACACATAAGCATAAAGAGTTGAGATTACATGGCTTTGGGGTGAGGACTTTGAACATAAGGATTCCATTACTGTCTGAGCTCGAACAAAGCTTGCCCTATGGTGTGGATCATCCAGAGATTGTTTAAGCTGGAGGAATGTCCAAAAGGGAAACAAAACCATAGTAGAGATCTCTTTCAACTCTGATAAGTGCAGAAAGCTCCCCCTTTCTGAAAAAAAATGTTGGGCCAGCTCCGAAGTGTGAGGCCATTCAGTAGCCAAAAAGGAGTTAGACATTCCTGCCTGGTCCTGTTATGGATGTTAAAAGTGTCTGATAGATGGCCGTTAACTCTGACTTTGGCATGGGGGGTTAGCATAAAGGGACATTATGAAGGCCCGCATAATCAGACGAAGCACCGCTGCCTCCAAAACAGCCATCATATAATCCCAGGCCACTCTATCAAATGCCTTCTCAGCATCCATGGAGAGGAAAAAACGTTCCTGTCGAGTAGAAGTTAGCAAATTCAGAGCCTTTATAGTATTATCCCTAGCCTCTCATCCAGGATAAACCTGACCTGTCAAGTCCTTTCCAAGCTGGAAGGTGAAAGGACAAATGGGATGCCAAGATTTTGGCAAAGATCTTGATATCCACGTTGAGAAGGGATATTTGGCGATAACTGGCAACATGGGAAGGCTCCCGCCTTAGGAATTACAGTAATATATGCTTCCAAGAGACAATCTGAGGTGCAAGGACTATTGGAAAGTGAATTAAAGGCCTTTAGGAACCCAGATAGCTGCAAAATTGGCATCAAAAAGGGAAGGCAAACCATAATGCCTCAAAAATTCCTGGATCAGGTGCTGATGCTGGTTGGCTATAGAAGGGTCATGCTCCCAAGGCTGAAGATTGTAGAGGTCCTTGTAGAAGTGTTTGAATTGGTGAGTAATATCATTATTTGTGGAATGAATCATACCTAATGCATTTACAATATGGTGCACAGAAGAGTCAACCTTGCACTTTTGGGGGGTCCTAGATAAAAGCTTGCCAGGTTTTCTAGCCATGCTAATAAATGTCTCCTTTCTTTTTTATTCTTTTTTGCTTGTAAATTTTCTTGTGTATGTGGGGTAAATGCAGACGTCGCCCAGCAGGATGTGTGGCACATTTTTCTTGCGTATGGAGTTAATGCAGATGCCCCCAGGAGTTAGTGTGCTTTTTGCTTCCCACAGAAGCAAATACCACGTTGCACATTTTTCTTGTGTGTGCAGTAAATTCAGATGCTCCCCCCCAGTGGGATGTGTGGTTTTACCTCCCACAGAAGAACAAGGCAAAGCTATCCTGAGAGACAAAGGATAACAAAATGACAAAATATAAGTTTAAAAAAACTTTATTAAAAGATATTCAAAATATTTTTTTTATTTGGAAATAAAGTAAAGCTTGCATACTGTATATCAGATGACCTACACATCTTGATCTTGCCAGGACACTTCACCTTCTGGGGACACAAATAAATCTGCAAACTGATTTTTGATGCTTGTGCCCCTGCACTGGAGTGTAAGTCCATAAATTGCACATACTGAGCAGAATTCAGTGGTACTGGTTTAAAGTGTGTCTCTCTACTTATCGCAAAGTAAATTATGGAGCACAGAACAGACCAGGGTGACTTTGATCACATTTTCCACATGCCACTTTGAAATACAAACGCCAAATGTGCACTCCACAAATCGTCCTTCACGGCTCAGAACATAATTAAAGATCATCTGCTTGTGGCTCAGTCTGTATCCACTCTATGGATGCATTAGAATCTCTACTAGTCCAAAAGCCTCATCTACCATGATGACTAGTTGAAAACTCAGCTCTGCTCTGCATGGGAGAGGCCTGCTTGGGAGAAACTGGAGACATCCTTTATATATGCGACACCCCTTTACAGAATCAAAATCTGAAGATTCAGGCATCACCTTGGCTGATGTAGGCTCCAACATCAACTTATATGAACTGTAGATGTACATCAGCCAATGCCAAGGGGAAGACTGAAAAATACATTTTAATTGAAATAAAGAAATCCAGACTTTGGCGGCCTGGCAAGTATGACGGGTAACTTTTGCCATTGTGCACACTTCAACAAGAAAATATTGGTGTAAAGAAGCAAACGATTGCCCTGTTGCAAGAAACCTGGGAAAAAAATGAATGAAAAAATAGACATATGTAATCAAAACAAGAGAAAGATAGATTTTAAAATAGGATAGAGATGACTAGAGTTGAGCAGACACCTGAATGTTCGAGTTCGGCGGGTTCGGCCAAACCTCATGAAACCGTTTGAGTTCGGTACCGAACTCAATCCGAACTTGACCCCGGACACCGAACCCCATTGAAGTCAATGGTGACCCGAACTTTTCGGCACAAAAGGGAAATAACTTAATATCACATAAAAAAATAAAAATGGGAGGAGGAGGTGGATGTGGAGTAGGAGCCTAGAGGTTGACTAGGCCGTGACCGTGGCAGTGTAGGCGGAGACATATTAAAAAAAAAACAAGGATGCCAATGGCTGTGTGAGGTCGGTCTAAATGTCTATTCAGGACAAGGTACAGACAAGTCTTGTGGGATCCATGCCTGGTTCATTTTAATAAAGTTTAGCTTGTCCACATTGGCTGTGGACAGGAGGCTGCGCTTGTCTGTGATAACGCCCCCTGCCGTACTAAACACACATTCAGACAATACACTGGCTGCAGGGCAGACCAGCACCTCCAAGCCATAAAGGGCAAGCTCAGGCCATGTGCCCAATTTAGAGAACCAGAAGTTGAATGGGGCAGACCCATCAGTCAGTATGTGTAGGCATGTGCACATTGTTCCACCATGTTGCTGAAATGCTGCCTCCTGCTAAGACGTTGCCTATCAGCTGGTGGTGATGTTTGTGGTGGCGTGCTGATGACAAAGCTTTTCCACATTTCGGCCATGCTAACCCTGCCTTCTGAGGTGCTGGCGGTGCCACAGCTGCGTTGGTGACCTCTTCCTCCTCCTCCTCCTCTGCCTTCGCCTTGTGCTTCCACTGCGCCCCCGGTGTCATTTGGGAATGCCCTCAGCAGCGCGTCTACCAGAGTGCGCTTGTAGTCACGCATCTTCCGATCACGCTCCGGTGAGAGAATTAAGGATGGCTTGTTGTCCTTGTACCGGGGATCCAGCAGGGTGGCCACCCAGTAATCAGCACAAGTTGTGGGCAACTCGGCTGTCGTTGAGCAGGCACTGCAGAATGTAGTCGCTCATGTGTGCCAGGCTGCCCAGAGGCAAAGACAAGCTGTCCTCTGTGGGAGGTATATAATCGGTGTCCTCCGTATCCCCCCAGCCACACTCCAGTGATGCCCACGAGCTGGGGTGGGTGCCACCCTGCTGTGAACATGGTTCCTCCTTCTCCTCCTCATCATCCTCGTCCTCCTCATCCTCCAGAACTGTCCCCTGGCTTGAAAAGTTTTGACCTGGCCTATGCCGGTGCAGGAACCCACCCTCCGAGCCACTTGTGAATGACTAGCCTGATAACCGTGGGAATGATCCCTCTTCCTCCTCCTCCTGTGCCACATCCTTTTCTATCATCGCCCGAAGTGTTTTTTCAAGGAGACATAGAAGTGGGATAGTAACGCTGAGAACAGCGTCATCGGCACTGGCCATGTTGGTGGAGTACTCGAAACACAGCAATATGTTACACAGGTCTCGCATGGAGGCCCACTCATTGGTGGTGAAGTGGTGCTATTCCGCAGAGCGACTGACCCGTGCGTGCTGCAGCTGAAACTCCACTATTGCCTGCTGCTGCTCGCACAGTCTCTCCAGCATGTGCAAGGTGGAGTTCCACCTTGTGGGCACGTCGCATAGGAGGTGGTGAGCAGGAAGGCCGAAGTTCCACTGCAGCGCAGACAGGCGAGCAGCAGCAGGGTGAGAACGCCGAAAGAGCACATAGATGGCCCGCACTTTCTGCAGCAGCTCTGACATATCCGGTAATTTTTTAGAAATTTCTGCACCACCAAATTCAGCACATGCGCCAGGCAAGGGATGTGCGTCAAACCGGCTAGGCCCAGAGCTGCTATGAGATTTCGGCCATTATCGCACACCACCAGGCCGGGCTTGAGGATCAGTGGCAACAACCACTCATCGGTCTGTTGTTCAATGCCCATCCACAGCTGATGCGCAGTGTGGGATCTATCCCCCAAACATATCAGTTTTAAAACAGCCTGCTGTCATTTCCCCCTGGATGTGCTGAAGTTGGTGGTGAAGGTGTTACGCTGAGTGGATGAGGAGGTGGTAGAGGAGGAGGAGGAAGCGCAGTAGGAGGAGGAGGCAACAGGAGGCAAAGAGAAATGCCCTGCAATCCTGGGTGGTGGAAGGACATGCGCCAAATGGCTAGCCGGCTCAGGCCCACCCGCCACTACATTTACCCAGTGTGCAGTTAGCGAGATATAGCGTCCCTGCCTGTGCTTACTGGTCCACGTATCAGTGGTTATGTGGACCTTGCCACAGATGGCGTTGCGCAGTGCACTATTGATATCGTCCCCGACTTGTTTGTGCAGGGAAGGGATGGCTCGCCTGGAAAAGTAGTGGCGGCTGGGAACCAGGTACTGTGGGACAGCCACCGCCATCAGGTTTTTAAAACTATCCGTGTCCACCAGATGGAATGACAGCATTTCAAAGGCCAGGAATTTTGAAATGCTGGTATTCAGGGCCAGGGATCGCGGGTGGGTAGGGGGGTACTTCCTCTTTCTCTCCAGTGTTTGGGAGATGGAGAGCTGTAAGCTTCCATGGGACCGTGTGGAAATGCTTGGGGATGGTGGCGGACATGGTGGCGTTGCTGTCACATCGTCTGTTTACTGGGTGGCAGGTACCACTGGCACTGTAGAGGTTGAGGAAGAGGCCGAGGCAGCAGCAGAAGAGGAAGTAGGAGGAGGCCGAGACCTTTCTTGGATTTTGAGGTACTTATTCCACTGCAGCAAGTGCTTTGCATTTAGATGCCTGATCATGGAGGTTGTGCTCAGGTTTAGAACATTTGTGCCCCGCTTCAGCCTCTCATTGCACAGTGTGCATACCACTTGTGTCTTGTAGTCAGCACATTGTCTGAAGAACTGCCACTGGGAACGCCTTTGAGCTGCCTTTGGTGTGCTAGGTCCCTGGGTGCGGTGGGTAGTAGCAGGTGTACTGTCTAGGGGAAGCTCGATCCGCTTTTGCAGCCTGCTTCCTCTTTTGCTGTGCTGGTGCCTCTGTGCGACCACCACCTCTTCCTCCAAACTGCACGTCACTCGCATGACCTTCATTCCATGTGGGGTCTAGGACCTCTTCATCCTCCACATCATCTTCCACCCACCCTTCACCACTGCCCTCCTTATCAGTCTGCACACTGTGGAAAGCCGCAGCAGTTGGCACCTGTGTTTCGTCATCATCATCACAGACATGCTGCCATGGTGTTTCCATGTCCTCATCCTGAACCAGAAGTGGTTGGGCATCAGTGCACTCAATGTCTTCCACTTCTGGGCCAGGGCTATGTGAATGGCCCACGGAAAGCACACTAGCAGAGTGATAAAAAAGCGTAAGAGACTGCTGCATGTCTTGGGGCTCAGACTGCTTGGCTGATTTACAAGGGGCTGAGGTAAAAGACAGATGGCCATGGGGTTCAGGTGCCAACTCTGAGCTTTCAGCAAGGGACCGGGTGGGAGACAATGTGAAGGAACTGGAGGCATTGTCAGCCACCCAATCTACTATCGCCTGTACTTGTTCAGGCCTCAACATTCATTGAACGCCATTCGGGCCTACCATATAACTTTGAAGGTTCTGTCGGCTACCTGAGGAAGATGTTTCACTTGTGCGTGTAGCTGGCACAGATCGACCACGTTCTCTCCTTGCAACAGGAGCTTCAGCAACACCACCAACATCAGCAGCACCACGACCACCACCACGTCCCTTATTTGACCCTCTCCTCATTCTGGAGACAAATGTACTATGTAGCACTATTTATTAATACAAAAAAAAGAATAATAAATTATTATTCTTATTTTTTTTAAAAAAAAGAAAATTATAGATGCACTTTTTATTTTTGTGCAAGAAATGCACCGCTCACACCAGCAGCAGGAAACTCTCCCTACACCAGTATGAGATGATTTTAGAGCGATAATCTGTCTTTCACAGCACCAACAGGAACCGGTCCCTACTGCAGTATGAGATGATTTTAGAATAATAATCTCCCCCTCAAAGCACCAACAGGAACCTCTCCCTAATGCAGTAGGAGATGGCTTTATAACGATAAACTCTCCCTCAGAGCACCAACAGGAACCTGGCCTTAATGCAGTAGTAGTTGTTTTTAGGACGATAAACTCTCCCTCAGAGCACCAACAGGAACAAGGCCCTAATGCAGTAGTAGTTGTTTTTAGAAAGATAAACTCTCCCTCAGAGCACCGACAGGAACCTGGTCCTAATGTAGTAGTAGTTGTTTTTAGAACGATAAACTCTCCCTCAAAGCCCCAACAGGAACCTGGCCCTAATGCAGTAGTAGTTGTTTTTAGAACGATAAACTTTCTCTCAGAGTACCAACAGGAACCTGGCCCTAATGCAGTAGTAGTTGTTTTTAGAACGATAAACTCTCCCTCAGAGTAGCAACAGGAACCTGGCCCTAATGCAGTAGTAGTTGTTTTTAGGACGATAAACTCTCCCTCAGAGCACCAACAGGAACAAGGCCCTAATGCAGTAGTAGTTGTTTTTAGAACGATAAACTCTCCCTCAGAGCACCGACAGGAACCTGGTCCTAATGTAGTAGTAGTTGTTTTTAGAACGATAAACTCTCCCTCAAAGCCCCAACAGGAACCTGGCCCTAATGCAGTAGTAGTTATTTTTAGAACGATAAACTTTCTCTCAGAGTACCAACAGGAACCTGGCCCTAATGCAGTGGTAGTTGTTTTTAGAACGATAAACTCTCCCTCAGAGCACCAACAGGAACCTGGCCCTAATGCAGTAGTAGTTCTTTTTAGAACAATAAACTCTCCCTCAGAGTACCAACAGGAACCTGGCCCTAATGCAGTTGTAGTTGTTTTTAGAACGATAAACTCTCCCTCAGAGCACCAACAGGAACCTGGCCCTAATGCAGTAGTAGTTCTTTTTAGAACAATAAACTCTCCCTCAGAGTACCAACAGGAACCTGGCCCTAATGCAGTTGTAGTTGTTTTTAGAACGATAAACTGTCCCTCAGAGCACCAACAGGAACCTGGCCCTAATGCAGTTGTAGTTGTTTTTAGAACGATAAACTGTCCCTCAGAGCACCAACAGGAACCTGGCAATAATGCAGTAGTAGTTGTTTTTAGAACAATAAACTTTCCCTCAGAGCACCAACCGGAACCTGGCCCCATTGCAGTAGTAGTTGTTTTTAGAACGATAAACTGTCCCTCAGAGCACCAACAGGAACCTGGCCCTAATGCAGTAGTAGTTATTTTTAGAACGATAAACCCTCCCTCAGAGCACCAACCGGAACCTGGCCCTATTGCAGTAGTAGTTGTTTTTAGAACAATAAACTGTCCCTCAGAGCACCAACAGGATCCTGGCCCTAATGCAGTTGTAGTTGTTTTTAGAACGATAAACTCTCCCTCAAAGCACTAACAGGAACCTAGCCCTAATGTAGTTGTAGTTGTTTTTAGAATGATAAACTCTCCCTCAAAGCACCAACAGGAACCTGGCCCTAATGCAGTAGTAGTTGTTTTTAGAACGATAAACTCCCCCTCAGAGCACCACCCAGAACCTGGCCCTATTGCAGTAGTAGTTGTTTTTAGAATGATAAACCTTCCCTCAGAGCACCAGCAGGAACCTGGCACTTATGCAGTAGTAGTTGTTTTTAGAAAGATAATCTCTCCCTCAGAGCACAAACAGGAACCCGGCCCTAATGCAATTGTAGTTGTTTTTAGAACGATAAACTGTCCCTCAGATCACCAACAGGAACCTGGCCCTAATGCAGTTGTAGTTGTTTTTAGAACGATAAATTGTCCCTCAGAGCACCAACAGGAACGTTTCCCTAATGCACTATAAGATGGTTCTGAACGCTAATGTCTCCCTCAGAGCAACAACAGGAACATTTCCCTAATGCACTATAAGATGGTTCTGAACGCTAATGTGTCCCTCACAGGACCGCAATGAAGGTCTCCCTAATGCAGTCTGAAATGGTTGTGAACGCTAATCTTTCCCTCACAGCAGCGGCATGAAGCTCTCCCTACTCTAATCTGAGACGATCTGACACGCGGCGCTATGTGTCTCCAGCCCCATATAGAGGCTGGGTCACATGATGAACTGGCCAATCGCAGCCATGCCATTAGTAGGCATGGCTGTGATGGCTTCTAAGGGCAAACTAGTTTAAAGCTTGTTGATTGGCTGCCCAGCAGCTATAGAAAAAGCGGCAAAAATACTCGAATACTGAACACGATCCCGGACTTTATTTTTCATGTCCGGGATCGGGTTCAGGGCACTGACATCCCAAAGTCCGGTACGATCCCGAATTTTACAGTCCGGGTTCGCTCATCTCTAATAGTGATTCATCCTTCATTCGTTTTACACAATATACGTAATAATCTACCAGCTTACAAATTTCATCATGAAAAAAAAAAATGTACATATTTATGCTTCAACACTTTTATGATGACATGTAGTAGGCCAACAGAGCTAGGTTGCCTGTGTGCTGTCTGGACATAGACAGGCGTTTAATTTTAATACTTTCAGATACTTGAAAGACTGAGTGTAATGGACTGAGTTGTTGCAGTAAATCTGACTTTGTCTAGTAGCACCTTTGCATACAGTTATTGCTCTAATATAGCTATATGATTACTGAGTCCAGCTCGCAATATATCAATGGCTTGTTATAATTTTACCATTTTCTATTGTACAAACTCCTGTTTCATGCTCTAAAAAGACACATTTGCCTAACAATATTGTAATGTCTCTTTGTTTGTTGTTAATTTTAGCTATATAACGTGACAAACCCTTTATTTCCATTGTACATATCTTCCTGATGTCACAAGAAAATATATTATAACAGTACTGTGTGGTCATGCAGAGATGTCTGTAAATCCAATGTTTCCTTAAGGTGGTTCTAAAGGCTTAAGTTTTTTTTTTATAAATCAGTCATATAGTATGCATGGATACACCACCATATAACAAGCTGCGCTATAAATATGTGATGCATGAATTAAATCCAACATGGGGTTAGCAGTCCGTTTGGCACAGTTCATAGAAGTGAAAAACCATATGTCCTTGTAGAATTACTGCTGTTTATCAAGCACTGTCCCAAATAATCCGTTCACATGGACCGTGACCATGTTAGAGGATGAGGTAGAGTTGCCACCTCATCCCTTTAAACCCGAACACATATGAATTACTCAGGTTCTGAGGCTAATTTAATACAGATAAGGCACCAAGTGAGTTTAATTATCACCTTAATCAGCCACCTAACTCACTTGGTGCCTTATCTGCGTTAAATTAGCCTCAGAACCTGAGTAATTCATATGTGTTCGGGTTTAAAGGGATGAGGTGGCAACTCTACCTCATCCTCTAACATGGTCAGGGTCCATGTGACGCTGGAGAAGGCACAGGATGGAGGCGCTCAGGTCCTCAGAGCATATCACATCATCATAAAAGGAGGTATTGTAAGGCAGGTTGACCCTGGCGTGCCCCTTCGGCTCAGTCTCACAGGCAGGCGTTACCTAAGGTGATCTTCATGCAAATGTCCACCTAGGAGCACCCGCTCTTCCAGACTTGCATCCACCAATCAAGGTTACTGGTCGTGCCACACTGGGCTTTTGGAGGCATAAGATGATCTGCAGCCAAGCAGTGTTAAGATTGTGTAGCATGATTTGTCCTAACGGGCCATGATCTGATTTTTATCCGGTGAGTCTCTCCACATAGGGGGTAACCCCGAATGTCACATGGTGTGGTGAAGGTGGCGAACGGATTATTTGGGACAGTGCTTAATAAACAGCAGTAATTCTATAAGGACATATGGTTTTTCACTCCTATGAACTGTGCCAAACGTACTGCTAACCCCATATTGGATTTAATTCATGCATCACATATTTATAGCGCTGCTTGTTATATGGTGGTGTATCCATGCATACTATATGACTGATTTATATGGTTTTCTGTTTATTTATAGCAGCAGCTGGTAATCACAACATTTAGTTTTAGTTCATCTTCTGTAGATTGGCATACCAGGAGCGCTGATTAAGATACACAAACGGTCCTCATAATCACATTAAGTTTTTTTTACCTTCATTCATTCTATGCATAAAGTTAAAAAGCCTTCTGTGTGCAGCAGCCCCCCCCCCAGCACCCCCTAATACTTACCTGAGCCCCATCACGATCCAGCAATGTGCACAAGAGCCTTGACTCTTCAGGGTACTCTCCCTCCTCATTGGCTCCTCCCAATGGCTGCTATCAATCACAATTAAAGAAGAACAGGATGTGCTAAATAACAATAACAGCCAGTGAGCCAATGAGGAGAGAGAGGGAGTGGGGCCGAGCCCTGGCTCTATGTGTGAATGGACATGCAAAGCAGCAGCTCGGGAGGGAGTCTGCTTGTGTGCCCCCCTAGCAAGCTGTTTGCTCTGGGGGCACTTGGCAGGAATGAGGGGCCAGGAGCGGTGGCGGGGGACCCAAAAAGAGGAGGATTGGGGCTGTTCTGTGCAAAACCACTGCACAGAGCAGGTAAGTATGACATATTTGTTTTTCACATGGCAAAATATGCGTTTGCTTCTGTGTTTGGTGTGCCATTAACAAATAATGGCACTGAAAGCGCAAGTAGTTAATTTTAGGTGTATAAAGGTGGCCATACACTATGCAATCTGACTGTACAATTTCCTTTAGATTTACAAGAACCATGGAATAGGATGGCCCACATATCTATACATTCACTCTGTATCCAATCAGATAGGCCCTTGCACTCCATAGTTGATGGTACATCTAAAGGAGATTGTCCAGACGAAACTACGCAACAGTATTGCGAAACACGTTGACGTCATCAGCGCCACGAGACGCCATCCGCGGCAGTGCCTGTTGGGTTGGCAACCTAAGTGGGAACGGTGAACAAGCCAGCAGGGGGACTCCTAGGTTATATCAGCCGGCGCTGGCTGAACCTCATACCAATACAACATGGATTAAGGAGGCTGCGCGTAGCGGAGTACTATTTGAACAGATCAGCAACAGTAGGATACAATTGACAGTTATCTTGGTCAGGAACAAAAGCAACCTTGCCACTGTATCCTCGATCCATCATGCACTTAAACCCCTGACACCTTGCTCAGATCTGTGCTCTCATGCTGCATCCAGATTATCCATCCATATGTTCTTGAATACTCAGGAATCACCCCTCTTTTCTACTCCAATCTCTGCATACCATATACAGGGATAACTAGATTCTTATCTAGTAAATGACCCCATACACTACTGAGTGATCCCAATACTTGAGCCAGCAGTGTTCCCCTGGAAATTCTTGCATACCAGGCTGCACATCAGTAGGACCCAGTCCCTACTACCTATGTCATGCATGCAGTCAGCGATGGACATAGTACCAGGACATTATTCATTATCCACAACCATATGGGATTGCATGAATTTTCCTTACCAATCAACAATTGCACCCCCCCTCCCACCCAGTACAACACTGGGGCTCAAAACCAGAGGACTCACCTGTCGGCAGCATTTATTCCATCACTCCCTTTTTC